>JAQNBH010000006.1:6195874-6509726 GCA_028752905.1 Cladorhizidae sp. MBARI D1340-BT2
CCACACTAGTCAGAACCCTAATCACACACACATGCACTGCCACACTAGTCAGAACCCTAATCACACACACATTCACTGCCACACTAGTCAGAACCCTAATCACACGCACATTCACTGCCACACTAGTCAGAACCCTAATCACACACACATTCACTGCCACACTAGTCAGAACCCTAATCACACGCACATTCACTGCCACACTAGTCAGAACCCTAATCACACACACATTCACTGCCACACTAGTCAGAACCCTAATCACACACACATTCACTGCCACACTAGTCAGAACCCTAATCACACACACATTCACTGCCACACTAGTCAGAACCCTAATCACACACACATTCACTGCCACACTAGTCAGAACCCTAATCACACACACATTCACTGCCACACTAGTCAGAACCCTAATCACACACACATTCACTGCCACACTAGTCAGAACCCTAATCACACACACATTCACTGCCACACTAGTCAGAACCCTAATCACACACACATTCACTGCCACACTAGTCAGAACCCTAATCACACACACATTCACTGCCACACTAGTCAGAACCCTAATCACACACACATTCACTGCCACACTAGTCAGAACCCTAATCACACACACATTCACTGCCACACTAGTCAGAACCCTAATCACACACACATTCACTGCCACACTAGTCAGAACCCTAATCACACACACATTCACTGCCACACTAGTCAGAACCCTAATCACACACACATTCACTGCCACACTAGTCAGAACCCTAATCACACACACATTCACTGCCACACTAGTCAGAACCCTAATCACACACACATTCACTGCCACACTAGTCAGAACCCTAATCACACACACATTCACTGCCACACTAGTCAGAACCCTAATCACACACACATTCACTGCCACACTAGTCAGAACCCTAATCACACACACATTCACTGCCACACTAGTCAGAACCCTAATCACACACACATTCACTGCCACACTAGTCAGAACCCTAATCACACACACATTCACTGCCACACTAGTCAGAACCCTAATCACACACACATTCACTGCCACACTAGTCAGAACCCTAATCACACACACATTCACTGCCACACTAGTCAGAACCCTAATCACACACACATTCACTGCCACACTAGTCAGAACCCTAATCACACACACATTCACTGCCACACTAGTCAGAACACTAATCACACACACATTCACTGCCACACTAGTCAGAACCCTAATCACACACACATTCACTGCCACACCACATTCACTGCCACACTAGTCAGAACCCTAATCACACACACATTCACTAGTCAGAACACTTGTGAAAGTCATAATAGAAATGCTCAATAGAATCAATTTGTGCGGAGTCAGCATGACCATGAACGCATATGCCTGAAGTAGGAGTCATAGCTGCCTATATTTAGTCATCTAGCATGGCCTCACTATGATGCTTGCTAAATCCCATAGAGACAGTTCAGTGCCCCCCCCCCCCCCCCCCCAAGTTACCCCCCAAGTTAAGCCACAATACAGTAACAGAGTGAAATTCCAGTTACTTTGGTTGGACCACATATATATGCTATATAAGCTATATATGCTATATATAATAATATGCTATATAATAGCTATATAATATGATATATAACATATATCTGCTATATAATATGCTATATAATATGATATATAACATAATATAACATACATATATAGCATATTATATAGCATATATATATATAGCATATGTGTATATAGCAGCATATATGTGATAGGATCTGAAAAAAGGGCCCACTTCACCAAAAAAACCTTGCTTTATTGGCATATTGGCATGTGCAAGGATAGCAAGTGGAATGGTACTGGAATTGTGCCTTCCATTCCAACGTATTGAAAACTCGCGGCACGCATTGATGACGTCACGTTTTCAATCGCCCGCAGTTTGCTACGGAAACCGAAGGGAAATTCCCGCGTATCCGTATTTTCATTCCGTGTACGCGGTAGCTTCGCGTGGCTTCTTTATTTTTTAAAGCTTTTTCTAACTGCTCGCTTGGATGGAAGGAAGCGCTTCTTGGCCTTGATACTTTGCAGAAAGATAAAGCAATGACCCAAGATGCCTCTGAGGTAATTTGTGAAAATTACATGATTCATAACCTTGGTAGGTCCTAGTGCAAAATCAGTTTTTGGGTGAAGTGTTCTCAGATCCTGCCTTATTGCACAGTATATAGCATGTATGTAATATATATATCATATATTTATATATTATATAACAGGCAACACGATACTTGATAGTGTGCTTTTGTTCAGGTGCAGTGCAAGGAATCTTATGATGATAGACAACAGAATGGCTGGAGATAAGACACAAACAGCGCAACCCACACCAGGATATCAGGGTGACTCTGATTGACCCGGAACTATCCAGGGATGTCAGAGTTAATCTGAGGGATCATGTGAAATATAGTTCTTCACTCCTACCTAAATTCTCATGCGTAATATAATGTTTGCGAACGATAAAAAATAAATTAATAAAAAAATATATATATAAAATGTTTTAAAAAATGAAGGTAAAACCCAACAACCTGCTCAATGACGTGTGGTAAAATAAACAGGCTAAACAAAAACATAAACCACCCGGACTCACCCACATGGACTGAGGGCTAGATAGTCTAGGGAGTCTAGTGTTAGGTAGTCTAGGGCTAGGTGTCTAGGGCTAGGTAGTCAAGGGCTACATAGTCTAGGGTTAGGGCTCATCAGGACTGGAAGATATGGCCGCATGGACCTTGGGCTAGGGCGAGGCAGGCTAGGGTTAGAGCTAGTCTTACATAGCCCCAGCCCTACTGCCTTTGGTCTGTGTGAACCGTAGTATTTTAGTCTGACCCAAATAAATGAGATGCTTAAAAAAATTATTTCTCTCAAATATAGATTTTGCCGCGAGTTTAGGTAGACCCAAGACAATCCCAAGATAGTCCAGCAATGGGGTACATCAGGTGTGCCGGGGGCGAGGCATGTTATCCCGTCCAGAGACTGTCTCGAGTTACCATGACATGATAGGGTAATCTGGATGTGGTATGCGGTCTTAAGGCGGGTTCACAACATGACGCTTGTCCATCGTTACGTATCGTCCTATCTATCGTATCATATTGTTTCTGGTTCACATTATAGTGTTTGTATGGCGAATTTTGCCGGTTTTGACAAGTTGCTCACGTGATAGTAGTTGTTCATACTGGTAAATTCTAGTGAAGATACAAAGTCCTTCACGTGACCCTCCCACTTGCCAGCATTCTGATTGGTCGGACGCTCGACGCTAGAATAGAACCAGATCCTATTCCATCGTTACGTATTAACGTCCTATCATATCGTATTGTCATGACGTTGCTGGTTCACAATTTAGATGATACGTTACGATAGGACGATACGATACGTAACGATGGCTGAGCGTCAAACTGTGAATCAGCCTTTAGACCCAAGAATATCCTGGACACAGTAGGTTACATAATAACCTAAAACACAGCAAATTGCACTGGCTCTCTCTACAGAACAGCCTGGGACACAGTAGGGCTGCAGTGGATGTTTACAGAACAACCTGGGATACAGCAGGGCTGCAGTGGCTGTCTCTACAGAACAGCCTGGGATACAGCAGGGCTGCAGTGGCTGTCTCTACAGAACAGCCTGGGATACAGCAGGGCTGCAGTGGCTGTCACTACAGAACAGCCTGGGACACAGCAGGGCTACAGTAGCTCTCTCTACAGAACAACCTGGGATACAGCAGGGCTGCAGTGGCTGTCTCTACAGAACAGCCTGGGATACAGCAGGGCTGCAGTGGATGTTTACAGAACAGCCTGGGATACAGCAGGGCTGCAGTGGATGTTTACAGAACAGCCTGGGATACAGCAGGGCTGCAGTGGATGTTTACAGAACAGCCTGGGATACAGCAGGGCTGCAGTGGCTCTCTCTACAGAACAGCCTGGGATACAGCAGGGCTGCAGTGGCTGTCTCTACAGAACAGCCTGGGATACAGCAGGGCTGCAGTGGCTCTCTCTACAGAACAGCCTGGGATACAGCAGGGCTGCAGTGGATGTTTACAGAACAGCCTGGGATACAGCAGGGCTGCAGTGGCTCTCTCTACAGAACAGCCTGGGATACAGCAGGGCTGCAGTGGATGTTTACAGAACAGCCTGGGATACAGCAGGGCTGCAGTGGATGTTTACAGAACAGCCTGGGATACAGCAGGGCTGCAGTGGCTCTCTCTACAGAACAGCCTGGGATACAGCAGGGCTGCAGTGGCTGTCTCTACAGAACAGCCTGGGATACAGCAGGGCTGCAGTGGCTCTCTCTACAGAACAGCCTGGGATACAGCAGGGCTGCAGTGGATGTTTACAGAACAGCCTGGGATACAGCAGGGCTGCAGTGGCTCTCTCTACAGAACAGCCTGGGATACAGCAGGGCTGCAGTGGCTGTCTCTACAGAACAGCCTGGGATACAGCAGGGCTGCAGTGGATGTTTACAGAACAGCCTGGGATACAGCAGGGCTGCAGTGGATGTTTACAGAACAGCCTGGGATACAGCAGGGCTGCAGTGGATGTTTACAGAACAGCCTGGGATACAGCAGGGCTGCAGTGGCTCTCTCTACAGAACAGCCTGGGATACAGCAGGGCTGCAGTGGCTGTCTCTACAGAACAGCCTGGGATACAGCAGGGCTGCAGTGGCTCTCTCTACAGAACAGCCTGGGATACAGCAGGGCTGCAGTGGATGTTTACAGAACAGCCTGGGATACAGCAGGGCTGCAGTGGCTCTCTCTACAGAACAGCCTGGGATACAGCAGGGCTGCAGTGGCTGTCTCTACAGAACAGCCTGGGATACAGCAGGGCTGCAGTGGCTCTCTCTACAGAACAGCCTGGGATACAGCAGGGCTGCAGTGGCTCTCTCTACAGAACAGCCTGGGATACAGCTGGGCTGCAGTGGCTGTCTCTACAGAACAACCTGGGATACAGCAGGGCTGCAGTGGCTGTCTCTACAGAACAACCTGGGATACAGCTGGGCTGCAGTGGATGTTTACAGAACAGCCAGGGCTGCAGTGGCTCTCTCTACAGAACAGCCTGGGATACAGCAGGGCTGCAGTGGATGTTTACAGAACAGCCTGGGATACAGCAGGGCTGCAGTGGCTCTCTCTACAGAACAACCTGGGATACAGCAGGGCTGCAGTGGATGTTTACAGAACAGCCTGGGATACAGCAGGGCTGCAGTGGATGTTTACAGAACAGCCTGGGATACAGCAGGGCTGCAGTGGCTCTCTCTACAGAACAGCCTGGGATACAGCAGGGCTGCAGTGGCTGTCTCTACAGAACAGCCTGGGATACAGCAGGGCTGCAGTGGATGTTTACAGAACAGCCTGGGATACAGCAGGGCTGCAGTGGCTCTCTCTACAGAACAGCCTGGGATACAGCAGGGCTGCAGTGGCTCTCTCTACAGAACAGCCTGGGATACAGCAGGGCTGCAGTGGCTGTCTCTACAGAACAGCCTGGGATACAGCAGGGCTGCAGTGGATGTTTACAGAACAGCCTGGGATACAGCAGGGCTGCAGTGGCTCTCTCTACAGAACAGCCTGGGATACAGCAGGGCTGCAGTGGATGTTTACAGAACAGCCAGGGCTCTCTCTACAGAACAGGATACAGCAGGGCTGCAGTGGCTCTCTCTACAGAACAACCTGGGATACAGCAAGGCTGCAGTGGATGTTTACAGAACAGCCTGGGATACAGCAGGGCTGCAGTGGCTCTCTCTACAGAACAGCCTGGGATACAGCAGGGCTGCAGTGGATGTTTACAGAACAGCGCTGCGGTGGCTGTCTCTACAGAACAGCCTGGGATACATCAGGGCTGCAGTGGCTGTCTCTACAGAACAGCCTGGGATACAGCAGGGCTGCAGTGGCTCTCTCTACAGAACAGCCTGGGATACAGCAGGGCTGCAGTGGCTCTCTCTACAGAACAACCTGGGATACAGCAGAGCTGCAGTGGCTCTCTCTACAGAACAGCCTGGGATACAGCAGGGCTGCAGTGGCTCTCTCTACAGAACAGCCTGGGATACAGCAGGGCTGCAGTGGCTCTCTGCACAGAACAACCTGGGATACAGCAGGGTTGCAGTGGCTCTCTGCACAGAACAACCTGGGATACAGCAGAGCTGCAGTGGCTCTCTCTACAGAACAGCCTGGGGCTGTCTGTATGGAACAGGGTACCATTTATAATACTGAGGGGGAAATGAATGATGAAATATTGAGGGGGAAAGGAGTGTTTATTGAAATATTGAGGGGGAAATGAGTGTATTGAGGGAGAAATAAAGGTGTTGAGGGGGAATTGAATGAATACTGGGAAAATTATTGAAATATTGTAAGGAAATAAGTGAATATTATAATATTGAGGGGGCGAGTAAATATTGAGGGGGGGAGATGAATAAATACTGAGGGTGAAAGTGATATAGCAAGCGCTAGGAAGAACTTGATGGAGTATACATGCACAGGAGAGCGTACCAACCATCTCACATACTGGCTGATTTAGCTATTTCAAGAAGGAATATGAGAGCTACTGGACAATTACAAGCAGACTTAAAACATTTTGGCATCTAGTCGAAACGTCGAGTGAATACAATTTGAAGTTATTTATTGAGAAGGTGATTTTTATGATATGCTATTTCTGGTCCAGATAAAATTATCGTCTCTTCTAGTCATTGAAGGTGTCCATCTTTCCATGTCACTAGAGTGCTGTCAATTTCTCTACTAAAGTGAATGCAAAAAGGAAGCATAAGAACTATCTGCACAGTAAATAATTTATGCTTAGCATAGTCAGAATGGAGAAATCAATTATAGGTTCATTACTTAGACGGACACCTGGGACTTTGGAGCACTTAGAAAATCTGCATTTATACTTAGAAACCTGGAATTTCACTTAGACAATGGAGATTTGAATGGAGAAATTACAGTTCAGGTATTGTATTTTGACACTTGCATGCAATTATTAAGAGACCGAGGTCCAAACAATTAGACACCTTGAGCCCCATGGAATCTACAGGATTTAAAAACCATTTTTGCAGTATCGTCCCTATCCTATACGTCAGCCACCATTACACCCACGCCCCCCCCCCCCCCCCCCCCCCGGTTTCTAAGGTCTATTATTTTATTTATAAGAACAATTCTTCCCGAAGCGCAGCAGAATTTATACGCAGTCATTATTCTCGTCTGCTTTAGAGAGTACCCGAGATTCACATTCCTTAAACCACAAATTTTACTACGGGAAGAAATAGGATGCACTTATTATGTTCCCAATTCTCTTGCTTCGGCACACAAAATGGAAGCCTAGTGAAATGTGACGGCTCAAGTAGTTTTTTCCCACTTTGCCGAGCCTTCTTGTAACTGAACCAATTATGATATTTCACACACCACTTGAAGGACAAGTGGATTCCTTTCTCTTGACATGCAATTCAAGTGCCTATATAGACAGAGCTGGTTCTGACATAACTCGAGGCTTTATGACAACAAATATATCAGCAAGTTCCTTCCCCTCATAGTGACACACCAACATACCTATTGTAAAGTTACTGGAAGAGCCAGGCACAAGAACATCTCGAAGGTTCTCGAGAGAGCGAAGCTGCAGCTGCAAGACAAGATCTTGTGTCAAGGAGGAGGACGAGGACGAAGGTGGAGACGAGGTGATGAGAATCGGAGGGTTTTTGAGGTTATGCAAGTTTTTCTCGGGATAGATCACTCTCAGCAACGAAGGTAGGAGAGGGTCATGACAGTCGCCGTCAAAACCGATCATCAGAACAAGTTTGTTATGAAAAATACTCCTTAGACTTGCCAAGTGATCCTTTTCCAGACATTCACCCACATCCTTGACACAACTTCCATCTCTTCCATCTTCACTTTCGTCACTTCTTCCCGATGTGCTAGAATTTTTGAGTGTCACAGAAGAGTATGGCAACAAGGAAATACTCTCCAATTTAGTGTGGACCCCATGCAGATGCAAAATGCCATATTTTTTGCTCCCACTGAGATCGACAACGAGCGATCTCCCTGCATCATCCTGCGATTGCTCTGTGGTCTGCACAGACTCTCTCCTGCTGCAGTGTTGCTTTCCGATCTCCAACCACTTCACAAATCTTGGGTCATCACTGCACAGAGTGACTGGACTCTGGCCTGCCATGTCATCCAAGAGAGTGTCATACTGTGTACACACTAGCATGGCCCCCATCTGCTGCAGCTCTAGCATCCACTGAAGAGAGTCTGGGAAGTCAAAACTTTGCAGTCTGGAGCCTCCAAATGTTCTCCTCAGCCACTCTTTGTGGAGTCCCTCCTTCCTGAGCAGTCCAATCACCCTCTGCATTGCTGGAACAACATCCATTTTCCTGAGCTCCTCCAAATCTAAAATGTAGCCAGTTCCTCTCTTTCTCCGCCTTTGCTGCTGCAAGAAGGTAAACCCAGCTTCCAACACGGACCTGTAGCTCATTCTTTCCGACTCTCTTCTCGTCAGCTGTGGCCCCAGGAGAAAGAGGCAGGCCGAGGGCCTTACTTCCAACACTGGATCCATACTGGCGTAGCAGCTGGGTGGCTTCTTTAGTGCGCACAGCAGCAATTTTGTACTAAAAAACACATCTTGCTCTTGAATTATGGGATGCAATGCATTTTTTTGGCAAACGACTCGACAACAATTTTTTAGTTCAGTTTCTTTTTCTTTTCATTTTTACATACAAAACTAATAACAGCATCAAACTCGGAGCTAAGATGACGCAAGGATTTTTTTTTGTGCAAAATATTAACTAGTTTTCAAGGTAATGTACAGATAAAAAAATGAACACGAGCAAGCATAATAAATATATTGCACACTTTATGCTAATATTGGAGAGCAATGAGATATTATACATGCATAGAGGTTGTAATCAAGACAGAATGTTTGATGCTGTAGCCCTTGTCCACCATTACACCACTCTTCCAAGCGTGCTATGATGCAAGCTCTGTAGGTGAGCCATCCACTTCTCCACTGCAGAATATCTGCAAGTGTGTGCATAGGAGAAAGAAGAAGGGGAGAGGAGGGAATCAAGAGAGAAAGGCGAGGGGCAGAGTGATGGAAATAGGTAAAAGAGATGGAAATGAATATAATTGTGACGTCAAACAGAACCATCAGGTAAAAGTGTATATGCATGTGTGGATGCATACGCAACCAGCAGCGTATATCTCACTATGCAATGTCGTCGATGGCATTCTTGGTCTAACCAAGGCACCAAGTAGGACCCATGGATAGACTGTATGCAAGTACAGAATTCTTTTAGCCGGGCCATGCCAATATTTTAACTTACACACCTTATACCTCAGACAGATTCAGAGTGTCACAATGTGATGGGAAGGGCAATGGTGGGCTTTAGCCGCCAAAGCCCTTCTTATCAACACCTTGTGCTAGTGTTGCAGGAAGGAATGCATTATTGCTCAGCATTTGAAAGCTCAGCATTTGAAAGTTTAACAATAACAACAATTATTGGAGGGTGCAAGAGACAAACCTGCGCCTTGTTCTAACCCGACCCCGAGATACTGGAAGGTTGTTGTGTGTGTGCGTGTGCATGTGTGTGTGCACGTACATATGTGCATGTGGTATATAAAACAAGGACCATATATATGCACATATATATGTGTACATCATATATGCACATATATATGTGTACATCATATATGCATATATATATGTACATATATGCATATATATATATGTACATATATGCATATATATGTACATATATGCATATATATATGTACATATATACATATATGCATATATATATATGTACATATATGCATATATATGTACATATATGCATATATATAGGTACATATATATACAGCAAACATGATTACTTTACTCTGCTTCTAGCGCGCATGACACAGTGTAACGAAAGTGCAAGGGAGGGGTGACTAGAAGCTAGCACTATCATCAACACCGGAGGAAATCATGGTACCTGTGCCGACCATTTCTTAGCAGCTCATCAAGTCAGTCCCTTAGTTACTAAATAAGCAACGAGATATAACGAGCAAATTCCAGGAGGAAATACTTTCACTAGGAGAAGGTAGGTAAGTGTGATTACATATATATTACACACATATCCTCCAACTAATTCTATCTTATATAAATTATAATCAATTAAATTCCTCTTTAAAATTACAATCGTTAAGCCTTGGGTTTCAGGCCAACATTCTTTGGTTTCCTTCACGGTTAGAGTTAATTTTTCTCCACTATGGGATAGGATCTGAGAAAAGCTGGCCATAATCAAATTCGAGTTGTTATCACGTCAAAGGTCAAAAGAGCACATCTGCAGAATGGAACTTGAACCAGCTCGTCAATCAATCCACAAGGAAAGGTAGAAAGCTCGAAGGCAGAGGCTAAGCTACACTGACAAGCATAGTTGGGGCAATTGATGCGGCAGATTGGAAGAAAATCATGCACTCCTCGTATATAATATTCACCGATATCTGGACTTCAGTGCACTGCAGTGGTATATACATGTATTACACATGGTCTAGGCACATAAGCTGAGCTAGCTGCCACATGGAGCATGCACTGGGGAAACCGCTTGGCCTATTTTGGGCATTTCAGTTAACTCATTTAAACTTCCTTCTTTTTCATTTTTGGTGATCTTGGCATAATTGTTGGCATTACAGGAGGTGTAACCACCACACCCCTTTTTCTGCGCCTGCTGTAGCTCCGGCCCTGACAAGTAATACTTGGAAGTTTATTTCTGAACAACTAGTTTTCTGTACAATCGATCGCCTTTCTCGAATCACGTCACGTACAGCATGCAGCTCAACAGTCAGGGTCAGCAAGTTCACTGATGGATGTTCAGGAATTACCTTGGGCACTAGTCCCATTATACTGCCTGGCAGAAGAGTTCCAGTGAGGGAGCTAAGGTGAGAAGTACAGTGTTCTTAAAGCACCTGCAGCTAAGGTGAGACTAGAAGTATAGTGTTCTCGGAGCACCTGTAGCTAAGTGAGAATAGAAGTAGTGTTCTTGTAGCACCTGCACAATGTGAGACTACAAGTACAGTGTTCTTGTAGCACCTGCAGCTAACTTTCCCAAGAGAGGCTGAGGAGATGAACTCCAGCCAACAGTTGTCCTACTACTCTGCCCTGAATGTGTGCAGCTTTATATCAGTTATGTCTGGTCTTGCTCTACAGTGGCAGCTCTACCCGTCATCATTTATGGCCGGAAGTCGTAGCTACCTAAATACTGCTTCAATTCACATATCACTGCAGAGACGGAAACATCTGAGGTCAGATATTTATGATGCAGCCCTTGAACTTGGTGGTGATGGTAAATTGCGTGTGGCAGATTTACTTGTGATAAGAAGTAGAGCTGTGGACAGCCTCGAATTCCCTAGTTGTGCGAGAAGCCTCCATGTCCTATAGAACACAAGGTCATCAGAGCTGACGAGGCTGCAGGGAAAGTGGCAATCATTTTATATGGCACTTATTGTCTTTGACTACCAATCAAATCTAATTCTCTGTCAATATTTCCAGTCCAGTATTCCCCGACACACGGTAACCTGTGATAATTAGTTGATACCCAACCTGAAAGTTCAATCTTTAGTCAGAGCCAGAGAGTATTCATCAGGTATAGTGAGGAAACTAACCATGAAGCATCCCCGCCTCCCCCCCCCCCTACTTTTGAGCACTCTAATTTTGGTTCTATTTTCCTTCGAGTTTTCACACATCCTTCTAGAAGAACATGCATAGCAAAGGCCACACCTTGGTTGACAGACACCACAGGGTCAGAGAGAAGTAATGGCCTGCATGGCAGGTCGAGTCGTTCAAAACCTTGACGCTGTTTTAAGAAGAAAATATGTGCCAAGTGCTAAAAAAAAGTGTCGTTTTTCAATGATGCTTTCTCATATGGAGTAACATGGCCGGTGGCTCTCTTGTTGGGTGGGAACTCAACTCTGAAAGGTGGAGCTTATTAGGCATATTGAATGTTTGGTTAGACTATAGAAGCTCTAGAGGTCAGGCCTGTTATATAGAATATTTGCGGCTGCCTGTCTGTTTGTTGGGTTACTTGATAGAAACTCTAGAGGTCAGGCCTGTTATATAGAATACTTGTGGCTGCCTGTGTTTGTTTGGTTAGATGATAGAAACTCTAGAGGTCAGGCCTGTTATATAGAATACTTGTGGCTGCCTGTCTTTGTTTGGTTAGACTATAGAAGCTCTAGAGGTCAGGCCTGTTATATAGAATGCTTGTGGTCTTTGTTTGGTTAGATGATAGAAACTCTAGAGGTCAGGCCTGTTATATAGAATACTTGTGGCTGCCTGTGTTTGTTTGGTTACTTGATAGAAACTCTAGAGGTCAGGCCTGTTATATAGAATACTTGTGGCTGCCTGTCTTTGTTCGGTTAGACTATAGAAGCTCTAGAGGTCAGGCCTGTTATATAGAATGCTTGTGGTCTTTGTTTGGTTAGATGATAGAAACTCTAGAGGTCAGGCCTGTTATATAGAATACTTGTGGCTGCCTGTCTTTGTTTGGTTAGACTATAGAAGCTCTAGAGGTCAGGCCTGTTATATAGAATGCTTGTGGTCTTTGTTTGGTTAGATGATAGAAGCTCTAGAGGTCAGGCCTGTTATATAGAATACTTGTGGCTGCCTGTCTTTGTTTGGTTAGATGATAGAAACTCTAGAGGTCAGGCCTGTTATATAGAATACTTGTGGCTGCCTGTGTTTGTTTGGTTACTTGATAAAAACTCTAGAGGTCAGGCCTGTTATATAGAATATTTGTGGCTGCCTGTCTTTGTTTGGTTAGATGATAGAAACTCTAGAGGTCAGGCCTGTTATATAGAATACTTGTGGTTGCCTGTGTTTGTTTGGTTACTTGATAGAAGCTCTAGTGGTTAGGCCTGTTATATAGAATACTTGTGGTTGCCTGTCTTTGTTTGGTTAGATGATAGAAACTCTAGAGGTCAGGCCTGTTATATAGAATATTTGTGGCTGCCTGTGTTTGTTTGGTTAGACTATAGAAACTCTAGAGGTCAGGCCTGTTATATAGAATACTTGTGGCTGCCTGTGTTTGTTTGGTTACTTGATAGAAACTCTAGAGGTCAGGCCTGTTATATAGAATACTTGTGGCTGCCTGTCTTTGTTTGGTTAGACTATAGAAGCTCTAGAGGTCAGGCCTGTTATATAGAATGCTTGTGGTCTTTGTTTGGTTAGATGATAGAAACTCTAGAGGTCAGGCCTGTTATATAGAATACTTGTGGCTGCCTGTCTTTGTTTGGTTAGACTATAGAAGCTCTAGAGGTCAGGCCTGTTATATAGAATGCTTGTGGTCTTTGTTTGGTTAGACTATAGAAGCTCTAGAGGTCAGGCCTGTTATATAGAATACTTGTGGCTGCCTGTCTTTGTTTGGTTAGATGATAGAAACTCTAGAGGTCAGGCCTGTTATATAGAATACTTGTGGCTGCCTGTGTTTGTTTGGTTACTTGATAGAAACTCTAGAGGTCAGGCCTGTTATATAGAATACTTGTGGCTGCCTGTCTTTGTTTGGTTAGATGATAGAAACTCTAGAGGTCAGGCCTGTTATATAGAATATTTGTGGCTGCCTGTCTTTGTTTGGTTAGATGATAGAAACTCTAGAGGTCAGGCCTGTTATATAGAATACTTGTGGTTGCCTGTCTTTGTTTGGTTACTTGATAGAAACTCTAGAGGTCAGGCCTGTTATATAGAATACTTGTGGTTGCCTGTGTTTGTTTGGTTACTTGATAGAAGCTCTAGAGGTTAGGCCTGTTATATAGAATACTTGTGGTTGCCTGTCTTTGTTTGGTTAGATGATAAGAAACTCTAGAGGTCAGGCCTGTTATATAGAATATTTGTGGCTGCCTGTGTTTGTTTGGTTAGACTATAGAAACTCTAGAGGTCAGGCCTGTTATATAGAATACTTGTGGCTGCCTGTCTTTGTTTGGTTACTTGATAGAAACTCTAGAGGTCAGGCCTGTTATATAGAATATTTGTGGTTGCCTAGCTGTCTGTTTGTCTGGTTAGAATATAGGAACTCCTGAAAGATCAAGTCTGTAATATAGAATACTTGTGGCAGATTGTTGGTTGCCTGGCAGGTATGAAAAAAAAGAGTTAATTCCTCAAATAGTGTGAAAGTGCAGTCTTTCCAATGGGTTCTTCCTTACCAATCATATACTACCTGTACTTAAGTAGTGTACTGACTGACCCATCACACACGTATATGTGGTCTGTCAGTGCAGCTGCAGTAGGACTTCACTTCCAATGAGAACTACCCTAGACAGGGAGCCAGAGAGCTAGCAGCAGCTGTTGGTTTGTTACTTAATCAATTAACAGATAGCTTTCCCATGATTATTCTGAGGTATGTATTGACTGCAGCCTGTAGTGACGCAGTCTCTCAGCAGTGTCGGTGCAAGTGTTCATCCTCAACTATCACTCCTAGTCACTGGGGCAGCTACCAGTACTAATATATCTCAAATGAGAAATGTAGATTCTCTCGGTGCAAGTGTTCATCCTCAACTATCACTCGTAGTCACTGGGGCAGCTACCAGTACTAATATATCTCAAATGAGACATGTAGATTCTCTCGGTGCAAGTGTTCATCCCAACTATCACTCCTAGTCACCGGGGCAGCTACCAGTACTAATATATTTCAAATGAGAAATGTAGATTTTCTCGGTGAAAGTGTTCATCCTCAACTATCACTCCTAGTCACTGGGGCAGCTACCAGTACTAATATATCTCAAATGAGAAATGTAGATTCTCTGCAAGGAGCCACTATATCTGATAAGAGCCAGAAAGTGCCAGATCTCTTACTAGTTATAAATCCTGCTATAAAAAAGTATGTTTTTACACTGTATGCCAATGTAGGTTCCTTTTTAGAAGGGTCTGAAAACTTACAATATATGCATCAAGAGTCTAAGAAGAACATTTTAATAATAAATAATAATAATAATAATAATAATAATAATAATAATAATAATAATATAATAATAATAAAATGACTTTGTCGATAATCACCGTCGATAATCACCTTAAATTTGCTCACTCAAAGTTTCGGCTAGATGCTCTAATAATAACAACAACAACATAAATTAAAAAAAAAAAAAAAAAAATAATAACAACAACATAATAATTAAAAATAATGATAATAATAATAACAACAACAACAAAAATAAAAACAAAATATTTATTACTACGATTTTCTCGACGATCAACTTAAATTTGCTCACTCGACATCTTGGCTAGGTGCTCTAGCCAAGAGTGAGTATATTTAAGTTGATTATCGAGAAAGTCGTTGATCTACTATGTCAACTGAGAGTTGCTGAGAATTTCTATTTTTAACTTTTACCTTCAGATCTATAGGAACAAAACTGTTGCATAACCTGTCTGAAAAATTGTTGTCTAGCATGTCCGTAACTGCAGCCCAGCCTATCTGGAACTGCACCTCCCAGTCTGAGCCGCAGCCAAGCCTATCTGGAACTCCTGCCTAGTGCATCTATAACTCGTGCTGAAATAAAATGCATGTGCACACAATGCGCACAGTACAGTTGGCTCTCAATGAACTCTCAGTTGACATAATAACATTTAAATCACCTTCTCAATAATCAACTTCAAATTGTATTCACTCGACGTTTCGACTAGATGCTCTAGCCTTCATCAGGAATACGATGTTTCGACTAGATGCTCTAGCCTTCATCAGGAATAACGACGTTTCGACTAGATGCTCTAGCCTTCGTCAGGAATAACGATGTTTCGACTAGATGCTCTAGCCTTCATCAGGAATACGACGTTTCGACTAGATGCTCTAGCCTTCATCAGGAATACGACATTTCGACTAAATGCTCTAGCCTTCATCAGGAATAACGATGTTTCGACTAGATGCTCTAGCCTTCATCAGGAATAACGACGTTTCGACTAGATGCTCTAGCCGGGATCCTAATAGAAGCAAGAAAGAGCTTTATGCCCAAACTTGAAACAGTGCATCTCTTCATTTGTGAGGGGGGAGGGGGTGATTAATAATGGTACTCCACGAGCCTGAGCTATGTCTAACTTTGTCTTGGCAAAGATGGCTGCAGCACAACTGAAGCTAACATGGTTAGTACAGCTTAGCATTTATCATGAACCATATATCATATCATCTATCTATCTATCTATCTATCGGGGATTGAATTACGTTTTTTCCCCATAATTTCATTTTTCATAACTAAAAGATAAACTTCGAGTGCATTGTATTTCACGGTACTAAAATGCGTGTTATCATTAAAATAGGTGTGGTCAATGTGGGGACGTCTTTTCAATATGTAAACAGGTTCATAGTTTGGCAATTTGTGTCTTCATAACTCTGCTAACTGGTGCTTGGAAGGCTAGCCACTCTTGCCTCCATAACTCTTGGAAGGCTAGCTACCTTGCCTCCATTATGACGACGAGGGTTAACAAATACTGAAGACCAATAGTCTAATTTCCATTCGTGCACATTTGGAGTACAGCTTCACATGGACTTTCATGCATTAGAAACATCTACAAAAAACACAAAGATAAAGTCCCAGTTCTTATGGTACTCAGTCCTGGCTGGCTGTTTCCAACCTTTCAGCCATGGCAGTGAAATACTTACCACCATGGGCGCTCTGCAGGGTGGCCAGGTGGGGCCAGACCTACCCAACTTCTAAGTGGGCTGGAACCAGGCCTACATAACTTCTAAGTGGGCTGGGACCAGGCCTACATAAGCCCTAGCCCTAGCCCTAACTTCTAAGTGGGCTGGGGCCAGGCCTACCTAACTTCTAAGTGGGCTGGTGGAGTGGGGCCAGGCCTACCTAACTTCTAAGTGGGCTGGGGGGTGGGACCAGGCCTACCCAACTTCTAAGTGGGCTGGGACCAGGCCTACATAACTTCTAAGTGGGCTGGGGCCAGGCCTACCTAACTTCTAAGTGGGCTGGGGGGTGGGACCAGGCCTACCTAACTTCTAAGTGGGCTGGTGGGGTGGGACCAGGCCTACCTAACTTCTAAGTGGGCTGGGGCCAGGCCTACCTAACTTCTAGGCAGGTTGGCCACTATACATGTGCATGCTTCCGCTGGTTGACAGCTTCATGTGTAGCACCAGAGCTTGCTGCTATGGTAACAGCTTCATGTGCAGCACCAGAGCTTGCTGCTATGGTAACAGCTTCATGTGCAGCACCAGAGCTTGCTGCTATGGTAACAGCTTCATGTGCAGCACCAGAGCTTGGTGCTATGGTGACAGCTTCATGTGTAGCACCAGAGCTTGCTGCTATGGTGACAGCTTCTGTGCAGTACCAGAGCTTGCTGCTAGCTTCATGTGCAGTACCAGAGCTTGCTGCTGTGGTGACAGCTTCATGTGCAGTACCAGAGCTTGCTGCTATGGTGACAGCTTCATGTGCAGTACCAGAGCTTGCTGCTGTGGTGACAGCTTCATGTGCAGTACCAGAGCTTGCTGCTATGGTGACAGCTTCATGTGTAGCACCAGAGCTTGCTGCTATGGTGACAGCTTCTGTGCAGTACCAGAGCTTGCTGCTATAGTAACAGCTTCATGTGTAGCACCAGAGCTTGCTGCTATGGTGACAGCTTCATGTGTAGCACCAGAGCTTGCTGCTATGGTGACAGCTTCATGTGCAGCACCAGAGCTTGCTGCTATGGTAACAGCTTCATGTGCAGCACCAGAGCTTGGTGCTATGGTGACAGCTTCATGTGTAGCACCAGAGCTTGCTGCTATGGTGACAGCTTCTGTGCAGTACCAGAGCTTGCTGCTAGCTTCATGTGCAGTACCAGAGCTTGCTGCTGTGGTGACAGCTTCATGTGCAGTACCAGAGCTTGCTGCTATGGTGACAGCTTCATGTGTAGCACCAGAGCTTGCTGCTATGGTGACAGCTTCTGTGCAGTACCAGAGCTTGCTGCTATGGTAACAGCTTCATGTGTAGCACCAGAGCTTGCTGCTATGGTAACAGCTTCATGTGCAGCACCAGAGCTTGCTGCTATGGTGACAGCTTCATGTGTAGCACCAGAGCTTGGTGCTATGGTGACAGCTTCTGTGCAGTACCAGAGCTTGCTGCTATGGTAACAGCTTCATGTGCAGCACCAGAACTTGCTGCTATGGTGACAGCTTCATGTGTAGCACCAGAGCTTGCTGCTATGGTGACAGCTTCTGTGCAGTACCAGAGCTTGCTGCTATGGTGACAGCTTAATGTGCAGCACCAGAGCTTGCTGCTATGGTGACAGCTTCATGTGTAGCACCAGAGCTTGCTGCTATGGTGACAGCTTCTGTGCAGTACCAGAGCTTGCTGCTATGGTGACAGCTTCATGTGCATCACCAGAGCTTGCTGCTATGGTGACAGCTTCTGTGCAGTACCAGAGCTTGCTGCTATGATGACAGCTTCATGTGCAGTACCAGAGCTTGCTGCTATGGTGACAGCTTCATGTGCATCACCAGAGCTTGCTGCTATGGTGACAGCTTCATGTGTAGCACCAGAGCTTGCTGCTATGGTAACAGCTTCTGTGCAGTACCAGAGCTTGCTGCTATGGTGACAGCTTCATGTGCAGTACCAGAGCTTGCTGCTATGGTGACAGCTTCATGTGTAGCACCAGAGCTTGCTGCTATGGTGACAGCTTCATGTGCAGCACCAGAGCTTGCTGCCATGGTGACAGCTTCATGTGTAGCACCAGAGCTTGCTGCTATGGTGACAGCTTCATGTGCAGCACCAGAGCTTGCTGCTATGGTGACAGCTTCATGTACAGCACCAGAGCTTGCTGCTATGGTGACAGCTTCATGTGTAGCACCAGAGCTTGCTGCTATGGTGACAGCTTCATGTGCAGTACCAGAGCTTGCTGCTATGGTGACAGCTTCTGTGCAGCACCAGAGCTTGCTGCTATGGTGACAGCTTCATGTGCATCACCAGAGCTTGCTGCTATGGTGACAGCTTCATGTGCAGCACCAGAGCTTGCTGCTATGGTGACAGCTTCATATGCAGCACCAGAGCTTGCTGCTACGGTGACAGCTTCTGTGCAGTACCAGAGCTTGCTGCTATGGTGACAGCTTCATGTGCAGCACCAGAGCTTACTGCTATGGTGACAGCTTCATGTGTAGCACCAGAGCTTGCTGCTATGGTGACAGCTTCTGTGCAGCACCAGAGCTTACTGCTGTGGTGACAGCTTCTGTGCAGCACCAGAGCTTGCTGCTATGGTGACAGCTTCATGTGCAGCACAAGAGCTTGCTGCTATGGTAGTGTAGCCTTTTCATCCCGACCTGAAATTTACTTTTCCAAAGCAAGTTTGGAGCCAGAAGACTTCTTGAGAGCAGAGCCGGCTCACTGCCTTAGATATAGGGAGGACCAAGGCAAGCTTGAAGATCATCATGCTTGGGTTGTGGGGGTCTTGTTCTACTCCAGCGCTACTCCCCATCACAGTGAAGAAAAGGGCAGTTCAATGACCCCAAGCTTGGCGAGATCCTTTCCAGCAGTAGGAGCGTCATGAAGAAACATACCGTGCTGATATTTTTGAGGAGTTAAATTGGCTAAACAAAGCTATTAATAGCGAATGACTCTGTGGATCGTGTAGCAAACATTGGAAGCCACACCCATGCTCTGGTGCTCTTCAGCATACCTACTCTTGGATTGGAATCATGAATATTAAAACCCCTCCCATTCCCCCCCCCCCACACACTATATAGAACCCACACTGGATAACTGGTGGAGTAAAAAATGTGTTGGTCCTTCACAAATTGCGAAATTTATAATTACACTTTGACCTTCATACTTGTAGGGCCTGTAATGGCTTAATGTCGAACCTTAAAAGAGGATGGGGGAGTGGCTTGTCCCATACAAAGACGAAGTCAAAAACACAAGAATTTTAGATTAGTTAGAGGCAGTTTGAAGAGACTACGTACGGTGGGCAGTGCAGAAGCCACTCCCATTAGGGGGTAGTCAAATTCAATCTGCTTGGCAAATTTGAAAGACCACTTCTCACAAATATGCAGCTAATTAAGTCATGTGACCAAACTTGAGAATGTCATGAACATGTGAAGATGTCATCAGCGGGAACACACCGCATGCATATTAAAACTGACCACACCTCCTCTACAAGTGTGAGGGGGGTGTTTAGCAAGACTGGGTGTGGTGAGAGAAAGAGCTAGCAACATCATTCAGGCAGCCATGTAAGGGGTGACATTTGTTTAGCAACTAGAGCTGCAGTAAATGCAGCTGTCCATTAATTAATTAATTAATCAATCAATCAATTAATCAATTAGTAGGATGTGTGGAATGTCTGAAAGACATCCTGTGAGCTGAGCAAGACACTCACTCAACCTCTGCTGAGCAACAAAGCTGCTTTCTATCTGTGGAAAGTGGCCCTGGTCAGGTAGGATGGCAGTGAGGCAGTGAAATGGAGTGGTTCTAATGTTGATTAAGGACATTTCTATATAGCATTGGCTATATTATTATAAGAGCTCGCTGATGTTCATCTCACGTTTCTAATGATTTACTACGCAAACCAATTGTTACATACACCATCATGCTTACTATCTCTGGATGGCTGACTATACATCATGGATCTCAGAATCAATGCTAGGGCTAGGAGGACTGTTCTAAGCCTAGGGCCACTCTAAGCCTAGGGCTATTCTAAGCCTAGGACTAGGGCTATTATAAGCTCTACGCCTAGGGCTATATAAACCTAGGGCTAGGGTTATTCTAAGCCTAGTTCTAGGGCTATTCTAAGCCTAGGGCTATTCTAGAGCTATGGACATCTTAGGAACCCCAGGAGAGGCTGTGACAGTACAGGACATCTCTAGAATAATTAACGAGTCATGTCAAGAACTAGAGAAAGTATCGCACACAACACAAGTGATCGCTTGTTATCATTACACATAACCAAGTTAGGAACTGGATGCCTGTTCATCTGTTACAGGCGCCAGTGTACACCACATACATAGTCACGTAGATCTGCATCAAACTAGTCCCTCCATGCTTGATGGAGAGTCCTTGCCAACGTGACAGGAACTGAGAAATAGTGTTAATTATATATGTATAGTATGGACAAGTTTGAGTGACTGGAATCAGCTCGCAAATCCATCTGAAACCACAAGGCAGCGGCTCAACACTAGTGGATATTGGACAGCAATACTTGCAAAAAGTCTTATTAGTTTTCTGAATGTAGAAGTCTTTTCTCAAATCCCGCTATGTACATGGCCGTAGAATTGTTAGTAGACACCTCCTACATGTATGCTGCACTCAGAATGCTTGCCACTCCCCCAATGTTGACTGACTGCAGAGGGCGATCGATCCACAGCAAAATTCAGTTTTCTCTGCTGAAAAGCTCTTTCAAAATAATACCACTGAACTCTCATAATCAACTTGAATTTATCCACTCGACGTTCTAGATGCTCTAGCCTCTATTCCTGATGAAGGCTAGAGCATCTAGCCTCTATTCCTGATGAAGGCTAGAGCATCTAGCCTCTATTCCTGATGAAGGCTAGAGCACCTAGCCTCTATTCCTGATGAAGGCTAGAGCATTTAGCCTCTATTCCTGATGAAGGCTAGAGCATCTAGCCTCTATTCCTGATGAAGGCTAGAGCATCTAGCTGATGAAGGCTAGAGCATCTAGCCTCTATTCCTGATGAAGGCTAGAGCATCTAGCCTCTATTCCTGATGAAGGCTAGAGCATCGAACCGAAAACGTCGAGTGAATAAATTCAAGTTGATAATGGAGAAAGATATTCATCAAGTTGCCTTGAGTCTGTGGTAACAATGCTGCAGGACTGATCATTATAGCAGTCATGATGATGTGCGTGTGATCGAGGATGAGTATGGTGAGGTCTGTAAAAACTAATCGGCCCACTTCTCCATAAATACCAATCGGCCCACTTCTCCAGCTGCCACATGAACTCTATGGACTTTTGTGTTGATGCAAGGAAGGAAGTTGCTCACAACCCAACAGCTGGAGGACTTGCACTTCCTTTTAGAAAGCCACATCTCGCCTCCTAGCAACACCACCTATCCCTGTATCTCGTTAGTCATAAATCACTTCCACCTTTCACAAGCGGCCATTCCCCACACACACCTACACACACACACACACACATGCATGCAGAGTGACTGTCGGCAGCAAACCACCAGCAGAGATCACCACAAGGGTCACTCATTCCCTTCATTATGGCGGCTGCTGTCCGTAGCACTGTTGCCAAGCACACCATTGCCATGTGCTGAGCCCCCAGCAGCCAGCTGTCAAGCCTTCATCTCTGGCTTCCACAGGGCTTCCTTCCACATACCTGACAGAAGTGTCTGGTTCATCTCTGGCTTCCTTACCAAACCACTTCTCACTGTACTGTCTGGCCTTACTCCATCATGAGTGGCTACAATCTCCACATACTTGATGTACGGGAAGTAAGGCAGTCAGGATTGCCATAATTAGAGCAATTTAATTGCCACTCCCCCTCAGATTGCTAGATGACCTCGCAGCTGTTGCCATAGCTGTGAAATGCCAGGAAGACTTCCAAGGTGTCAAGCAGGTAAAGATAACACACACACACACACACACAAGTCCAACTCTACTGTGCTTATGCTATTGTATGAAATACACCCCCCCAAGACCTCCTTCCCCCACCTCCTCCACACCCTCACCACTCCCACCCTCCTCCACCTGCTCCCTCACATCCTCCACTCCCACCTCAACTATTTTCTGCTCACTCATGCAGAGAGGTTCCACTTCTTGTGATAGCATCCTGACTGCATCACTCGCTGAGAGAGCTCTATTCGAAACTTCTCTGTTCATGTGTATTGGCGAGTGAAGAAAGCCACACACACACACTAGAGAGGTGAATGGGTGAGTTGAGATTGCACTATTTGCCTGCACTGAAGGCACGGAAGGAGCTGTCCTGTCATCATGTCTGTCCTGACTACGAGTCATGGAAGGAGCTGTCCTGTCATCGTGTCTGTCCTGACTACGAGTCATGGAAGGAGCTGTCCTGTCATCATGTCTGTCCTGACTACGAGTCATGGAAGGAGCTGTCCTGTCATCATGTCTGTCCTGACTACGAGTCATGGAAGGAGCTGTCCTGTCATCGTGTCTGTCCTGACTATGAGTCATGGAGGGAGCTGTCCTGTCATCGTGTCTGTCCTGACTACGAGTAGTCATCCATCCCAATCATGGAGGACCAATGCACTGACATGTCTATCACACACACACCCCTCTCCCACAATTAGAATGGCACACTCCACCTGCTCACACAGAGCACTCCCCACACACTCCACCTGTTCACACAGAGCACTCCCCACACACTCCACCTGCTCACACAGAGCACTCACCCACACAGAGCACTCCCCACACACTCCACCTGCTCACACAGAGCACTCCCCACACACTCCACCTGCTCACACAGAGCACTCCCCCACACTCCACCTGCTCACACAGAGCACTCCCCCACACACTCCACCTGCTCACACAGAGCACTCCCCACACACTCCACCTGCTCACACAGAGCACTCCCCACACACTCCACCTGCTCACACAGAGCACTCCCCACACACTCCACCTGCTCACACAGAGCACTCCCCCACACACTCCAGCTGCTCACACAGAGCACTCCCCACACACTCCACCTGCTCACACAGAGCACTCACCCACACAGAGCACTCCCCACACACTCCATCTGCTCACACAGAGCACTCCCCACACATGCTCACACAGAGCACTCCCCCACACACTCCACCTGCTCACACAGAGTGCTCACTCCCCACACACTCCACCTGCTCACACAGAGCACCTCCAAAAACAACAACAACAACTGCAGTGGTCATAGCAACTATAGCTAGTAACCACCTGTGAGGAATTATGTAATTAGGTTGTAATAAAACTCGAGCATTCTTGCCCTGGCAGCTATTAACTACACAGCCTATTCTCACTCCCATGCAGCAAGTCCCCCCCGCCCGCCTTCTGAACCGGCAGCAGTTTCCTCGATATTTTCTCTTCACCATGACAACCATTTCCAGTTTATACAAGCCCATCATACATGTATTTTTATGAGTGATCATTCGATAAATACATAGCAGGTACAGCAGGTACAAACTATTGCACCTTAACTCCCCAGTGGGGGGCTTGCCTTGCTTGGGCTATAGCATGCACCATGTTGCCGCCTAAACCTCACTGATTTGCAGGTGACAAGATTCCCTGCCATCTAACACGTTGCAAGATGGTCATGGATGTTTAAAAATTGTGTGGCTTCGTGCTCGAATGGTAGGAATTGGCTAATAATAATGTGCTATTAATTGATTGAAATTAATACTTAAAATTAATTATTAGCACATGCTCCCACACCTACACAATCTCAAGGGCCATGATCATCTCATGACCACAAAGGATGGAGGGAATCCAGTTTCTTCACAAATCTGCCCGACTTTGGGTCCATTAACCTAGACCACAGTAGACCCACAATTCTAGTGCACAGCACATAGATAGAGCTGTTTATCAAACACCAATATATATGATTAATCACAACCACAACCATATCAAGTTAGGGTGCTATAAAGTAGGGACACTTATCCCCCCTAGATTAGGGACACATATTCTCTCCCCCCCTCCCCCCCCCCCCCCTTTAGGTTAGAAACACACACCCTAGATTAGGGACACATTCTCCCCCTAGATTAGGGACACATTCTCCCCAATGTGCACTTTTGAAGGCAGTTTCCCCTTCACACTTTCCTAATTTCCTTCCTAATTTCCTTAATATTTTACCATCTAAAATGTTTGTACAATGGGGGCCACACTTAATATAACAAGCAGCAGATGGGCCAACACCCTTCTAGTCACCACAGCAGCTAGATAACTGGCACTCCTGGATATTTTCTTCAGTTTGCATAGCAACTCTACCGCTGACTTGTCCTTTGTTACTCATAGCGCACTGATCTTAGTAATCATAAGTGATTACGATTTCATAAATGCTGGGTGTTAATTAAGCAGCACACTAGCACCAGTCAGCAGGAAAATGGCTGCCCAACCCTCTGAGCAGGAGCAAGCAATAGCATGAGCAGATAGCGTCAATTTCCTGTCAGTGTGGATGGCCGAGTGCCTGTACAAGGCTAGCTAGAAAGGACGACGAACGTCGCAGAGCAGAGCCTGGAGAGCGTCGTGTATGAAGACACCATCTGCAGATTTGTCTAGTCCCAACAGACGAAACTAGAAGAAACTTTGATTCTGGAGCAAGAGACCGCCGCTTAACAAACAATAAGGTAGGCACAAACAACGGGAGGATGTTTAGTATGCGTAGATCACGTTTACTGTATGGCTGCAACCACTCTGCAAGGCTGGTATTCAGACAATCCTAATTAGCTTAGGATCGATCATTTTCACTTAGTAATATTACTAAAAACATTGTCTGCATAACAACCTGCAGCTGTTGTCGCCATGTAGTCGTGGAGATTATATGAGATATTTCTAGCAAAATTACTAGGGCTAACAAAATTACTGGGACTGAGATGGGCAGGTGGTCTAATTAATAAAGAACAACTACGACATACTTATACGGAATTACTTCTTGGCATAGACAGTCTGTTTGGAACTTTTCTAGACACCATAGTCTTGAGAGAGAGCATGTGCTTATAGCTTATGAACCAGAGTGGACCAGTGTGAGCTTATGAGAGAACATGTGCTTATAGCTTATACCAGAGGGGACCAGCGTGAGCTTATAAGAGAGCATGTGCTTATACTGTAGCTTATAAACCAGAGTGGACCAGTGTGAGCTTATGAGAGATCACATGCTTATAGCTTATACCAGAGGGGACCAGCGTGAACTTATAAGAAGCACATGCTTATACTGTAGCTTATAAACCAGAGTGGACAGTGTGAGCTCATAAAAAGCCCACAATCCACACAAGTTTTCCTCCTGTTCTGTAACGATATATAGCCCAAAGGAGGAGGACGAGAGAGAGAGAGTATGTTATTACACCGTCTGATACACACTATGTATGGCTGCTTACCAACATATCCTATTTGAGGGCAGCACAAATCAAGGGAACCTCTAATAGCTTAGCATGTAATATGAACGAGACACACATGTAATACTGATCTTCCATGCGCGCACATCTATGGCACACATGTAATACTGATCTTCCATGCGCGCACATCTATGGCACACATGTAATACTGATCTTACACGTAATGCAGATCAATTGCATTCCAAGTAATCGTCATTAGTCTTTCCCTCTCTTCATTGAGCAGTTTGGCTTCTCACTGGTGACAGTAGCTGCTGCACTGACTGCTTCCTGCCCAGACTTGCATGGATGCGGACATCCTCTGAGCCATCTGTCTCTCACTGATGACAGTAGCTGCTGCACTGACTGCTTCCTGCCCAGACTTGCAGTGGATGCGGACATCCTCTGAGCCATCTGTCTCTCACTGGTGACAGTAGCTGCTGCACTGACTGCTTCCTGCCCAGACTTGCAGTGGATGCGGACATCCTCTGAGCCATCTGTCTCTCACTGATGACAGTAGCTGCTGCACTGACTGCTTCCTGCCCAGACTTGCAGTGGATGCAGATATCCTCTGGGCCATCTGTCTCTCACTGGTGACAGTAGCTGCTGCACTGACTGCTTCCTGCCCAGACTTGTAGTGGATGCAGGTATCCTCTGAGCCGTCTATTTTCGCAGCAGTGCCTCAGCCTTTGTATCTCTTGCTTCTCACTCTACTGGCTGCTCCTCAGATGGAAGTGCTTCAGCCATTCTTCTGCCAGAGACTTTGGGCCACTGCATGCCAACATTTATGCTGTGTGTCTCATGTGCCAGACTGGACTTCACTTATAAGCACATGCATCGCAATGCAAAATTGTACGTGAAGGGAAGAAGTCATTAGTGTGCTTTGAAATATTTTCTTGGTTCAGCCATGTTTACGAAGGCTACACCTTTGCAAAATAGGCGGAAGTATTATAAATTAATTACAGGGGCACATCACACGCTTAATAACAATGGTCCAGTAGAGCTCGCATATCCAAACACATTGGGACTTCCCTGGTTCAGATAGGAAAAAAGTACGAATGTCATTATAAACTCATGAATATAATTAAAATGCCCACAGAGGTGCTTGAATAACTGTTAATATTATTAACGATTTTTTATCTGCAGGGTCTTGGGATGTGATCAGCTTACTTCCTGGTCTAGGAGAAGCAGCCGTGTCCTCAGTAGCTGCCATGCTGTATTACACACATCCACCACCCATACGCAGTAGTGTTGTACATATTGAATTGTTGATTGCACTGTACCTATTTACACTACTAATTACAAAAAAAAAGATAAGAGTTGTTTTGCTTCAGGTTATCTTGCCTCTTATTGCATGCCAGATGTCTCACTCTTTTAAGGACCATCAGTGATGTCTCAGAGGATTCAGAGCATACTGCCTGCAACACTTGGTGGTCTCTCCCATCACCATTAGCCAGCCTGCACTGCCAGTAAATGGTGGTGCTACTCATTCTCCTTCATGTAACTTTTCATGGGATTCTGCTGTCTTCCCTCTTAGCAATGATCCACTGACTGCAGTGCCTTGCCCCCATGCATGAACGAACCAGATATATAGAGGATCTTCAAGTTAGAACCTTTATCAAGGCATGTCCAGCTCTAGCCTCCTTTGGATAATAACTTCGACTCAATAGATAAATTACGCTCTTCTCCTTCTTCGTTTTGTTGACCGCAGAGAACTGATTTGGTTTTCATGTGCAACTCTCTAGCCAGGCCCACCCAACTATTTTTCTGTTGATGATCATTACCATGTTTTATGAGTGCGGATAATCGAAGTTCAGATATGCGGTGAGCATATACTGTAATAATATAGTTGCCTTGTCTAGGGGGGAAAATTGTCTAGGGGGGAAAAAGAGGGGGGGGGGGATTTCTGATATTGGGATGATATCTCCCCCCCCCCCTCATGTAAGACTTGGCATGCATAGCCAAATAACATGGATTAATCTACTCAGGTAGTAAACATTGTGTAGCTACGTAGAGTCATTGAAGGTATGGTCTATTCGAAAAAATAATTGGACAAACAAACAAAAAACAGAAGCCAGAAACGTCTACACAGTGAGTGTACACTTCACCGTGGTGATAATGTATCACCATGGTGATGATTGTAGACTGTGGTGAGACCACTTACACTGAGATAGAGTGTTTGTGACTGTCAGCTTTTCTATAGACTCTGTGGTGAGACCATTTACACTGAGATAGAGTGTTTGTGACTGTCAGCTTTTCTATGAGATTGAGTGTTTGTGACTGTCAGCTTTTCTATAGACTCTGTGGTGAGACACTTACACTGAGATAGAGTGTTTGTGATTGTCAGCTTTTCTATAGACTCTGCGGTGAGACCACTTACACTGAGATAGAGTGTTTGTGACTGTCAGCTTTTCTATAGACTCTGTGGTGAGACCACTTACACTGAGATAGAGTGTTTGTGACTGTCAGCTTTTCTATAGACTCTGCGGTGAGACCACTTCACTGAGATAGAGTGTTTGTGACTGTCAGCTTTTCTATAGACTCTGTGGTGAGACCACTTACACCGAGATAGAGTGTTTGTGACTGTCAGCTTTTGTGACTGTCAGCTTTTCTATGAGATTGAGTGTTTGTGACTGTCAGCTTTTCTATAGACTCTGTGGTGAGACCATTTACACTGAGATTGAGTGTTTGTAACTGTCAGCTTTTCTATAGACTCTGTGGTGAGACCACTTACACTGAGATAGAGTGTTTGTGACTGTCAGCTTTTCTATCTGCGGTGAGACCACTTACACTGAGATAGAGTGTTTGTGACTGTCAGCTTTTCTATAGACTCTGTGGTGAGACCACTTACATCAAGATAGAGTGTTTGTAACTGTCAGCTTTTCTATAGACTCTGCGGTGAGACCACTTACACTGAGATAGAGTGTTTGTGACTGTCAGCTTTTCTATAGACTCTGCGGTGAGACCACTTACACTGAGATAGAGTGTTTGTGACTGTCAGCTTTTCTATAGACTCTGTGGTGAGACCACTTACACCAAGATAGAGTGTTTGTAACTGTCAGCTTTTCTATAGACTCTGCGGTGATACCACTTACACTGAGATAGAGTGTTTGTGACTGTCAGCTTTTCTATAGACTCTGTGGTGAGACCACTTGCACTGAGATAGAGTGTTTGTGACTGTCAGCTTTTCTATAGACTTTGTGGTGAGACCACTTACACTGAGATAGAGTGTTTGTGACTGTCAGCTTTTCTATAGACTCTGTGGTGAGACCACTTGCACTGAGATAGAGTGTTTGTGACTGTCAGCTTTTCTATAGACTTTGTGGTGAGACCACCACACTGAGATAGAGTGTTTGTGACTGTCAGCTTTTCTATAGACTCTGAGGTGAGACCACTGGCCTAACCGAAGACGACTGCTGCTGCTGCTGGAGCTTTTCCATCCACTGATGGAGGTCGCTGCTTGAGGAGGAGCAACGCTAAATTTTTGTGGCCCTCCAGGTCCCCCTTAAAACCACCTTATCTATGTTGGCAGTTGGCCTAGATTGCAAGTGGAACCACTGTAGTGTGTCAAGGCACTCAGCATAGAAGTGTTTCAGACTATTATATTGCAGTGGCCAAGGTCAAGGCTAATGCCACATATGTATAGTGACTGTCTACAATAATAAATAAATATAGCAGTAAAAATAAATAAATAAAAACATGTCATTTTAATTAATATTTTTGTAATGTTTGTCAATATCATATTTATCTATTTATAGGCAAAGATGAACAAGAATAATCCCCCCCCCATGACGTGCTTTATAGTACATTAAAGTTACACGCCGAGTGTAAATTAGCCGGCAACATGGCCATAATAAAAACAAGAACCGTGTACGAGCCACATACCATTAGCAAGCACCACCGGGGAACCACCACGCATCCCCAACACAAAAAAAGGAGATCAACTCTTATCTCTACTACTGTGTGTCGCTTAAAGAATTAAACAACGTTCAAGAGAGGAACAGCCATGAGGCACAGGACTGAAAGGTAAAGATCTCAGTCAAGAAGGGGAGGGGGAGGGATATGTTCTGGGGAAGGGGACACGTGCGACAGCTGAACAGGCCACACACAGACAGCTTAATGGGCAGTAGATATTAGTGAGCAGCCATCCCTCATAGCCTAGTGCTGGCTATGGTGTTCTCTGCTACTCTCTTTACGAAAGCGAGGAAAACATCACTAGCTATTGTGCAGGGCATTGGTGCAGTGTGATGGCTGACGATACACACACACATGCTTCTCTGTGCTATCACTGGATATTGTGCAGGGCATTGGTGCAGTGTGATGGCTGACGATACACCCACACATGCTTCTCTGTGCTATCACTAGCTATTGTGCAGGGCATTGGTGCAGTGTGATGGCTGACGATACACCCACACATGCTTCTCTGCGCTATCACTGGATATTGTGCAGGGCATTGGTGCAGTGTGATGGCTGACGATACAACACATGCTTCTCTGTGCTATCACTGGATATTGTGCAGGGCATTGGTGCAGTGTGATGGCTGACGATACAACACATGCTTCTCTGTGCTATCACTGGATATTGTGCAGGGCATTGGTGCAGTGTGATGGCTGACGATACAACACATGCTTCTCTGTGCTATCACTGGATATTGTGCAGGGCATTGGTGCATTGTGATGGCTGATGATACAACACACACTTCTCTGTGCTATCACTAGATATTGTGCAGGGCATTGGTGCATTGTGATGGCTGACGATACACCCACACATGCTTCTCTGTGCTATCACTGGATATTGTGCAGGGCATTGGTGCATTGTGATGGCTGATGATACAACACACACTTCTCTGTGCTATCACTGGATATTGTGCAGGGCATTGGTGCATTGTGATGGCTGATGATACAACACACACTTCTCTGTGCTATCACTGGATATTGTGCAGTGCATTGTGATGGCTGATGATACAACACATGCTTCTCTGTGCTATCACTAGATATTGTGCAGGGCATTGGTGCATTGTGATGGCTGATGATACACCCACACATGCTTCTCTGTGCTATCACTGGATATTGTGCAGGGCATTGGTGTATTGTGATGGCTGACGATACACCCACACATGCTTCTCTGTGCTATCGCTGGATATTGTGCAGGGCATTGGTGCATTGTGATGGCTGATGATACAACACATGCTTCTCTGTGCTATCACTAGATATTGTGTATTGTGCAGGGCATTGGTGTAGTGTGATGGCTGACAATACCTTGCACTATCCTGCAGAACTTGCACCAGCTCTAGTATCTGCTTGACTTGGTCTATACGTCCATGAATAGTGTTGTCAAGGATACAGGATACAAGCAGGGCCTCCACTTCCTCGCAGTCAATGTTCAACTCCTGTCACAAAAAAAACAAAAAAAACACAGAGCACGATGACACATGATGTGCCTATTAATAGCAAGACACATGTGCTATGTGTCTATTAATAGCAAGACATTTGTGCTTGCAAGACATGTGCCTATTAGTAGCAAGACACATGCCTATTAATAGCAACAAGACATGTTGCGCCTATACATGTTGTGCCTATTAAGCAAGATATATGTGCCTATTAATAACAAGACATGCTGTGCCTATTAATAGCAAGGTATGTGCCTATTAATAGCAAGACACATATCTTATTAATAGCAAGACAAATGTGCCTATTAATAACAACATATGTGCCTATTAATAGTAAGATATATGTGCCTATTAAGACATGTGCTTATTAATAGCAAGAGATGTGCCTATTAATACCAAGATACATATGCTTATTAATAGCAAGACAAATGTGCCTATCAGTAGCAAGACATGAGTGCCTATATATAGCAAGATGCGTGCCCTAGGAAGTGTAGCCATTGTTTGCAAATCTCAATGGAGCCAATTCCTATACCAAATTGAAGCTAATCGTATTCACAAAAGTTTGAAGTGTATTCACACACTGTAATTGACTTCAGATTTTTCATTTAAACTTTTTTTAATTAATTTTATACAATTTAAAAGAGTGAAATATATTTCACATAGAAATTTATGTTATGTAAGCATGCTCTGGTAGTATAGTGCTGGCACAGCTGGAGGAGAGGCTGCTAGGGATGAGTGTGTCCAGCCTTGCTGTGTGAGAGACCAGTGCATAGTGCTGGCAGAGCTGGAGGAGAGGCTGCTAGGGATGAGTGTGTCCAGCCTTGCTGTGTGAGAGACCAGTGCATAGAGTGCTGGCAGAGCTGGAGGAGAGGCTGCTAGGGATGAGTGTGTCCAGCCTTGCTGTGTGAGAGGCCAGTGCATACAGTGCTGGCACAGCTGGAGGAGAGGCTGCTGGGGATGAGTGTGTCCAGCCTTGCTGTGTGAGAGACCAGCACATACAGTGCTGGCAGAGCTGGAGGAGAGGCTGCTAGGGATGAGTGTGTCCAGCCTTGCTGTGTGAGAGACCAGTGCATACAGTGCTGGCAGAGCTGGAGGAGAGGCTGCTAGGGATGAGTGTGTCCAGCCTTGCTGTGTGAGAGACCAGCACATACAGTGCTGGCAGAGCTGGAGGAGAGGCTGCTAGGGATGAGTGTGTCCAGCCTTGCTGTGTGAGAGACCAGCACATATAGTGCTGGCACAGCTGGAGGAGAGGCTGCTAGGGATGAGTGTGTCCAGCCTTGCTGTGTGAGAGACCAGCACATATAGTGCTGGCACAGCTGGAGGAGAGGCTGCTAGGGATGAGTGTGTCCAGCCTTGCTGTGTGAGAGACCAGCACATACAGTGCTGGCAGAGCTGGAGGAGAGGCTGCTAGGGATGAGTGTGTCCAGCCTTGCTGTGTGAGAGACCAGCACATACAGTGCTGGCAGAGCTGGAGGAGAGGCTGCTAGGGATGAGTGTGTCCAGCCTTGCTGTGTGAGAGACCAGCACATATAGTGCTGGCACAGCTGGAGGAGAGGCTGCTAGGGATGAGTGTGTCCAGCCTTGCTGTGTGAGAGACCAGTGCATACAGTGCTGGAAGAGCTGGAGCACCCAGTAATGTTTATCTCTTATACCTCCCCTTCTCATAACCCCCCACCTCCCCACACCTTCCTATCCCCATACCCTTCTCCTTCCCACACTCCCTCACATCTCCTCGCCCTATCCACACCCTCCCCCTTTCCATTATTCCCTGCCCATACATCTTCCTCTCCCCATACCGTCCTCCTTCTCTCCCATCCCCATGTCTCCTCCCTAACCCTCTCCACACTGTCCTCCCATCCCTTTTCAAAATCTTCTCATCACCTTGGCAATGAAGGCTATCCTGACACGTGTGTAAGGACGTATCAACTTCACTAACACCTGAGTCCGAATGTTCTTCAACAAGTCCTCTATATGCTCGCGGATAAAGTGGTCCTCCATAATGGGCTGCCTGCACAGAAGAAAGATAAAGCAAAGCGAGAGAGGAGAAATGAGAGCGAGCGAGAAGAAGTGAGAGGGAGAGAGAAGAAGTGAGAGGGAGAGAGAAGAAGTGAGTGGGGAGAGAGAAGAAGTGAGAGCGAGTGAGAAGAAGTGAGAGAGATCAAACAAACTTCCTAGACATCGACATGGATTAGGGAACATCGACATGGATTAGGGGGTATGAAGGCTTCACAGCACTAGAGAAGGAGCTGAACCTTGCAGCCCAAAACACAAGACACCGTCAGCCATGTCTGAGGCAGTCCGGTGTCCAATATTAACATGGCATCTAGGCAGGATTAAAGAAACTAATGACAACTCTCAGGTGGTTAACCTTATCTCTTGGTGTTGTTACATCGCATCACGCATGCGTGAAACACGGTGATCAAGTTGTCTGCATATATGCACATGTATGTATGTGTGTTTGTCCGATAAAAAGAATCGTGAAATTTCCACTTTTACCTCCCACCTCACCAAAAGACACACGAGAAGTTCTCATGGAATTTGCAGCTGGAAGAACACCAACCCAGCAGGCTGGGTCTATCTAGCTCAGCAGGCTGGGTCTATCTAGTCCAGCAGGCTGGGTCTATCTAGTCCAGCAGGCTGGGTCTATCTAGCTCAGCAGGCTGGGTCTATCTAGTCCAGCAGGCTGGGTCTATCTAGTCCAGCAGGCTGGGTCTATCTAGTCCAGCAGGCTGGGTCTATCTAGTCCAGCAGGCTGGGTCTATCTAGCTCAGCAGGCTGGGTCTATCTAGTCCAGCAGGCTGGGTCTATCTAGTCCAGCAGGCTGGGTCTATCTAGCTCAGCAGGCTGGGTCTATCTAGTCCAGCAGGCTGGGTCTATCTAGTCCAGCAGGCTGGGTATATCTAGTCCAGCAGGCTGGGTCTATCTAGTCCAGCAGGCTGGGTCTATCTAGCTCAGCAGGCTGGGTCTATCTAGTCCAGCAGGCTGGGTCTATCTAGTCCAGCAGGCTGGGTCTATCTAGCTCAGCAGGCTGGGTCTATCTAGTCCAGCAGGCTGGGTCTATCTAGTCCAGCAGGCTGGGTCTATCTAGCTCAGCAGGCTGGGTCTATCTAACCCAGCAGGCTGGGTCTATCTAGTCCAGCAGGCTGGGTCTATCTAGCTCAGCAGGCTGGGTCTATCTAGTCCAGCAGGCTGGGTCTATCTAGCTCAGCAGGCTGGGTCTATCTAGCCCAGGAGGCTGGGTCTATCTAGCCCAGCAGGCTGGATCTATCTAGCTCAGCAGGCTGGGTCTATCTAGCCCAGCAGGCTGGGTCTATCTAGCCCAGCAGGCTGGGTCTATCTAGCTCAGCAGGCTGGGTCTATCTAGCTCAGCAGGCTGGGTCTATCTAGCTCAGCAGGCTGGGTCTATCTAGTCCAGCAGGCTGGGTCTATCTAGCTCAGCAGGCTGGGTCTATCTAGTCCAGCAGGCTGGGTCTATCTAGCTCAGCAGGCTGGGTCTATCTAGTCCAGCCTATCTAGTCCAGCAGGCTGTGTATGTAAGTAGCCATGCCCACTTTTATTTAAATCATTATACCACAATTTATAGTGTGTGTGTGTGTGCGTGCATGTGTGTGTGTGTGTGTGTGTGCGTGGGCTAGCCCACCATAAGACAGTAGAGCACTTAACTCCTCATTACTGCTAATTAGCTGTACAACTCTCCTTTTGGTAACAACGAAGAGTTTGTACACACTGAACAAGAAATTAAGCAAGCCCTAGTCAGATCTCTAGGTAGATAAGGCTTGCCAATGAATAATGTCTCAAATGGATTCACGTTCACATGGCAACCATGCAAAATCATTGACAGTAATCAATTAGCGTTTGGCAAGCCCTGGTTTGTGCTCTGTTGCTGCTATCCTTATAGTTTATCCGCCATTGCTGAGGTTGCTGGGAGGAGAGGGCTTGGTGCTGAAGAGCATTAGAGGCTTCCCATGCAACTACGCAGACACAAACAGGGCTGCTGTGATAGTCGCACTGCACATGGCAGTTCCCATCACAGTGCCAACACAAACAATAATACCGACAGCTCTCTAATCATTTGTGTTTTCAAGAATAGAAAAATGTAGTCATTCTTCATGTTTTAGAGAGGTAGTTAGTAAGGAGGGGTTGTCCCTGTAAGGATGGTTAGCCCCTGCTATTGTAAGAGGGGTAGTCCCTGTTGGAGGGGTTGTCCCTAAGGAGGGTAGTCCCTGTTCTTATCTTTATAGTAAGAAGGAGGGTAAATTCTATTATTAGCAGCAAGGAGGGTGGTAGTCCCCCCTACCCCCCCCAGATACCACAAAAAACTTGGTACAACTGCAGGAATGTCCATGCCATTGAATGCTCACAAATGTCCTCTGAAGTCTGCAGTTTTGAGGAAAAGAGCTGTCTCCCAAGCAAGCAGCTAGCAGCTAGCAGCCCAAACTAGCCAAAATTTCTGTGCACACTGAGAAACTTCTGATCTGAATACTTCTCGTAACTAGCTGTAGCTAGACATAAGCTTACAGAAGCAGCAATAACCTTCAGAAAACTGTTGACCCAAACAGCAACCGTGGAAATGTTGTCTTCTCTGATGGCGCTGACTTGTGAAGCCCCTCACAGACACAGCTCCCTCACAGACACAGGTGCACGCAAGGCTGCTCGATTTGCCCCAAACCACCTACTAAAGTGATGAAGACTGAACGTGCTTGACAAATTGCAGTGCGCATGCTCTGCATGTGCATGAGATGCATGCTCTGCATGCAGTGTGCATGTGCTCTGCATGCATGTGCACAGGGTGGGGTCTGTACATGCCTTTAATATGAGAGAGAGATGGTTATGATATGACCTTTGGCTCAGAGGAGAGACCTACATCACTCGACACAGTATGCATACACAACTATGTGGATGCAGGAGGACAGGAGGAGAGGGTCACTGTCTGAGGGCATGTGATTATATACATCCACGCTGGGGCCACAGACAGCCCGGGATTATCCCGGGATAATACTGACTAGGGCTAGGGTTGGAATAACCCTGGGATCACTGCAGGGTATTTCTGGCTTGGGCTAGGATTGGGCAACCACAGGATCATGGGTAGAGCTAGGGCTTGGATGCTAGGGCTAAGGCTAGGGCTAGTGTAGGGCTAAGGTTAGGACTGGATATGGTTAGGCTAGGGCTAAGGCTAGGGCTAATTAGGGTTAGTATAGGGCTAAGGCTAGGGCTAATTAGGGTTAGTATAGGGCTAAGGCTAAGTTAGAGCTAAGGCAGGGTTAGGATAGGGCTAGAGGGCTAAGGCTAAGTTAGAGCTAAGGCTAATGTAGGGTGGATAGGGCTAAGGCTAGTCTAGAGCTGGATGGTCCATGGATTCAACTTGACACTATTAGACATGCCTCAAGAGAGATGGCGGGTGGGGGGGGGGAGTGGGAGGGTGTGTGAGTTTGAGATGTGAGCAGTGTGAGCACAGAGTGGCATAGAAAAGATGATGTGTTGGTGCTTGTGATATCTTGCCTGTTTAGCCGCAGAATCTTCTCAAACTCGGCAATGTCATCATTCTGGTAGGCAGTCACCAAATTAGTCATGGCCAGAACCTCTGGGTTGTTTTTATATGGCTTAGCCTGCACACACACACACACACACACACACACACACACACACACACAGGGCTTCAGATGCAGCACTTACACTTCAAGACATCTCGATGGCATCTACCCTACATCACCTGACACAATGCCAAGATTAATTGCATGCCAATACACCCCCAGGCTAGTATCACTGGCAGGTACTAATTAGAGATCACCCCACACTGGGTTGAGGCAGGTTGAGGCAGGTTGACAATATCTCTATGGGGACACACACTGGACCAACAGCCCACTGGGTTGAGGCAGGTTGAAGTAGGTTGACAATAGCTCTATGGAGACCCACACTGGACCAACACTACACTGGGTGAGGCAGATTGAAGTAGGTTGACAATAGCTCTATGGGGACACACACTGGACCAACACCACACTGGGTTGAGGCAGGTTGGGTAGGTGGACAATGAGCAGACATACTGGATAAGGGTTGAGGCAGGTGGACAACTTCCTCTCACCAATACCTACGCACGAGGTCTTGAGGGATCATGAAATGTCAAGTGACGTGACATCAGACAGCTAGTCACAAAAACCAATCAAGCTAGTCTCTCAAGCACCACACTTCTACTGCAGAGAAGCATATACTTTCAAGAGTTTGCAGATGGTGACTTATAGAAAGTTTCGCAGGGGAAATATTCGCAGATAGCGTAGCAGACCAGTCACACCCTCTTCTGCGGCTCTTCGTCCTACCTGTTCACAGATTGGATTCGAACTGTGAATACCACACGTACTAGAGTCCTATTAAACTCCTTTATAATGTAAATAGACGCATGCTTCATAAGAATACAAAAGAACATCCAGAAAGGCGGCAGGCAAATCAAGGACACTTACAAACAAGGACAACATTTCTACAAAGAGAACACAATCACCACCAGTTCATCGACAGGTAACTGTACTGATTCAGCTCCTTCACAGTCATTCAACTCCTCCAACTGCTCATCAGACATGTCTTCCAGCCACAAGATCAATTACTTACTTGTTACTATGGCTTTACAGAGGCCTCAACCGCCTGCACAAAGAGGCTCTTGCAGGAGCTCCTGCTGTGGCAGGAGGGATTACAATGCTTGCTAGTCGGCTGCCCTCAAATACCTCATCTGTTCTGCTACTGGAGCAAATGCTGTTGCAAGATGTCCTGGCGCTGTGTTCGGGATGTAGACTCACCTCCACACAATGCTTTGACATGAGAATTACTAGGAACAAAAAGCAAGTCAGAGAGAGCCGAGCTAAGGAGAGAGAGAGAGCAGAGAAAGGAGGGGAAATATCACTTACTGCTAGGATTGTGACACGAAAAAACTGCCAAGAATTGTACGTATTTACGGTGTCCTCCACAGATTCCTATAATGGGATGGCAAATTCTGAATGGAAAGTCTTGTGGAAGAATCTGTTAAGAATACTTGGAAGCAGCTTTCCATGGTGATTGGAAGTACACAACAGCAAGAGTGAGATTCATCGGGCAGTGCTTTCTGCAGGAATTCCCAGACAAAAGGAAAAACTGCTCTCTTGATACTGTCAGTACAAGTATCTCCCTGTCATTAGCACATCTATCCTGTACCAACTAAAGACATCAGTTATTCTTCCTGTATAGAGTCAGTATCTCCCTGTCATTAGCACATCTATCCTGTACCAACTGAAGGCACCAGTTATCCTTCCTGTATAGACACTGTCAGTATCTCCCTGTCATTAGCACATCTATCCTATGCCAACTAAAGGCACCAGTTAACCTTTCTGTATAGATGCTGTCAGTATGCTCCTGTCATTAGCACATCTATCCTATACCAACTAAAGACATCAGTTATCCTTCCTGTATAGACACTGTCAGTATCTCCCTGTCATTAGCACATCTATCTATGCCAACTAAAGGCACCAGTTATTCTTCCTGTATAGATACTGTCAGTATCTCCCTCATTAGCACATCTATCCTGTACCAACTGAAGGCACCAGTTATTCTTCCTGTATAGACAGTCAATATTTCCCTGTCATTAGCAAATCTATCCTATACCAACTAAAGGCATCAGTTATACTTCCTGTATAGACACTGTCAGTATGCTCCCTGTCATTAGCACTATACTAGAAGTCATCCTTCCTGTATGTATACCAACTATATTGCCAGTTCTCTCTGTCTACAGAGAGTGGCAGTACATATGTTTACCTTACCAAGATTGATAATAGCTCCTGCATCACCTTGACAAGAATGGTGCATCCCACCTCCATGGCTGATGATTGAGCAGCTACTGGGTTAGTCAGAATGACTCCGGCATCCTTTCCGGCAGGTACTAACCATGCAGCCCATTCACTCTTGCCTGTGCAGCCATTTTCTTTCCCCATGTCATTGAATCTGCTGCGGTTTTCTCAATCTTCTCTGTGATGACCATTTCCAGTTAAAGTGACCCCATTTAATTTAAATCTAATTTAAGGCCAGTGACCCGTTGAATAATTTTATGGGTGAATGTACGGTGGTGAATACATACATATGTAGATATGTCATACGCCATGGGCAACTCCAATAGGGGCCCACTTAGCTCGCCAATTGCAGGAGGCATAAAATGTGCTGTTGTCACACTCAGTTATGGCACGTAGTTGATCTCGAACGGACACACCCAGGGTTTCATCAACCACTCCATCACGCAGGAAGCGGAGTGACAGAGAACTGTGATCAGGGGATTGATCAACATATACACATGACACCATAATGAGCTTGTCTTGGCCAACACTGCATGTCAAAGAAGGCATTCTCTGGCTCACACATCCCTTTTCAGCAACACATTGGGTAAAGGGTCTTGAATAATTGACAACAGTTTTTGGGGTGGGGTGGGGGGAGCTCACATCAGATCAGTATCACACTGGGTTGAGGTAGGCTGGAGTAGGCTGACAATAGCTGTATGGGGACACACACTGGACCAACACCACACTGGGTTGAGGCAAGTTGAAGTAGGTTGACAATAGCTGTATGGGGACACACACTGGACCAACATCACACTGGGTTGAGGCAGGTTGAGGTAGGTTGACAATAGCTCTATGGGGACACACACTGGACCAAAACTGCACTTGTTTGAGGCAGGTTGAAGTAGGTTGACAATAGCTCTCTGGGGACACACACTGGACCAACACTACACTGGGTTGAGGCAGGTTGACAATAGCTCTATGGGAACACACACTGGACCAACACCACACTGGGTTGAGGCAGGTTGGGTAGGTTGACAATAGCTCTATGGGGACACACACTGGACCAACACCACACTGGGTTGAGGCAGGTTGAAATAGGTTGACAATAGCTCTATGGGGACACACACTGGACCAACACTACACTGGGTTGAGGCAGGTTGAAGTAGGTTGACAATAGCTCTATGGGGACACACATTGACTATCTCATGCATAGCCTTTTCTACATATAGCCAAACAATTACTAATGAAATATCGCACCTCTTGTGAATCAAAAGGGTTGATCCCAGACTTCATGAGCATGTTGGCAAGAACCAAATACTTCAGACAAGCCAAGCGTCTAAAAAGAACATCTCATTTGAGTCATAGTCCTGGTGATAGCCATCATAACCACACCCAATTAATTGGTAACCCCTCCTCACCGTGGACTTCCTGATTCATCGTAATTCTTGAAAGCTTCGAAGAAGTCCGTGTGTGCTCGACTGAACTCTCCCTCCCGAAGATGCATCTTCCCCCCGCACTCTGTGTGTGGGGTTTACTAAATCAAGACCACCCAAGGCCAAATTGCCACAGCATTCATTATATTGACGGGCACTATTTGGGATATTTTTAATCTTTTACACCATTATGATGACATCATCATCACTATGGAGATAGACCATCAGCTAGGGTTAGGGCCAGGGCAATGGTTAGGGCAATGGTTAGGGCAGGGCAATGGCTAGGGTTAGGGCTAGGGCAGGGCAATGGTTAAGGCGAGGGCAGTGGCTAGGGTTAGGGTCAAGACAGTGGCTAGGGTTAGGGCCAAGGCAGTAGCTAAGGTTAGAACTAGAGTAGCAATTATTATGACAATGCTGATGATGTAATCCTGATGATGTAATGCCATATAGTTGCCCCACACATGCTAAAGACACAAAATGTCTTCAAAATGTCTTCCAATGATATACAGTTACTGCCATGTTGAGAAAATTTCCATGCAAATCCTCTGTGTTAACCACACCCATCAAAACTAATTTCCATTTCAATTTAGCTAAATGTGATCAATGGTATTCACAAAGATATGATCCACATTTGAAAAGTGCAACTTCAACAAACTAACCACACCCACCTCTGATGACGCCCATGATAAGAGGGTGTGGTATGGCGGACTTGATGTGCAGGGATTGCTCGTAGAGAGCCTTCAGCTTCTTGCTGTTCTTCTGTTCGGTGTACATCTGTATCTCCAAGGCATAGACCTCCAACAGCTGGGTCCCTTTCTTCATGTCATCCTCGCCGGCCTCCGTCTGGCAGGACAAGTGCAGCTGCTTCAAGATCCGCGTCAGGCGAGGATAATCACCGCAGTCAAAGCAGAGCTTGCCCAGCTGTGGCATTGAGGGCACACCCATCACATAACACACACCATACACACATTATTACACACACATATTATACACATCACACTTACACATAATTATATACATCACACTCCATACATGCCACACACACCATACATACACATGTATACATGATGCACACACACACACACCATACACACATCACACTCAACACATGGCACACACCATACATACACATGATGCGCACACACATGCCATACACACATGTACATGTACATGCCACACACATACACCATACACACTTGTACATGCCACACACATACACCACACACACATGTGTACATGCCACACACATAATACACACATCACATGTACATGCCACACACATACACACCATACACACATGTATACATGATGCACACAACATACATGTATACATGGTACACCCACACCCACACACACACACACACAGACACCTTCACACAGGCCAGTGTCACTAGCAACGAAGAATAGGAAATGCTTAACACAGCAGGTGGGCAAGTGAATTACGAGACGCAATAACTAGTCGCTGTTGTTGTTGTGGCTATAATAATAGCCACAACAACAACAACAAGAGTAAAGAGTAAAAATAGTAACGATAAAAAACACAGTACAAAAGTAATAACAACAATAAACACAACAGTAGTAGTAGTAGTAGCACTAACAATAATAACAACAACACAAACACAATAATAAACTGACAGATGAGCTCTTCACTACTGCAAGATGCACAGTAAGCTTCTCACCCGGTCTGTGGTGTCTGTCTGTGCTGGGGTCTGTCTGTGCAGGGGTCTGTCCGTGGGGTCTGTCTGTGCTGGGGTCTGTCTGTGCTGGGGTCTGTCTGTGCTGAGGTCTGTCTGTGCTGAGGTCTGTCTGTGCTGGGGTCTGTCTGTGCTGGGGTCTGTCTGTGCTGAGGTCTGTCTGTGCTGGGGTCTGTCCGTGCTGGGGTCTGTCCGTGCTGGGGTCTGTCTGCGCTGGGGTCTGTCTGTGCTGGGGTCTGTCTGTGCTGGGGTCAGTCTGTGCTGGGGTCTGTCTGTGCTGGGGTCTGTCTGTGCTGGGGTCTGTCTGTGCTGGGGTCTGTCTGTGCTGGGGTCTGTCTGTGCTGGGGTCTGTCTGTGCTGGGGTCTGTCTGTGCTGGGGTCTGTCTGTGCTGGGGTCTGTCTGTGCTGGGGTCTGTCTGTGCTGAGGTCTGTCTGTGCTGGGGTCTGTCTGTGCTGGGTTCTGTCTGTGCTGGGGTCTGTCTGTGCTGAGGTCTGTCTGTGCTGGGGTCTGTCTGTGCTGGGGTCTGTCTGTGCTGAGGTCTGTCTGTGCTGGGGTCTGTCTGTGCTGGGGTCAGTCTGTGCTGGGGTCTGTCTGTGCTGGGGTCTGTCTGTGCTGGGGTCTGTCTGTGCTGGGGTCTGTCTGTGCTGGGGTCTGTCTGTGCTGGGGTCTGTCTGTGCTGAGGTCTGTCTGTGCTGGGGTCTGTCTGTGCTGGGGTCTGTCTGTGCTGGGGTCTGTGTCTGTCTGTGCTGAGGTCTGTCTGTGCTGGGGTCTGTCTGTGCTGGGGTCTGTCTGTGCTGGGGTCTGTCTGTGCTGGGGTCTGTCTGTGCTGGGGTCTGTCTGTGCTGGGGTCTGTCTGTGCTGGGGTCTGTCTGTGCTGAGGTCTGTCTGTGCTGGGGTCTGTCTGTGCTGGGGTCTGTCTGTGCTGGAGTCTGTCTGTGCTGAGGTCTGTCTGTGCTGGGGTCTGTCTGTGCTGGGGTCTGTCTGTGCTGGGGTCTGTCTGTGCTGGGGTCTGTCTGTGCTGGGGTCTGTCTGTGCTGGGGTCTGTCTGTGCTGGGGTCTGTCTGTGCAGGGGTCTGTCCGTGGGGTCTGTCTGTGCTGGGGTCTGTCTGTGCTGGGGTCTGTCTGTGCTGGGATCTGTCTGTGCTGGGGTCTGTCTGTGCTGGGGTCTGTCTGTGCTGGGGTCTGTCTGTGCTGGAGTCTGTCTGTTGTCTGTGCTGGGGTCTGTCTGTGCTGGGGTCTGTCTGTGCTGGTGTCTGTCTGTCTGTGCTCTGTCTGTGCTGGGGTCTGTCTGTGCTGGGGTCTGTCTGTGCTGGGGTCTGTCTGTGCTGGGGTCTGTCTGTGCTGGGGTCTGTCTGTGCTGGGGTCTGTCTGTGCTGGGGTCTGTCTGTGCTGGGGCCTGTCTGTGCTGGGGTCTGTCTGTGCTGGGGTCTGTCTGTGCTGGGGTCTGTCTGTGCTGGGGTCTGTCTGCGCTGGGGTCTGTCTGCGCTGGGGTCTGTCTGCGCTGGGGTCTGTCTGTGCTGGGGTCTGTCTGTGCTGGGGTCTGTCTGTGCTGGGGTCTGTCTGTGCTGGGGTCTGTCTGTGCTGGGGTCTGTCTGTGCTGGGGTCAGTCTGTGCTGGGGTCTGTCTGTGCTGGGGTCTGTCTGTGCTGGGGTCTGTCTGTGCTGGGGTCTGTCTGTGCTGGGGGGCTGTCTGTGCTGAGGTCTGTCTGTGCTGGAGTCTGTCTGTGCTGGGGTCTGTCTGTGCTGGGGTCTGTCTGTGCTGGGGTCTGTCTGTGCTGGGGTCTGTCTGTGCTGGGGTCTGTCTGTGCTGGGGTCTGTCTGTGCTGGGGTCTGTCTGTGCTGGGGTCTGTCTGTGCTGGGGTCTGTCTGTGCTGGGGTCTGTCTGTGCTGGGGTCTGTCTGTGCTGAGGTCTGTCTGTGCTGGGGTCTGTCTGTGCTGGGGTCTGTCTGTGCTGGGGTCAGTCTGTGCTGAGGTCTGTCTGTGCTGAGGTCTGTCTGTGCTGGGGTCTGTCTGTGCTGGGGTCTGTCTGTGCTGAGGTCTGTCTGCGCTGGGGTCTGTCTGTGCTGGGGTCTGTCTGTGCTGAGGTCTGTCTGTGCTGGGGTCTGTTTGTGCTGAGGTCTGTCTGTGCTGAGGTCTGTCTGTGCTGGGGTCTGTCTGTGCAGGGGTCTGTCCGTGGGGTCAGTCTGTGCTGGGGTCTGTCTGTGCTGGGGTCTGTCTGTGCTGAGGTCTGTCTGTGCTGGGGTCTGTCTGTGCTGAGGTCTGTCTGTGCTGAGGTCTGTCTGTGCTGGGGTCTGTCTGTGCTGGGGTCTGTCTGTGCTGGGGCCTGTCTGTGCTGGGGTCTGTCTGTGCTGGGGTCTGTCTGTGCTGGGGTCTGTCTGTGCTGGGGTCTGTCTGTGCTGGGGTCTGTCTGTGCTGGGGTCTGTCTGTGCTGGGGTCTATCTGTGCTTGGGTCTGTCTGGGGTCAGTGTCCTCTCTAACAGAAGAGCACTCAACTAGAGAAGATGCACAGCAAACACCTCCCACTCTGTCTGTGAGGTCAGAGTCCGTACATAACCTCGCACAGGAAGGATGGGCAGTCTGCTTGGCATGGCATATGCTGTGTGCAGTGGGCATTACATGGAATACCTTGGTGTTGGTTTTGAACCAGAGCCTGTCATTCTTAGCATCCTGCAGAGCCTCTAAGGTTGTCTCATAAAACCACTGCAGCAGATCGGGCTGCACAGGAGAGGAGAAGAGATGGGGAGAGGAGGAGGATATGAAGTTGGAGGATATGAAAGCAGGAGAGAAGAGGAGACAGGGAGAGGATGGAGGATATGAAGCCACATGAGTGCTTGGAGGAGGGATTTCTGTTACCTGTTGCGAAGTTGAAATATAGTCCAGAATGGAATTGATCGACTTCTCTGACTTGTTTCTGGTGACTGCGTCCTTGACGTAAGTCAGCAGCTGCTTGTAACGAGTCTTCATCTCCTGGCACTCGCCCTAACAATATGCCGCTTTGTCAACAACAATAAAAGATACAAACTGTCTATCATCTGCTACAACAACAACAACAACAACAAAATGTCATAAAGGTCAATGCAAGAAGACAGCAGCAAGAAAGACCAAGCAATAGTCATGTTACACACACCATCTTGAAGAGGAGTTTGAGCATCTGCTTGAGTGCCTTGAACCCCCACTCTTCCTTCCTCTGTTTCTTTCCCTCGAGGTCGAGCACTCCCTGGAAGCCAAGCAGGGCAGCTCTGGGGTCATCCTCCTTCAACCCCTTAGAGCTGTAGTATTGGTTCTCAATCTCAATCTTCTCATCATCTGTAGACTCCCCACTTTCATCCGTGTAGTCCTGGTGTGGTGTGGTGTGTGTGTGTGTGTGTGGGAGTGAGGGCGTGAGTTATGTGTTTGTGCATACATGTGCTGTACGGGTATACGGAAAGCACCATCAAAACCACACCCATTTTGCTCCATTCACCCCTACCTGCAATAGGCTAGACAACTAGCCATGCATGTACATATAGACTAGCCATGCATGTATATATATATATATATAGGGTGCAATAGGCTAGACAACTAGCCATGCATGTATATATAGGGTGCAATAGGTTAGACAACTAGCCATGCATGTATATATAGGGTGCAATATGCTAGACAACTAACCATGTATGTACATGTATGTACATGTATATATAGGGTTGTAGGAAGCTAAACCCATGTACAACACAAGTTTGATGATCCTTTACCATTCAAAGCCAGGTACACCAATAATATACTGCTCTGTGCAAATGGTGTACACATGGCCATCCACCTGGTTGTGGTCTACATGACAGACTGCTGTTCTTTCCTGACAAGCTCATCCAATATGATAGTTTTTTATTTTTTTGCTTTCTTCCTGTTTTATGTTTGTTGCTTGTATTGACCGAGTGGCTCTGCGAAGTCCAACTCCGAGCCCCTGGGTCTCCGTCATAAATATATGCACTTTTAGTTTCTTCTTGTAATCCACTACAAATCAACAATGGAGTCAGCTCCTCGGTCGAGGATCAGCTACAGCCTCCTTCAAGGACTTGGTAACAGCTGCTCAGGAAAGCTACTAACCAAACCGCAGATGTTTTGGCAGAGGGTCAGCTACAGACTCCTTCAAGGACTTGGTAGCAGCTGCATAAGAGAACTCCGGAACTAATCAAACAAAGCCAATGTTATTCTACATGCATTCTATGTATACTCTAGTACACACACATATTGCTGAATGGTGGCTTCCATTACCGGCTTACCGCTTGAGATTCTCACCAGGAAATCAAATGATTGCTTTACTCACAATCCTTACCCAGGGCCTTCCAGAAATGGATTAGTCATGGACGTGCATTGGAAAACTAGAAGTCCTCTGGTGCTTAATTATTACCAAATGGACCTATTGTGTACACATGTTGTGTGGGATAAAACAGAGAGATAGAGAGACAGTGATCCATGGAGATAAGTTTAAACACATTATATATGGGTTCAGGTCTGTTTGCTACCCTCTGGGGAAAGATTCAAGGCACGCTGGAGGTGTTTTCTGAGCATGTAGTAGTCGACGAGACTGCCAACACGAATTTCAGCTGAGATACGAGCTATGGTTTTGAGGTTTAGCTGGCCACCATATTAAAAAAAGGTGGGTCAAACCAACCCAGAGAGTGCTAGTCTGCTCCCTGATACACAACTACCCAAATCTATCTATCTATCTATTGGATGGGTGTCTCAAACATGTAACCCAAAAGCAATTGCTACTAGAGGGTTCAACACCATTTTAGCTCAACCTAATGATGTCTTTATGTTTTCATAGACTCTCAAGTTAGTTTCCCAAGCAACTGAACATTTGCAATAGGTCAGAGTCGACTAGTATTTGCAACAGGCCACAGTGGACTAGTATTTGCAACAGGCCACAGTGGACTAGTATTTGCAACAGGCCACAGTGGACTAGTATTTGCAACAGGCCACAGTGGACTAGTATTTGCAACAGGCCACAGTGGACTAGTATTTGCAACAGGCCACAGTCGACTTGTACTTGCAACAGGCCACAGTGGACTAGTATTTGCAACAGGCCACAGTCGACTGGTATTTGCAACAGGCCACAGTCGACTAATATTTACAACAGGCCACAGTCGACTGGTATTTGCAACAGGCCACAGTCGACTTGTATTTGCAACAGGCCACAGTCGACTAGTATTTGCAACAGGCCACAGTCAACTAGTATTTGCAACAGGCCACAGTCGACTAGTATTTGCAACAGGCCACAGTGGACTAGTATTTGCAACAGGCCACAGTGGACTAGTATTTGCAACAGGCCACAGTGGACTAATATTTGCAACAGGACTAGTATTTGCAACAGGCCACAGTGGACTAGTATTTGCAACAGGCCACAGTGGACTAGTATTTACAACAGGCCACAGTGGACTAGTATTTGCAACAGGCCACAGTGGACTAGTATTTGCAACAGGCCACAGTGGACTAGTATTTGCAACAGGCCACAGTGGACTAGTATTTGCAACAGGCCACAGTGGACTAATATTTGCAACAGGCCACAGTGGACTAGTATTTGCAACAGGCCACAGTGGACTAATATTTGCAACAGGACTAGTATTTGCAACAGGCCACAGTGGACTAGTATTTGCAACAGGCCACAGTGGACTAGTATTTACAACAGGCCACAGTGGACTAGTATTTGCAACAGGCCACAGTGGACTAGTATTTGCAACAGGCCACAGTGGACTAGTATTTGCAACAGGCCACAGTGGACTAGTATTTGCAACAGGCCACAGTGGACTAATATTTGCAACAGGCCACAGTGGACTAGTATTTGCAACAGGCCACAGTGGACTAGTATTTGCAACAGGCCACAGTGGACTAGTATTTGCAACAGGCCACAGTGGACTAGTATTTGCAACAGGCCACAGTGGACTAGTATTTGCAACAGGCCACAGTGGACTAGTATTTGCAACAGGCCACAGTCAACTTGTACTTGCAACAGGCCACAGTGGACTAGTATTTGCAACAGGCCACAGTCGACTAATATTTACAACAGGCCACAGTCGACTGGTATTTGCAACAGGCCACAGTCGACTAATATTTACAACAGGCCACAGTCGACTGGTATTTGCAACAGGCCACAGTCGACTTGTATTTGCAACAGGCCACAGTCGACTAGTATTTGCAACAGGCCACAGTCAACTAGTATTTACAACAGGCCACAGTGGATTAGTATTTGCAACAGGCCACAGTGGACTAGTATTTGCAACAGGCCACAGTCGACTAGTATTTGCAACAGGCCACAGTCGACTAGTATTTGCAACAGGCCACAGTGGACTAGTATTTGCAACATGCCACAGTCGACTAGTATTTGCAACAGGCCAGTGTGGACTAGTATTTGCAACAGGCCACAGTGGACTAATATTTGCAACAGGCCACAGTGGACTAATATTTGCAACAGGCCACAGTCGACTAGTATTTGCAACAGGCCACAGTGGACTAGTATTTGCAACAGGCCACAGTCGACTTGTACTTGCAACAGACCACAGTGGACTAGTATTTGCAACAGGCCACAGTCGACTAATATTTACAACAGGCCACAGTCGACTGGTATTTGCAACAGGCCACAGTCGACTAATATTTACAACAGGCCACAGTCGACTGGTATTTGCAACAGGCCACAGTCGACTTGTATTTGCAACAGGCCACAGTCGACTAGTATTTGCAACAGGCCACAGTCAACTAGTATTTACAACAGGCCACAGTGGATTAGTATTTGCAACAGGCCACAGTGGACTAGTATTTGCAACAGGCCACAGTGGACTAATATTTGCAACAGGCCACAGTCGACTGTATTTGCAACAGGCCACAGTGGACTAATATTTGCAACAGGCCACAGTGGACTAGTATTTGCAACAGGCCACAGTGGACTAATATTTGCAACATGCCACAGTCAACTAGTATTTGCAACAGGCCACAGTCGACTAGTATTTGCAACAGGCCACAGTGGACAAGTATTTGCAACAGGCCACAGTCGACTAGTATTTGCAACAGGCCAGTATTTGCAACAGGCCACAGTCGACTGGTATTTACAACAGGCCACGGTGGACTAGTATTTGCAACAGGCCACAGTGGACAAGTATTTGCAACAGGCCACAGTGGACTAATATTTGCAACAGGCCACAGTGGACTAGTATTTGCAACAGGCCACAGTGGACTAGTATTTGCAACAGGCCACAGTCGACTAATATTTGCAACATGCCACAGTCAACTAGTATTTGCAACAGGCCACAGTCGACTAGTATTTGCAACAGGCCACAGTGGACAAGTATTTGCAACAGGCCACAGTCGACTAGTATTTGCAACAGGCCAGTATTTGCAACAGGCCACAGTCGACTAGTATTTGCAACAGGCCACAGTGGACAAGTATTTGCAACAGGCCACAGTCGACTAGTATTTGCAACAGGCCACAGTCGACTGGTATTTACAACAGGCCACGGTGGACTAGTATTTGCAACAGGCCACGGTGGACAAGTATTTGCAACAGGCCACAGTGGACTAATATTTGCAACAGGCCACAGTGGACTAGTATTTGCAACAGGCCACAGTGGACTAGTATTTGCAACACGGCCACAGTGGACTAGTATTTGCAACAGGCCACAGTCGACTAGTATTTACAACAGGCCACAGTGGACTAGTATTTGCAACAGGCCACAGTGAACTAGTATTTACAACAGGCCACAGTGGACTAGTATTTGCAACACGGCCACAGTGGACTAGTATTTGCAACAGGCCACAGTCGACTAATATTTGCAACAGGCCACAGTGGACCAATATTTGCAACAGGCCACAGTGGACTAATATTTGCAACAGGCCACAGTGGACCAATATTTGCAACAGGCCACAGTGGACTAGTATTTGCAACAGGACTAGTATTTGCAACAGGCCACAGTGGACTAGTATTTACAACAGGCCACAGTCGACTAGTATTTACAACAGGCCACAGTGGACTAATATTTGCAACAGGCCACAGTGGACTAATATTTGCAACAGGCCACAGTCGACTAGTATTTGCAACAGGCCACAGTGGACTAGTATTTGCAACAGGCCACAGTCAACTAGTATTTGCAACAGGCCACAGTGGACTAGTATTTACAACATGCCACAGTCGACTAATATTTGCAACAGGCCACAGTCAACTAGTATTTGCAACAGGCCACAGTGGACTAATATTTGCAACAGGCCACAGTGGACTAATATTTGCAACAGGCCACAGTGGACTAGTATTTGCAACAGGCCACAGTCGACTAGTATTTGCAACAGGCCACAGTCGACTAGTATTTGCAACAGGCCACAGTGGACTAGTATTTGCAACAGGCCAGTGTGGACTAGTATTTGGAGAACAAAAAAAACACACCAAGTCTTGGCACCTGAGCAGAAGTGTGGTTCAAGGTTCAGCATGATTGCCCATGGTATTTTGATACTGTTCATGCTCCAAATGGTGACCACCTATAGAACTGTTGTATATTTTCTACAAGGGGAACTATAGTAATGTCAAAAGGGGGCACAAAAAAGGGACCAGCTCTCTCAGCTGAGAATGTAAACACCGCAAGAGAAACAGTTACCTGCCCAAGGCATCCATAGAGCATGTCCCAAGGACACATTCACATGCCTTCCCAGAGTGAGCAAACACCATAGCAGTGAGCCAAAAGGCTTGGATTTGCCAATGGTGAAAAAACTAGAGACTGATGATCAGTCTCTCTAGAAACTTCACGTGACTGAGGAATGCCATGTCTGTCTTTCAGCAATGATCAGCAAACAGAATCTCTAATACTTGGTTAGCAGGTTGATCTGCCGACACCCCAAGATCTGATCCCAAAGTCACCACGTGAGTTACCTTTGGGTGTTGTGGTACCACTAGATCTTACACCAGGCCAGCTACCATCAGGTGCCAGTGAGAGTCAACCAGGTCAGTTACCATCAGGTGCCAGTGAGAGTCAGCTACCATCAGGTGCCAGTGAGAGTCAACCAGGTCAGCTACCATCAGGTGCCAGTGAGAGTCAACCAGGTCAGCTACCATCAGGTGCCAGTGAGAGTTAATCACGTCAGCTACCATCAGGTACCAGTGAGAGTCAACCAGGTCAGCTACCATCAGATGCCAGTGAGAGTCAACCAGGTCAGCTACCATCAGGTGCCAGTGAGAGTCAACCAGGTCAGCTACCATCAGATGCCAGTGAGAGTCAACTAGGTCAGCTGCCATCAAATGCTTGAAGAACCTCCTAGATCGCACATTAAACTTTGTCGAAGGAACATGATTCCTAGGGAACACAGTGGTTCCAACAGGATGGAGCAACTCCACATACAGCCAGAAATGCTAAGCAGTTTCTACAGGGACAATTCCCAAAAGAACTCCATCCTTGTACAAAGAAGATGTCGAGTAAACACTCACGGGATTCGACACCACACTCCATTACTTCCTCTGAGCTTATTTGAAGGACAAAAATTTACTACCAGGAGAACTAGAACGGCAGAAAACCAATCCAGAACTTCACGAGCAATAAGACTGTCAGGATGTAAGCAGATTTTTAGGGCCGAGGAGCTTACATTGGATCTGTAGTGCGAAATACCAAGAGTCAGAAGACTCGTGTTGATTTTAAATGGGAAATAAAAGCTGATAAAACCATTGGTATGTGTGACTTTTTGCCACATCTCAACCAATGCACTGATAGAAGAGAAATCTTCTTTTGCATTCCATATGTTGTCAGCTGAAGACCAGCACTCTAGTTCTGAGATGGGGGTGGATGTTGTTAGGTGCATAGGGCAGTGTGGGTTCCGTAGAGGGTGGAATATGAGACGAGGTAAAATCCAGTGGACCTATGGAGTCCTCTGTGGTGTAATGGGAACGGGAGGTGAAGTCCAGTGGACACATAGAGTCCTGCGAGAGCAGTGGCGAAGGGAAGGGGAGGTGAAGTCCAGTGGACACATGGAGTTCTACCAGGAGAGAGAAATCTACTGTTGATTAATGTCGTCAGCTTAAGACCACCAAATCGACCATCAATATTTTAAAAGTCTCCCTGCTTTAGAGCTACAAACCTACTGTGCACACATGTATTAGTTAATGGCAGCTCTCTCTCTCTGTACCTCCTTGTGGTATCCCCATAGAGCTATTGTCAACCGACTTCAACCTGCCTCAACCCAATGTGGTGTAGTGTGCGTTCAGCAAGCAACATCCTTTGTAGGTTCTCTAACAGCATGTGCTAATAACTACCACTGTGAAATGCACACTAGCTATATAGATACTGTAGGCGGGACTAAAGTTGTAAGTACATATACTAGTACAGGTGTATAGCTCAAAGTCAGAGACCCTCACGAGTTCGCAAAGTCGCCAGGTGCCCTGTTCTACCTCCACCTGAGGCTTCCATGAACAGCTGACACTTGTCATGTGCTGCAGTGCTGCACCATCACAAATTATCTTATTGAAATTTGACAGGCACACTTTGTACAAAACAGACCAACCAATTAATCACACCACCAGGGATTTCTCCTGTTCATAATGGTGCCCAGCAACTCTGAACCTAACAGCTATTCATGGCCTCTAAATTAGCCACGCGATGACCTCACATGTTTTGTGAGCGACAATAAGTGCATGCATCTTTTGACCGACTTTATTTCCTATAGTTTTAGCACCAAACAAAGCACCCATGGAGCTCTAAAATACACACAACTTGCTGTTCTATCTACTTCCAATTTTGATATTATGACTTATAGCCCTCACCTGATGAGGGTGTGGCCTGAGCATGAACTAAGGAATGCTACTATCACACATTTATCCTACAGAGAAGTCTCATGTGCCTGGCATCCCAGACATTGACACCTTGAAGGACATCGTCTCCGCTGGCTCAATCCTCATCATCGTCATCAGCACTGACCATCATCATCATCAGTAATCAGCTCACAGCTGAAAAGCCATAACCAGGTTGTCTATCAATGATTTGTAAAGGCAGGAGCAAGGGTCGGCCATTGTCTCTGAGGCTGGAGCAAGAGTCGGCCATTGTCTCTGAGGCTGGAGCAAGGGTCAGCCATTGTCTCTGAGGCTGGAGCAAGGGTCGGCCATTGTCTCTAAGGCAGGAGCAAGGGTCAGCCATTGTCTCTGAGGCTGGAGCAAGGGTCGGCCATTGTCTCTAAGGTAGGAGCAAGGGTCAGCCATTGTCTCTGAGGCTGGAGCAAGGGTCAGCCATTGTCTCTGAGGCTGGAGCAAGGGTCAGCCATTGTCTCTGAGGCTGGAGCAAGAGTCAGCCATTGTCTCTGAGGCTGGAGCAAGGGTCGGCCATTGTCTCTAAGGCAGGAGCAAGGGTCAGCCATTGTCTCTGAGGCTGGAGCAAGGGTCAGCCATTGTCTCTGAGGCTGGAGCAAGGGTCAGCCATTGTCTCTGAGGCTGGAGCAAGAGTCAGCCATTGTCTCTGAGGCTGGAGCAAGGGTCGGCCATTGTCTCTGAGGCAGGAGCAAGGGTCAGCCATTGTCTCTGAGGCTGGAGCAAGGGTCAGCCATTGTCTCTGAGGCTGGAGCAAGGGTCGGCCATTGTCTCTGAAGCTGGAGCAAGGGTTGGCCATTGTCTCTGAGGCTGGAGCAAGAGTCAGCCATTGTCTCTGAGGTTGGAGCAAGAGTCAGCCATTGTCTCTGAGGCTGGAGCAAGAGTCAGCCATTGTCTCTGAGGCTGGAGCAAGAGTCAGCCATTGTCTCTGAGGCTGGAGCAAGAGTCAGTCATTGTCTCTGAGGCTGGAGCAAGAGTCAGCCATTGTCTCTGAGGTTGGAGTAAGGGTCAGCCATTGTCTCTGAGGCTGGAGCAAGGGTCAGCCACTGTCTCTGAGGCAGGAGCAAGGGTCAGCCATTGTCTCTGAGGCAGGAGCAAGGGTCAGCCATTGTCTCTGAGGCTGGAGCAAGAGTCAGCCATTGTCTCTGAGGCTGGAGCAAGGGTCAGCCATTGTCTCGTGAGGCTGGAGCAAGGGTCAGCCATTGTCTCTGAGGCTGGAGCAAGGGTCAGCCATTGTCTCTGAGGCTAGAGCAAGGGTCAGCCATTGTCTCTGAGGCTGGAGCAAGGGTCAGCCATTGTCTCTGAGGCAGGAGCATGGGTCAGCCATTGTCTCTGAGGCAGGAGCAAGGGTCAGCCGTTGTCTCTGAGGCTGGAGCAAGGGTCAGCCATTGTCTCGTGAGGCTGGAGCAAGGGTCAGCCATTGTCTCTGAGGCTGGAGCAAGGGTCAGCCATTGTCGAGACATAGGAAACTAACACACTAGGTCACTGAAAGTCAGCAGCAGCAGCCGTGTGGACGTGGGAGTAAGTTGGCAGGCCAACAATGTCCATTAGGAAAGTACGTCTATTTCTCTGTCTGAACCAACACTGCATAGTGTGATGCACCAATGGTGGCACAATGCAAGACAGGATTAGTAGATTCCTCTTCTTCTCACTCAGTCAAGCAGGTCTCGGACAATCCTGGAATAGATAACTGAGCACATTCAAGACCTTGCCGAATGTATATTACATCCTATACCATCAACAGATTTCAGTATTTCAAGTGGAAGAGCATCTCACAAATGAATTATCTCCTCATTCAGAATGTACCCCGAGGTATTGCCAAACAGCTACTTAATAAATCACCTCCCTGTGAGTTGGTAAAGGGTTATTTTTTTAGGAACACACATATAACCAAGTCGTGAATCCACTTACTGGACTTACTCCTACTGCTCTGGACCATGAAGATAGATTAGTTTGTGACCCCTACACTGATTGCTCATTTACTCTGCTAATCAGCGTCAAGTTATACAGTAGGTTCACATGCTCCAGGGTTATTTATTGAAGACTCTCATGTGAGGTGCTGGTCTAGCAAAACAAGCTTATTCTTGTCACTGATGAGAGAAGGGTGGAGTTGTCATCACTAGACCAGTGCTGCATGCCTTGCACTGCTGCTGGGAGTGATGCTTGCTGTCAGCCAGGTGTCTCTGGAGCCTCACTAGACCAGTGCTGCATGCCTTGCACTGCTGCTGGGAGTGGTGCCTGCTGTCAGCCAGGTGTCCTGGAGCCTCACTAGACCAGTGCTGCATGCCTTGCACTGCTGCTGGGAGTGATGCTTGCTGTCAGCCAGGTGTCCTGGAGCCTCACTAGTCTATAGTGCATGCCTTGCACTGCCCTAGCCTTGAGGTGATCGCTGCTGCGAGTGCATAGACCCAACTTCATGGGGAGCCCAGCCAATAGTGACTTCAATCTTGTGAGCCTAAATTATACGCACAACATTCTGGACGAGGCAGTCGTGTTGTGACTTGATAAAGCCAAACTTTGAAGAGGTAAGAATGTGGGGGGAAAAAGCCTGTATTTCTCAAGTCACATTATGATAGCCACTGGAGAAAACTTGTAACACATAAACTTGTAACACAGAAACCCTTTACCAATCCTATATGCACAGAAACCCTACCAATCTCCTATATACACACAGAAACCCTTTACCAATCATATATATACAGAGAAACCCTTTACCAATCCTATATATACACAGAAACCCTTTGCCAATCCTATTGGAGAACATCAGCAACACAGAAACACTTTACCAATTCTATTGGAGTTACAGAAACCCTTTACCAATCCTATACATGAGCTAACTGGCGAACTTGTAACACAGAAACCCTTCACTGATCCCTAATAAGCGAAGATCCCTAATAAGCGAAACTAAAATTGCACGAGAGAGCTTTATGAGAGAGCTTTAATCAATGTCACTGTCTCGCCGGCCCCCCTGATCCAGTACATACATAACAGAGGGGGAGGATGAGGGGATGGGGGGTCTGACCAACATCTGGCATCGGAGAGATAGCAGAATGTCCGAGTAAATACAAAATACTTCTGCTTAGTTATGACTAAGTGCCATGCCAAAAGTGGTCCAGGCTAAAAGCATTTCTAGAGTGAGTCCAGGTCAGTGGAAGAAGCCTTCGTGCAAAAACTAGTATGCTATCTAGTAGCCACTGGGCTCCCTAAGAGGGCCTAAGCCTCAAACCATAGATACTATACCCCTGTATTGGACTAGAAACACTTGATATTACATACCCAATATTCAGATACCACATACATGCACCCCTATATTGGATTGAATATACTCCCATATTCGATTGGATACTATACAGTGTATACCCCTATGCTGGATTGGATACTATATACCCCTACATATATATACCAGAAATGGATGTTTTTGTCCTATGCAAAACCACACAGCACATTTTGTTGTTTGCAAGTCGGCCATCAGACCATCTGGATACATCCAACTAACCTGGCAAAGACTGGAGACACATCTACCCTTGCCTAACAGAACAGCAAGCTGTTTCATCGACACCTGTAAGCTGTTCCTCAAAGCTCTCTAGGGATACTAAAAGATGAGAGTCAAGATAGGAGCATCTCTGGCCTCAGTTCTCTAATAGTTGAAGAAGAGAGTTCAAGATAGAAGCATCTCTGGCCTCAGTTCTCTAATAGTTGAAGAAGAGAGCTCAAGATAGGAGCACCTCTGGCCTCAGTTCTCTAATAGTTGAAGATGAGAGTCAAGATAGAAGCACCTCTGGCCTCAGTTCTCTAATAGTTGAAGATGAGAGTCAAGATAGAAGCCTCAGTTCTCTAATATACTTGAAGATGAGAGCTCAAGATAGAAGCACCTCTGGCCTCAGTTCTCTAATAGTTGAAGATGAGAGTCAAGATAGAAGCCTCAGTTCTCTAATATACTTGAAGATGAGAGCTCAAAATAGGAGCACCTCTGGCCTCAGTTCTCTAATAGTTGAAGATGAGAGTCAAGATAGAAGCCTCAGTTCTCTAATATACTTGAAGATGAGAGCTCAAGATAGAAGCACCTCTGGCCTCAGTTCTCTAATAGTTGAAGATGAGAGTCAAGATAGAAGCCTCAGTTCTCTAATATACTTGAAGATGAGAGCTCAAGATAGAAGCACCTCTGGCCTCAGTTCTCTAATAGTTGAAGATGAGAGTCAAGATAGAAGCCTCAGTTCTTTAATATACTTGAAGATGAGAGTCAAGATAGAAGCACCTCTGGCCTCAGTTCTCTAGAATAGTTGAAGATGAGTCAAGATAGGAGCACCTCTGGCCTCAGTTCTCTAATAGTTGAAGATGAGAGCTCAAGATAGCTCTGGCCTCCATAGCAAGTTTTTCTTACCGCTATTGATTATGTATACTTGTTTATGGGGTTAGTTGTCATGACAAAACAAGTATGCATGGCTGGGAGGCAAATATAATGTGCATGCATACAAGTATGTACACTATTTATATACTTGTTTATGGGGTTAGTTGTCATGACAAAACAAGTATGCATGGCTGGGAGGCAAATATAATGTGCATGCATACAAGTATGTACACTATTTATACCAGCAATGTTCCAACGTAGGGTGTCGAGCGAAGGCATGTGGCAACCAAAATACAGGAATATGAGAACAGTTAAGTTCATACACGCACCAAGGCAACAAGACAAACTAAGACCCAGAGTCCGACTGAACAGTCATTTAGGCAGATGCTCGTCTCTTCTTTCATCTTCACTCGCACGCTCAAAGTTTTCTCTCGGTATAAATTTAAAAAAGCCATAACCAGTCATTGGAAGCAACAGGGTCGTAGTTCAAGCAGACGGTATGCATCTTAGGTGCATCCATTGGGTACAAATGCTACTCAACATTACATTGGTGGCTTTTAGCTGAAACTTCAGCTAGCTTGTCCAAGACAAGTGACTTAAAGAAGGGAAAGCAACCACACAAAATCCTCGAATCCATAGAGCTTCATATCTCTATACAAGCATGCAAATTGCAAGCTATAAAACAGTGTCTATTTTTGACAACTACTTACTGGACATGCCAGTATCAACAGAACAACTTCAGCCACCCTCAGATTTTCACAAAAAGTACTCCCACCATCTCAAGTGGCTAGCTACCTGGTTACACTAAAAACCATGCCATAGCTGTTCCTCCTAAACTTATCTCAAATACAGCATGCATATATGGTCTGCTGGCTACAGAAAAACTAAGAACACCAAACTCCACAAACCAAGAAACTCTCTGCTTACCTTGCTTCTTCTCCACTGTGAATTGAACCGCAACCCCCCCCCCCCCCCCCCCCCCAGGATGGCTCACAACAATGCATCTATAGGCACACAGTCTCCAAACTTGTATGCATTTAGAAACTACTCTCAGTGCCTAGTGGGTGCCAGGTCAGTTGGAGGACTTCGCACTCAGCAGCTCAGTTCTCCGCAAGCAAAGATTAGACACTCAGCAGCCTAGTTCCCTGCAGAATACGAAGAACCTAGGCCACTCAGCAGTATCTATGGTTTGGGTAAGGCCAGGTTAAGGCAAGACTAGCACTCAGCAGAGTAGCAGTCATCTCATGGCTTGGGTAAGCCATATCAAGGCTAGCACTCAGCAGTAGCAGTCGTCTCATGGCTTGGGTAAGGCCAGTAAAGGCAAGGGCCAGTGCTAGAATCACAGCTAGAGCCAGGGCCAGGGCTAGGGCTAGGGCTAGAATCACAGCTAGAGATAGAGCCAGGCCAGGGCAAGGGCTAGATTTGGGACAAATGGTCAATTTTGGCAGCAGAACATTATATTTTGCATGCCAAGAGCACCAAGATCTAGCACTTGCTTATTTCTTAGTTGGCATAGCCGACCCTTGTCTGTGGGTGAGGGGGAAGAAGAGGGTCTGGTGAGCTGCATGTCCATCAAATTGCAATGTCTTGTTGGTTGCATTCCAGGCACATGAACTGGGGAATACAGAGCCTACTTCTCCACAAGCAAGGTTAAATAGCCTAGTGCTGGAGAGGAACACACATAACCATCAACTAGCTGCTTGTCAGCTGTCAGCCTGAGTTACCACTACACTTGCTAAACGTACATAAGATTCTCCATTTTTGGATGTAGGTGAAGTATTAAATTCCAGTTGCACAAATTGGAGATACCAGACCCTTTTCTTCCCTCACCCCAAAGATAAAGAAGGTAAAGGATGAGCTTTGCCGGACCACATATTTCCTAGGAACCGAGTCAGAAGGGCCTAGTTACAGAGGTGTGTTCAGATATTGTACTACTTGGTCAATACCATAATAACCTTACCAGGCCATAATCCTCCTCCTCGTACATGTCTTCATCCATGTCAGACATCTTGATGACTCAAGGCAGAACAGTGACAGCAGCAGGAGAACCCCAACACGCGAAAAGTAAAGGTCGTTTGGACGGGTAAATATCGTCACAAACGAAAGCCTCTAGTAAGCTAAAGCCACAAGAGCTTTTTTTAGGCTCTTGTTGATGTGAAATGCCTACTATAAAGGTACAGCACATCTGTTCCTCCAGCAGCGAGGATCCAGTAAGTGGTACTACAGCAGCCAGCGTATGATGAATGGTCAAGTCTAAGTAACTTTTGATTTTGAACCCATAGAACCACCCTGCTGAGAACCTTTTAGTATTAGAGGGACACAAGAAATGGAGCTGCGCCTCAGTTGGGGAGAAGAAAGCTATTGTTGTTATGCAAGTAAGCGGATTGGTGGGGGCTAAGGGGGGAACGAGTTTGAGCATGTCTGGAAAGTGTAATTTGTGGTGAGCTCCATAGATTCTGCACAATTCAGTGTATTAAAAAGTTGCACAGGTATAACTATGCTAAAGTTACATGCAGCCAAAAAGTGGTGGTACCTCAAAACCTGAGTGCCTGTATCGGTCTGGTTCCTGATTGAGCCAGTTATCTGTGGCTAGAGGTAGCTCTACTCTACAACCCGTTTGATAGGCGCTAAAAACGAGAATAATTATGACGACACTCAGTAGCCACAGAGTGGCTAGCACTTTACAATCAGGAACCACACACTACAAACGTTCAGGCACACAGATTTTGAGGACTCCCACTTTGGCAGCATGTAACTTTAGCTTAGTTATACCTATAAATTTCCCCCCCTAATATCAAAAGATAGCACACAGAGAGATCTATCATTGAGCTATATATCAAGTAAAGTATGTAGAATCTATGGAGCTCCAAAGTCGTAACCAAGTTGTAACCACAACGGTTTTTGTTTGTATTTTAGACCCCCTTCACATGAACATAGTCCACTTTTTTTAAAAAATACATTAAAAAATATCTCAACATCAAGTTGCAGTGTTTGTATAGCTCTATCAATCACAGTTGTTGTATATAGCCATTCAAGACTTGTTGCTGGTAAGTTATTTAATTAACGGATTTGGAGCACTGACCTTACTTCGCATTCCAACTTGCAGTCCAAATGATAAACATGTATGGAAAAACAAAAACTACCACCAGAAAGTAAGCATAGTGTATATTGGCCACATTTTGGTATATAAATCAGGACATAGCATGAATGTGTACAAGATATAGTGTACTTTAAATGGTGGTTTCCAGACCTTGCTCCCCCTTAATTTATAAATGACCCGTTACCAGCATTAAATGTTGGCCTGTCTTCTTCTCTCTAACCACCTTCTCTCTAACCACCTTCTCTCTAACCACCTTCTCTCTAACCACCTTCTCTCTAACCACCTTCTCTCTAACCACCTTCTCTCTAACCACCTTCTCTCTAACCACCTTCTCTCTAACCACCTTCTCTCTAACCACCTTCTCTCTAACCACCTTCTCTCTATAACCACCTTCTCATGAGCGTTCCTTCACAAAATAAAAGAGAGTCTTTTCAAACTTTGTTTGAGAGTTTTCAACATTTTCAAATGAAAATGTAGAAATGTTGCTGTAAGGGTGCCAACAATTTGACTGGACTCTTTATTAGTGTGTGTGTGAGAGGATGGCCAGTGAGAGTAGCTGCTACTGATGTTTTTTATGTTATTGTTTAGCTGGAGAAATCTTATCAGATCCATGCTCTGGACATCGGCAACAATGGCTCTGCATTTGTGGAAGTGCTCGTGGGAAGGTCCACAGCCCCAGACCACTACGAATCCCTAGTGGGGATGTCAACATTTATGACTCCTGGGGAGAGCAAGCAGTGGGGGAACATTTGCAGAGTCAAGATGTTTGGTAAAGGGAGGATGGGTTTCAGCTAGTAGACTCATTGATTGTTATGTTTGTGGTCGTGTGTTTCACTGTTCTTCTTCTTGTTGCTATGGCTACTGCTTCCCAGGGAGAGAGAAGTTCTCCAAGGAAGTAGCTGACCAGAAATGGGACCGTGTGAAGGTGGTCTGCACTCAGCCGTATAATAAGGTAGTTACCTCCCAATGCATGGTGCTATTAGGGTAGTTACCTCCCAATAGCACGGTGCTATTAAAGTAGTTACCTCCCAATAGCAACCTCCCAATAGCACGGTGGTATTAAGGTAGTTACCTCCCAATAGCACGGTGCTATTAAAGTAGTTACCTCCCAATAGCACGGTGGTATTAAGGTAGTTACCTCCCAATAGCACGGTGCTATTAAAGTAGTTACCTCCCAATAGCACGGTGCTATTAAAGTAGTTACCTCCCAATAGCACGGTGCTATTAAAGTAGTTACCTCCCAATAGCACGGTGCTATTCCATGTGACTTGATTAGTAATAGTGCAGGGGCTTAATGTAATCTCATTGGAATTCAGTTTTTGGAACCTATTACTAATGGAACGGATGCAGATGCAGTGTGGGTTGTCCATTATTTTGGAACCTATTACTAATGGAACGGATGTAGTGGGTTGTGACATGACTCCATTATTTTGGAACCTATTACTAATGGAACGGATGCAGTGTGGGCTGTGAAGTGTCATTGCTTCATTATTTTGGAACCTATTACTAATGGAACGGATGCGGTGTGGGTTGTGAGATGGCTCCATTATTTTGGAACCTATTACTAATGGAACGGATGCGGTGTGGGTTGTGACATGACTCCATTATTTTGGAACCTATTACTAATGGAACGGATGCGGTGTGGGTTGTGACATGACTCCATTATTTTGGAACCTATTACTAATGGAACGGATGCAGTGTGGGTTGTCCATTATTTTGGAACCTATTACTAATGGAACGGATGTAGTGGGTTGTGACATGACTCCATTATTTTGGAACCTATTACTAATGGAACGGATGCAGTGTGGGTTGTGACATTGGCTCCATTATTTTGGAACCTATTACTAATGGAACGGATGCAGTGTGGGTTGTGAGATGGCTCCATTATTTTGGAACCTATTACTAATGGAACGGATGCGGTGTGGGTTGTGACATGACTCCATTATTTTGGAACCTATTTCTAATGGAACGGATGCAGTGTGGGTTGTGACATGACTCCATTATTTTGGAACCTATTACTAATGGAATGGATGCAGTGGGTTGTGACATGACTCCATTATTTTGGAACCTATTACTAATGGAACGGATGCAGTGGGTTGTGACATGACTCCATTATTTTGGAACCTATTACTAATGGAACGGATGCAGTGTGGGTTGTGAGATGGCTCCATTATTTTGGAACCTATTACTAATGGAACGGATGCGGTGTGGGTTGTGACATGACTCCATTATTTTGGAACCTATTACTAATGGAACGGATGCAGTGTGGGCTGTGAGATGACTCCATTATTTTGAAACCTATTACTAATGGAACGGATTCGGTGTGGGTTGTGACATGACTCCATTATTTTGGAACCTATTACTAATGGAACGGATGCGGTGTGGGTTGTGACATGACTCCATTATTTTGGAACCTATTACTAATGGAACGGATGCAGTAGGTTGTGACATGGCTCCATTGTTTTGTACGATTTTGAAATTTTCTACAAAGTTTAGTTTCAAGAATAAACAAAGTTAAAAAATATATTTTATATAGAAATTCAAGTAAAGTGTCGAGTTTGCAACAAATTATTCAAGTCTGTTGTGCATATTTTGTGTTTGAGCATTCACTGTAGCTAGTAGCCTCAAGAACATGTTGCTTGGTAATGGTATGGAGGAGTGCATTCCAGGGGGAACCTTTTCCCAGGTGTAGCTAAGCCTGTGAAGGCATGGAGTCCAGCGTGGTGATGGAGTCCAGCATGGTGATGGAGTCCAGTGTGGTGATGCTGTAAACAGGTTTGAGATGAGCAACAAGTCATTTATGACCAGTTCCAGTCATGCACACGCCAGCATCCAGTCCTCCGAGAGCCACAATGAAGACATCAGTTTCGGTGACGTAACTTAACCTGTGTAGTCTTTTCTGCATGCAGGCATGGCGTGTGAGATCAGACTTGCATCTGCTTCCTCGTAGACCAGACTTGCCTTGTGGTTGCTAGGCAAGACTTGCATCTGCCTCCTTGTGGTTGCTAGACAAGACTTGCATCTGCCTGCTCATGGTTGCTAGACAAGACTTGCATCTGCCTGCTCATGGTTGCTAGGCAAGACTTGCATCTGCCTGCTCATGGTTGCTAGGCAAGACTTGCATCTGCCTGCTCATGGTTGCTAGGCAAGACTTGCATCTGCCTGCTCATGGTTGCTAGACCAGACTTGCATCTGCCTGCTCATGGTTGCTAGGCAAGACTTGCATCTGCCTGCTCATGGTTGCTAGGCAAGACTTGCATCTGCCTGCTCATGGTTGCTAGACCAGACTTGCATCTGCCTGCTCATGGTTGCTAGGCAAGACTTGCATCTGCCTGCTCGTGGTTGCTAGACAAGACTTGCATCTGCTTCCTCGTGGTTGCTAGGCAAGACTTGCATCTGCCTGCTCATGGTTGCTAGACCAGACTTGCATCTGCCTGCTCATGGTTGCTAGGCAAGACTTGCATCTGCTTCCTCGTAGACCAGACTTGCATCTGCTTCCTTGTGGTTGCTAGACCAGACTTGCATCTGCCTGCTCGTGGTTGCTAGGCAAGACTTGCATCTGCTTCCTTGTGGTTGCTAGACCAGACTTGCATCTGCCTGCTCATGGTTGCTAGGCAAGACTTGCATCTGCTTCCTCGTAGACCAGACTTGCATCTGCCTGCTCATGGTTGCTAGACAAGACTTGCATCTGCTTCCTCGTGGTTGCTAGGCAAGACTTGCATCTGCCTGCTCATGGTTGCTAGACAAGACTTGCATCTGCCTGCTCGTGGTTGCTAGACCAGACTTGCATCTGCCTGCTCATGGTTGCTAGGCAAGACTTGCATCTGCTTCCTCGTAGACCAGACTTGCATCTGCTTCCTTGTGGTTGCTAGGCAAGACTTGCATCTGCCTGCTCGTGGTTGCTAGACCAGACTTGCATCTGCCTGCTCGTGGTTGCTAGGCAAGACTTGCATCTGCTTCCTCGTAGACCAGACTTGCATCTGCTTCCTTGTGGTTGCTAGGCAAGACTTGCATCTGCTTCCTCGTGGTTGCTAGGCAAGACTTGCATCTGCCTGCTCGTGGTTACTAGACCAGACTTGCATCTGCCTGATCGTGGTTGCTAGGCAAGCGATTCCACATCAATAAAAGTGACTGATCTCCTCCTTTGAAGAAACAACAAAAAGTGCTTGATCGCCAGATGCAGAATAAGCAAGTGCTTTCTTTGCCCGGATAAACTGTTTTGTCTCAGTGCTACTCAGTAACTTCAATGGAATTTTGATCTTTGTTGAGTTGCCTTCATAGTCATAGAAGCCGGGATCATCGCCATGACGAAGGTTTCCAGTTATTTGTTTCAGAAAGAAACTGTGTTAGACCATATACGTCAAACTATAATGTGTACTGTTATCAGGCACTGTTTGGGTGTGCCATAGATTTGGTAACTTAATAACAAATGTCACATGTCAGCTGCATGGGCTTTAGTGTGGCAAGAACATTTTGGGAAATGACCTTGAAGGGCTACAAAATGACCTCGACATTAAATGGAACCAAACACCAAACCTTTTAAAGCTTATTCCATACTGAATTTAAATAATAATATAGGTTCCAAAAATTAGCATGCAATTCCAATTCCCACGGCATCTGTAGTTGAGTAACTAGTAACAATTAGAGTGAGCTGTCTACAATGGATGCTGCAGTGATGCTGCAGTGGATGCTATGTAGCGTCCATTATAGACTTGTGACTTCATGCGAGTCAGCTTGAGTCTTATTTGAGCATTGTACCAGAACCATGGTGATGATGGTGTGTGGTGATGGTGTGGTGTGTGGTGATGATGGTGTGTGGTGATGATGGTGTGTGGTGGTGATGGCGTGTAGTGATGATGGTGTGTGGTGATGATGGTGTGTGGTGATGGTGTGTAGTGATGATGGTGTGTAGTGATGATGGTGTGTGGTGATGATGGTGTGGTGATGATGGTGTGGTGATGATGGTGTGTAGTGATGATGGTGTGTGGTGATGATGGTGTGTGGTGATGATGGTGTAGTGATGATGGTGTGGTGATGATGGTGTGGTGATGATGGTGTGTGGTGATGATGGTGTGTGGTGATGATGGTGTGTGTATATTATATCAAGGAGCTCACATGCAATGCACAGACAATCATCATGGAGAGCTCACTCTAATTGTTACTAGTGAGTTCATATGCACAGACAATCATCATGGAGAGCTCACTCTAATTGTTACTAGTGAGTTCATGCAATGCACAGACAATCATCATGGAGAGCTCACTCTGATTGTTACTAGTGAGTTCATATGCACAGACAATCATCATGGAGAGCTCACTCTGATTGTTACTAGTGAGTTCATGCAATGCACAGACAATCATCATGGAGAGCTCATTCTAATTGTTACTAGTGAGTTCATATGCACAGACAATCATCATGGAGAGCTCACTCTAATTGTTACTAGTGAGTTCATATGCACAGACAATCATCATGGAGAGCTCACTCTAATTGTTACTAGTGAGTTCATATGCACAGACAATCATCATGGAGAGCTCACTCTAATTGTTACTAGTGAGTTCATATGCACAGACAATCATCATGGAGAGCTCACTCTGATTGTTACTAGTGAGTTCATGCAATGCACAGACAATCATCATGGAGAGCTCACTCTAATTGTTACTAGTGAGTTCATGCAATGCACAGACAATCATCATGGAGAGCTCACTCTAATTGTTACTAGTGAGTTCATATGCACAGACAATCATCATGGAGAGCTCACTCTAATTGTTACTAGTGAGTTCATATGCACAGACAATCATCATGGAGAGCTCACTCTAATTGTTACTAGTGAGTTCATATGCACAGACAATCATCATGGAGAGCTCACTCTAATTGTTACTAGTGAGTTTATATGCACAGACAATCATCATGGAGAGCTCACTCTAATTGTTACTAGTGAGTTCATATGCACAGACAATCATCATGGAGAGCTCACTCTAATTGTTACTAGTGAGTTCATATGCACAGACAGTCATCATGGAGAGCTCACTCTAATTGTTACTAGTGAGTTCATATGCACAGACAGTCATCATGGAGAGCTCACTCTAATTGTTACAAGTGAGTTCATGCAATGCACAGACAATCATCATGGAGAGCTCACTCTAATTGTTACTAGTGAGTTCATGCAATGCACAGACAATCATCATGGAGAGCTCACTCTAATTGTTACTAGTGAGTTCATATGCACAGACAATCATCATGGAGAGCTCACTCTAATTGTTACTAGTGAGTTCATATGCACAGACAATCATCATGGAGAGCTCACTCTAATTGTTACTAGTGAGTTCATATGCACAGACAATCATCATGGAGAGCTCACTCTAATTGTTACTAGTGAGTTCATATGCACAGACAATCATCATGGAGAGCTCACTCTAATTGTTACTAGTGAGTTCATATGCACAGACAGTCATCATGGAGAGCTCACTCTAATTGTTACTAGTGAGTTCATATGCACAGACAGTCATCATGGAGAGCTCACTCTAATTGTTACTAGTGAGTTCATATGCACAGACAATCATCATGGAGAGCTCACTCTAATTGTTACTAGTGAGTTCATGCAATGCACAGACAATCATCATGGAGAGCTCACTCTAATTGTTACTAGTGAGTTCATATGCACAGACAATCATCATGGAGAGCTCACTCTAATTGTTACAAGTGAGTTCATATGCACAGACAATCATCATGGAGAGCTCACTCTAATTGTTACTAGTGAGTTCATATGCACAGACAATCATCATGGAGAGCTCACTCTGATTGTTACGAGTGAGTTCATATGCACAGACAATCATCATGGAGAGCTCACTCTAATTGTTACTAGTGAGTTCATATGCACAGACAATCATCATGGAGAGCTCACTCTAATTGTTACTAGTGAGTTCATGCAATGCACAGACAATCATCATGGAGAGCTCACTCTAATTGTTACTAGTGAGTTCATATGCACAGACAATCATCATGGAGAGCTCATTCTAATTGTTACTAGTGAGTTCATATGCACAGACAATCATCATGGAGAGCTCACTCTAATTGTTACTAGTGAGTTCATATGCACAGACAGTCATCATGGAGAGCTCACTCTAATTGTTACTAGTGAGTTCATATGCACAGACAGTCATCATGGAGAGCTCACTCTAATTGTTACTAGTGAGTTCATATGCACAGACAATCATCATGGAGAGCTCACTCTAATTGTTACTAGTGAGTTCATGCAATGCACAGACAATCATCATGGAGAGCTCACTCTAATCGTTACTAGTGAGTTCATATGCACAGACAATCATCATGGATAGCTCACTCTAATTGTTACTAGTGAGTTCATATGCACAGACAATCATCATGGAGAGCTCACTCTAATTGTTACTAGTGAGTTCATGCAATGCACAGACAATCATCATGGAGAGCTCACTCTAATTGTTACTAGTGAGTTCATATGCACAGACAATCATCATGGAGAGCTCACTCTAATTGTTACTAGTGAGTTCATGCAATGCACAGACAATCATCATGGAGAGCTCACTCTAATTGTTACTAGTGAGTTCATATGCACAGACAATCATCATGGAGAGCTCACTCTAATTGTTACTAGTGAGTTCATATGCACAGACAATCATCATGGAGAGCTCACTCTAATTGTTACTAGTGAGTTCATGCAATGCACAGACAATCATCATGGAGAGCTCACTCTAATTGTTACTAGTGAGTTCATATGCACAGACTCATCATGGAGAGCTCACTCTAATTGTTACTAGTGAGTTCATATGCACAGACAATCATCGTGGAGAGCTCACTCTAATTGTTACTAGTGAGTTCATGCAATGCACAGACAATCATCATGGAGAGCTCACTCTAATTGTTACTAGTGAGTTCATATGCACAGACAATCATCATGGAGAGCTCACTCTAATTGTTACTAGTGAGTTCATATGCACAGACAATCATCATGGAGAGCTCACTCTGATTGTTACTAGTGAGTTCATATGCACAGACAGTCATCATGGAGAGCTCACTCTAATTGTTACTAGTGAGTTCATATGCACAGACAATCATCATGGAGAGCTCACTCTGATTGTTACTAGTGAGTTCATATGCACAGACAGTCATCATGGAGAGCTCACTCTAATTGTTACTAGTGAGTTCATATGCACAGACAATCATCATGGAGAGCTCACTCTAATTGTTACTAGTGAGTTCATATGCACAGACAATCATCATGGAGAGCTCACTCTAATTGTTACTAGTGAGTTCATATGCACAGACAATCATCATGGAGACAATCATCATGGAGAGCTCACTCTAATTGTTACGTGAGTTCATGCAATGCATGTCATGTGACTTCATGTGGACCAGCCTTTTCTCAAGCTGCGGAGTGTGGTATCCGTCTATAGATGCCACACACCCTCCAGCAGATCTAATACAGGCTGACCACTACTAATAAACATTACCCTTCTATGGCAACCACTCATGCAGTGGATCCGTCAGCACATAGCATTACAGATCACACCCTTCTCCACTTTCAATTCCCTCTGTGTATTACTAGAGTGAGAAGTATGGTTTGTCGTTCATCAAGCTCCAAGCTCCTCCCGAACCAGAGGAGGCCACACCCACTCATTCTGTGGCAGGTGATTCCAATCCCAAGCTGGGAGCTTTTACCCTCAGAGACGAGGCCAAAGATCTTCCTCCAGGAAGTTTGTTCTTCAAGAAACCCACCAATACCTCCTCCTCCTCGACCTCCATGTCTGCCTCCGCTGAGGCAAGAATGGCTTCCTCCGAAGCTCTCAAGGCTTCTTCAACTCCTCCCTCTTCTCCACCTTCCATACGAGTGAAAACCGACAAACCAGATTGTGTGGCGGTGCAGGGGAAAAAATATGTGGGGAGCGTGGCTGGTCAAAAGAGGTCCACCCCAGCCAAACCAGAAGTTGCGGTGGCAGTTAAGAAGCAAAGAGGTATGTAAATATGGGAGAGGGACTGGCTCTGCCCTATACCTGTCAGGGTGTTTTTGGGGGGGGGGGGGGAAGACAATCACGTGGCATTTAAACCATGGTAAGGGTGTGTAAAATAGTTTAGTATAAAAATTGTCAAGAAAAAGGTAATTCTCAGAAACCTCTGATCTTCTGCCAAGTGAATTCATGAATTTATTGCTCAAAGTGGATTTCTTAGATTTATAGCAAGTGACTTGCTAATAGCTTGTAAACTCCACCTTTTTTTGGCAGCAACTAGTCTCTGAAGCACATGGCAGGGATAAAAATGGATATCAGAAACTACTTTAGTAAGAAAAGACTGCTGGAAGAACCTACTGATGAAGATGGTGATGCCAACTCTTCAGACCTGGATCAAGTAAGACAGGAGTCTACTACTGAGACTAAATTAAAGTCTAAAGCTGAACAGAAAAAGGTCTACAAAGCTGCTATAAAAAAACAGTGGGAAGTGAAGTATCCTTGGGTTTACTGTACCAATGTGAAGGAAGGCATGTTCTGTAATGTCTGCCAGCCGCGAGGGAACCCCCCAGCAACTTCCAGGGGAGCTTGGACATCTAGGGGTGTAATGGATTGGAATCATGCCACAGAGCTATTGAAGTCGCACAGTGAGACTCATTGGCATAGAGATGCTCTGGTCCATGCCAGAATGGCAGAGCAAGGGAAGGATCAGAGTGTGCTTCAGATGCAGTGTTCAGCTGCTGCAAGGGACTTAGAAGAAAGGCGGGAAAGGAACAGGACTGTATTGTTGAAGTTACTTCGATCAGTTTACTTCCTCATAAAAAACAGAATTCCTCATACTACAACCTACGGTCCACTACTGGAGTTGCTAATAGCTAATGGAGATTCTGTTCTTCAGAGGGACATTGAGGATGGTCCATTGAATGCTCAGTATACCTCCACATTTTCTGCTGTGATGCTTTTGGAATCTATTGACATTTGGCTAAATTCAAAGCTATTTGAAAGCCTAAAATCAAGCCCTTTCTTTTCCATACTAGCCGATGAGCGTCTGGATATTAGCACAGAAGAAGAGCTCACAATTTGCTTCAGGTGGTGTGCTAAGAATGGAGAGACAGAGGAGCACTTCCTTAACATTCTTCATGTCACAAGCTTTAGATGCAGCTACTATTACTGAAGCCATTTCTTCTTTTATGGAGAGCAACAATCTTGACTATCGGAAGTTAATTGGCCAGGGTTATGATGGTGCAGCTACCTTTGCAGGTAGAAAAAGTGGAGTTCAAAAGAGGATGCATGCTCCTCATGCCATTTATGTCCATTGCTCTTGTCATAAGCTCCAACTGGCAAGTGTACAAAGCATTCCCGAGATCAAGAACGTTTTCAAGCTGATGGAGAATTTATGGAAATTTTTTCAGTATTCTCCCAAAAGAGCTTAAGCTCTTAAAGAAATCCAGTCTTCTCTTAGACTGCCTGAACTAAAGATTATAAAACCAAGCGAAACAAGGTGGTTTTCACATGAAAGATGTGTACGTGCTATCAAAAGAGAGCTTCATGCTATCATAATCACTCCACAACAGATATATGAAGGTACTGGTGATGCTCTTGGAATACCGTACTGGTGTTGCTCTTCCTTACATCAATGAACTACTCAAAAACATCCACTTGAGATTCTCCGACAATGCTGTTAAGATTTTATTAGCTATGTCAGTCTTCAATCCAGCATTACTGCCCTCAAGGGATGCCCTAGGCACATATGGAGAGGAAGAAGTAGCCCTTTTAGCCGACTATTATGGTAAGCAAGCTGAAATTGAATTTGGTGGCTTGTCTCATTCTTCCCCCCACTTCTTAACAGAGATGACCTGGTGTGTGAGTGGAAGATCTTTAAGAGAGTGTTTCTGCAAGAGAGAAATGTAATTATGCACTTATCACAACCCAGTTTACAAGAAACATTAAAAGAAATGTAATCTTCAGCCATTTACACTGGAATATTTCCAGAGATATTTAAACTTATTGACATCATCTTGGCACTTCCTGTTGGTACAGCTACAGCTGAAAGGTCTTTTAGTCAGATGAAGATTATTAAGACCATATTACATAATCGAATATCTGATGTAAATTTAACACGGTTGATGCGAGTAGCAATAGAAGGCCCTAGTAAGCTGTCTGATGTAAACTTTGATGCCATTTTGAACATATTTAAGGAGAAAACCATCGCATTTCACTTTAATAATATCAGTTTAATATCAGTGTACCAATAATAATAAATTGTCAAGATTCTTTGGGGGAGGGGGAAGTTCTGCTTGGGGGGGGGGGGATCCCAGGTTTCCCACCCCCCTCTATGAAACTATGCCTGTGGAGACGTATAGTGGCCTGGAGGGGTGGGATCCCACCCTCCCACCAAGTTGTTCTGTGCCATCGTGGACAGTTCTGGATCAGTTCTGGATGTCTCAAGTTAGAGTTCTTAGCCACCTAGCCCTATAGTCCTAACCTTAGTCCTATCCTAGCCCTAGCCCCATAGTCCTAGCTCTAACTCTAGCCAGCCCTATTGCCCTAGCCCTACTGTCCTAACCCTAGCCCCATAGCCCTAGCCCTATCTTCCATGGCTTTATTGGATTGATATGGCAGCTATCTTGTTTTTCTCTAATGTGGGAAAGTGTGTTAGGAATGCTTTGCTATGAGTCATGACTGTTTTGATGTAGCTAGGTGGTCACACTGACCTCTGACCCCTGCTCGAGAGCCAGATTTGGTGTGCGATGCTACGGATACGATCTGTACAGGACATAATGTGTAGGACACGACACACAGGACATAATGTGTAGGACATGACACAGGACATAATGTGAGGACACGACACAGGACATAATGTGTAGGACATGACACAGGACATAATGTGTAGGACATGACACAGGACATAATGTGTAGGACATGACACAGGACATAATGTGTAGGACATGACACAGGACATAATGTGAGGACATGACATACAGGACATAATGTGTAGGACATGACACACAGGACATAATGTGAGGACACGACACACAGGACATAATGTGTAGGACACGACACAGGACATAATGTGTAGGACATGACATAGGACATAATGTGTAGGACATGACACAATGCTAGGCACCAGATGTCCTGCAACATCACTCGGAGTGAGTCATGGTAATCAACTCATTATATGCCCAGTAATGCCAAGCATGATCCCAACATCTGCTGTTGCCCACCCAACACTGGCTAGGGCTGGAGGCTAGGCCAAGCCTGGGGCATCCCAAGATGACTCCAGGATGTTCAGGATAGTTGGTGGCAGTGGTGAGGGCTAGGCCAAGCCTGGGGCATCCCAAGATGACTCCAGGATGTTCAGGATAGTTGGTGGCAGTGGTGAGGGCTAGGCCAAGCCTGGGGCATCCCAAGATGACTCCAGGATGTTCAGGATAGTTGGTGGCAGTGGTGAGGGCTAGGCCAAGCCTGGGGCATCCCAAGATGACTCCAGGATGTTCAGGATAGTTTGTGGCAGTGGTGGTAGGGTAGCTAGGCCTCATCCCCCAGGATTCCAGGGTGTTCAAGGGGAGCAGGGTTAGTGTTACTGGCTGGATCTCCATGCTTGAGCTGATCTGTGTGACTAGTGGACATACTCCAACCACAGCTGTTGTGAGGTGTTCATACAAGATATGGGGGGGGGGGAGACGAAATCCCCTTTAACTCATTCACTGGTGTAAGCGTATATTATCGATTTAAAAATCGATCATAGGGTTAAAAAATATCCCATAAAGATAGCTACATTCTTGCTCTACTTTCCTACCGAATATAAAGGCTATAGATGTTCGGTAACTATGGGGAAAATATTGAAAAACGTCGACTGTTCAGAATTCGAGCAGCTTTTTCACAGCGAACAAGATGTCCGGTCGTCTAACCTTAGAGGATTGTGCTTTCTCAGGTTCTGGACGATGATTTTGGACTCTCTGAGGGGGAAAGCAGTGATGAAGAAGGTGATGGCATCTCATCCTACCTTGGCCAGAGTGTTGACCCTGAAGCTCTGCTATCGCTCGGTAAAGTAGTCTGGCCCGACTTACCTTCAAGCAAGCCTAGTGCTCTCATTTGAGCTGACGATTTGGAAGAAGATGAGAGTGCTTAGCAATGAAGAAGGCATTGACTGTGAGTCTAGCTATAGTTAGCTGTGCAATAGTAAGCACCATGAGCGGCAAAGGCTGTTTTAGCTCCTTGTTCGTGGGTAGTCCACGGGGGAAAAAGTTAATTTTTTTCCAGTGCACAAAGAAGGACCTTTTTCCAAACATCAAACCATCTTCACCCTGTAGTAGTTTCCTTGTTGTTGTTGTTTGTTGCATTTATTGGTTTCTGCCTCTCTCTGTTATTGTGTTCATGTGATTCATTGTGATGGTCATGTATTGTGCTAGCATGCATATATGTATTTACACTTCTGGAATGTTATAATTCAGATCAAAATATCAAAATGTGGTACACACGAGAGGTAAAGTTAAATGTTTTCATTGATATTTAAAACACTCATTCCTGTGATAGGCACTTCGTTTTATCTCCTGAAACCTATTTTACATTATTGCCTGCAGTATTAGAGTATTCGTGGTACATCTTGTATTTTTCTTTTCCTTGTAACCTGTAATGATAAAAATATTATTTATACATGATGTTATGGTAGCTTACTATTTTTACTTTTTTTACTGGTAAACAACAAGTTCAAATGAGATTCACCTCAATGTGGTTTTATGGTATGTTTCTATGGCAACAAACACTAACCACAATGCTGGTCAATACCAAATGCAATCACATGTGGTACGGTTGCTAGGGAGTTTTACGAAGTATTGCTGAGATTGCAAGGCATATCTTCACATAGGTTGTATTGATTTAATTTTTGAAATAAAGTCACCAGTGAAGGGTTAACAAATGTCCCCCCAACTTTTACTAAGAGCTTTTTTCAGGGATAACATTTCAAATTGGCCTTGTCTGCACTAGACCTGACGCGACGCGCATCGTTTCTGCCACACTCCAGCCAGATGACACGGTAGACTCGGTCAGCAGTTGAACTTTGTACCCAAGTATTCATGAGAATCAGGATCCAAACTACCAGCCAAGGTGGTTCAGGACTGGATCCTACCTGCAAAATAGGTAGTGCAGGTGGGATTAGGTGTAGGATTGTTGGGAGTCTGGAGAGAGGAAGATCGATGATGATCGTTGGGAGTCTGGAGAGAGGAAGATCGATGGTGGATCGTTGGGAGTCTGGAGAGAGGAAGATCGATGATGGATCGTTGGGATTCTGGAGAGAGGAAGATCGATGATGGATCGTTGGAAATCTGGCGAGAGGAAGATCGATGATCGTTGGGAGTCTGGAGAGAGGAAGATCGATGATGGATCGTTGGGAGTCTGGAGAGAGGAAGATCGATGATCGTTGGGAGTCTGGAGAGAGGAAGATCGATGATGATCGTTGGGAGTCTGGCGAGAAGAAGATCGATGATGGTATCGTTGGGAGTCTGGAGAGAGGAAGATCGATGATGGATCGCTGGGAGTCTGGAGAGAGGAAGATCGATGATGTCCAAAACAACAACAACAACAATATTAAAATCACCTTCTCAATAATCAACTTCAATTTTTATTCACTCGACGTTTCGACTATATAGATGCTCTAGTCTTCATCAGGAATAATGAGATGCTAAGGCTCATGTGAGCCTATTATATACCAGTAGCTTGTAGCTATCCACCATGTGCCTAGCACGTGCACCGGATTAAAAAAAAAAATAATAATAATAATAATAATAATAATAATAATAATAATAATAATAATAATAATAATAATAATAATAATAATAATAATAATCATAATCATAATCATAATCATAATCATAATCATAATCATAATCATAATCATAATCATAATAATAATAATAATAATAATAAATAATAATAAACAGATAATAAACAAATAAAAATAGTAATGATAATAATAAATAAATAATGTAATTATGGTGGTCGGGACTTCAAGTTCAGGCTCTTCAGTAGCTCCCCAGCATCCAGGCAAGTCCATTACAATCTTGATTGAACCGCTCACACTTTGGTGCTAGGCTGATGTGCAATGCCTCCTTCACTAGCAGTTCCTTCTGTCTTCTGTCCTGGTCCAAGATGGTGGCTTCTTCCCACAAAATAGGAAGTCCATTCCCATGCATGCTCAGCAATTGCAGACTTCTCTTTATTACACTTTCTACAGGCATCTTGATGTTCTTTTACTCTGGTGTCCAGTCTTCTGATGGTCTCCCCTATGTAGTATTTCCCACAGCTACAAGGGATGCGGTTACAACACATGAATGCATTTTAGCTGGTAAAACATCCTTCACTCTGCTCAGTTGTGTCCTCAGAGTTCTTCCCAGTCTGAAGACGACGTTGATGTTGAACTTCCTGCAGGCCCTCCTGATGTCTTCACTCATCCCTGCTAAGGAATCACCATCATAGGATCCTCCTTTTTAGACCCCTCATTGCCTGTACTGGTATATTCATCTTCCTTTCTGCGTTTAGATGTTTCTGCAGACAAAGGTTGGAGGCTTGTGGATAACCGTTCTCAATGAAGACCTTATTCAAATGATGTTCTTCCTTCCAAAGGTCCTCCTTCTCAGTCACTATTCTTTTGGCTCTATCATACAAGCTCTTCACCACTCCTCTTTTGACATGGATAGGATGATGTGATCTATAATCAAGGTACTGGTTGGTATGCATGGGTTTTCTGTAGACGGTTGCAGTTAGCCTTCCATCTTCCTTCCTGTGTATGTGGCAGTCCAGAAAGGGCAACGATCCAGCCAATTCAAGCTCCATGGTAAACTTTATGGATGGTCTGATGTTGTTCAGATGGTCCAAAAAGTCCTGCTCACTTTCCTTCTTCACAATGAAGAAGGTATCATCCCACGTATCTCTTCCAAACCCTTGGCTTCAGTGGGGCAGTTGTGAGTGCCAATTCCTCAAAAAATTCCATATAAAAGTTGGCTACCACTGCAGATACTGGAGAGCCCATTGCTGCACCCTCTTTCTGCTCGTAATATTTTTCTTGATACCTGAAGTAGGTGGATTTCTGGCACAACTCCCAACAGTTCAGAAATCCTGTCAGCACCTAGTGTAGTCCTCTCATGCAAGCTCTCATCTTTCCTCAGCATTTCAAAAATTACTTCCACAGCCTCATCTATGGAACATTGGTAAAAAGAGAAGGCACATCAAAACTGACGAGACACTCATCCTCTGCCAAACATTCACCTTGAATACACTTGATAAATTGCCCAGAATCCTTGACATATGTACTTGTATTTCCAGCTAGAGGTGATCAAATATGCTATATAGATGAACTTGGAAAGATTATACGACGGTGCACGTATACAAGACACAATAGGCCTAAGGGAAACCTCAGTTTATTATCTTAGGGGGAGCCCATAAATCACAGTGGTGGTCTACTTCCAGTGGCCCTAATTCTATTGTATAATGCAGTTGTTATTTCTCCTGCCTTCTCCATATTCTTTAACACGATTCACCTTGATTTCCTGTGCCTTGGTAGGATCCTTCTTCAGTATTCCATATGTTTTGGTTTCCAGCATTCCCGTCAGTTTTGAAATGTACCTTTCCTTTGTCATCAGAACTGTTGTCTTCCCTTTGTCTGCTGGTAAGATTACGAGCTCTTCCATCTTTCTCAGTTCTCCAAGGGCCTTTCTCTGTTCCTTCGTCAAGTTGTCCTTCGGTTTTCTTGCTCTTCTCAAAATTCCACATATTCTTCCTCACTCATGCACCTTGTTATCCTCCAGCTTACTGGCTATCTCTTCCATTGCAGCTATGGTATCCATCGGAGGTAGACTCTTTGGAGCAGGGACAAAGTTAAGACCCAAAGCAAGCACTTCTTCCTGAGCTGGAGAAAGGTCTTTTCTATCAGATTTACAACCCATCTGTTCAAGTCTTTGGGTTGAAACTTCATTTCTCTCGATCTCCTTCTCTCCAAAAGTGTCTCCAGCTTCTTTTGATGTTTCTGCTTGGATTTGCTGTGGGTCTTCTCTGCTGCTCCCCTACAAAGGGCCTGAATCCTCTGATAGTCACTTCCCAGTGCCAGATCTTCACACTCAGCTGCTAAGGCACTGCTTTTTCTGTAGGACTGGTGAATTCTCTCTGATAGGAACACTTTGCTGGCTCTCTCCGCTATCCTGTACCCTTCACTGGCCTTAATGGGAAGCTTAACAATAGCTGTGGATGGTGTGTCCAGGAACAAGATAGAGTATGAGAAGGTCCAGAGGGCGTGAGTGTACCTGGCAGCAGTGCAGTACGAATGTCAAGCATCTGCCCCAGTGTTGTAGTAACTATAGCAATACTATTCTCACCTAGCTAGCTGACTACTATAAACAGAGTTATTTCTAGTATAATATGGAAACACTTTCTAGAGGAAGCAGACCAACGATAGCCGGAGATGGGGGCAGAGTCCAGGGGAGAGTGAAACAGATCATGTCCACATTTGCGGTTGCACATGATGAAGAAAACAAGCAGCAGTAGGTACTAGTTGCCATCACCATTCAAACCTTCCGAGTGGTCTCCTCTTTCACCTCTACTACATTCACCTTCAGTGACCCCACCCCCACCCCACCCCTCCCCTTCATCCTACTCACGTCGACCTTCACCAACTCCCTAAATATTATTCTTAAAACCACTGGATATCAAACAGTTTGAGAAGATCCCCCCCCCCCCATGATTATCGGGGGGTGCAGTGGCACTTCCTATATTGCAAACAGGAAAAAAACCCAGACAAATCTCATTATACATCTTGGCAGCTAAAACTCGCAGCTTCTTGGTATCATGATTTAGCCGATTTTGACCCCCACAACACTTGGAGCGTGCCAAATCCTTCGTGAAGATAGTAAGCGAGGAGCCTAAGAAAACTGTCAAAACCATAAAACCGCGTCTTCAAGATCTTGCCTTGATTTAGCTTTCCCATACATGAACTTGCGTATTGCATGTGTGCCAGAAGACTCCAAACTATTGTCACGACTCTTAATTTAGTACCATCTGTCTCTGTGTATTGCTACTTTCCCCCGTACCTGACTCCATAGAATATGTTCATTCGTCATAATTGTACTATCAGAAGACTCTAAACTATCCCATGCATTGCAAAAATAATCTGTTTCTTGATTCAGATCCGTTTCCCTAGAGAGGCAAACCAATGGTGAACCGGTAAAGGGTCGATATAATCACAAACCCGCTGAGACATGTGCAATATCTGAGCTGAGTCAGCAAGCAGATGCATGTTTTAGTTCCATGAAGTGATGAATGGTCTCCTCAGAACTTTAGGGGGAAATCTTCAACAAAACCAGGTCACTATCTATGTATAATGCATGCATATCAGATATATATACGTATAGTGCATGCAAATTATAGTGCATGCATATCAGATATACATATAATGCATGCATATCAGATATACATATAATGCATGCATATCAGATATACATATAATGCATGCATATCAGATATACGTATAGTGCATGCATATCAGATATATATACATATAGTGCATGCATATCAGATATACGTATAGTGCATGCATATCAGATATATATACATATAGTGCATGCATATCAGATATACGTATAATGCATGCATATCAGATATACGTATAGTGCATGCATATCAGATATATATACATATAGTGCATGCATATCAGATATACGTATAATGCATGCATATCAGATATACATATAGTGCATGCATCAGATATACGTATAGTGCATGCATATCAGATATACGTATAATGCATGCATATCAGATATACGTATAATGCATGCATATCAGATATACGTATAATGCATGCATATCAGATATACGTATAATGCATGCATATCAGATATACGTATAGTGCATGCATATCAGATATATGTATAGTGCATGCATATCAGATATACGTATAATGCATGCATATCAGATATACGTATAATGCATGCATATCAGATATACGTATAATGCATGCATATCAGATATACGTATAGTGCATGCATATCAGATATACGTATAATGCATGCATATCAGATATATGTATAGTGCATGCATATCAGATATACGTATAATGCATGCATATCAGATATACGTATAGTGCATGCATATCAGACATACATATAATGCATGCATATCAGATATACATATAATGCATGCATATCAGATATACGTATAATGCATGCATATCAGATATATGTATAGTGCATGCATATCAGATATACGTATGATGCATGCATATCAGATATACGTATAGTGCATGCATATCAGATATACGTATAATGCATGCATATCAGATATATGTATAGTGCATGCATATCAGATATACGTATGATGCATGCATATCAGATATATATACGTATAGTGCATGCATATCAGATATACGTATAGTGCATGCATATCAGATATATGTATAGTGCATGCATATCAGATATACGTATAATGCATGCATATCAGATATACGTATAGTGCATGCATATCAGATATACGTATAGTGCATGCATATCAGATATACGTATAATGCATGCATATCAGATATACGTATAATGCATGCATATCAGATATACGTATGATGCATGCATATCAGATATACGTATAATGCATGCATATCAGATATACGTATGATGCATGCATATCAGATATACGTATAGTGCATGCATATCAGATATACGTATAATGCATGCATATCAGATATACGTATAGTGCATGCATATCAGATATACGTATAGTGCATGCATATCAGATATACGTATAGTGCATGCATATCAGATATACGTATAATGCATGCATATCAGATATATGTATAGTGCATGCATATCAGATATATGTATAGTGCATGCATATCAGATATACGTATGATGCATGCATATCAGATATACGTATAGTGCATGCATATCAGATATATGTATAGTGCATGCATATCAGATATACGTATGATGCATGCATATCAGATATACGTATAGTGCATGCATATCAGATATACGTATAATGCATGCATATCAGATATACGTATAGTGCATGCATATCAGATATACGTATAGTGCCTGCATATCAGATATACATATAATGCATGCATATCAGATATACGTATAGTGCCTGCATATCAGATATACATATAATGCATGCATATCAGATATACGTATGATGCATGCATATCAGATATACGAAGACAAAGCACATCATCTTATTAGAGACAATTCAAAGGAGAGCAACACGATTTATTCTTGGATACCCAGATAGAGATTATAAATCTCGCCTAATACATCTTCACATTCTCCCCCTAATGATGGTATTTGAACTCCAGGACATCCTGTTTTTTATCATATAATGCATGCATATCAGATATACGTATAATGCATGCATATCAGATATACGTATAGTGCATGCATATCAGATATACGTATAGTGCATGCATATCAGATATACGTATAATGCATGCATATCAGTGAGTTTCCTCGTAAGCTTATTCTTGTGACAATAATTAAAAGAACTGAGTCGAGTCACAAACAACTGCACCTTTTCTTACCAAAGAAGTGATCAGTTGATTTCCTGAGAAGTTACCTTCAACAAAACCGGCTGACTACTTATAATGCATGTGCCTATGTGTACTATATGAATACATAAGGCACATGTGTCTACTTTAGTAATACTACTTATAATGCATGTGCCTATGTGTACTATATGAATACATAAGGCATGTGTGTCTACTATAGTAATACTACTTATAATGCATGTGCCTATGTGTACTATATGAATACATAAGGCACATGTGTCTACTATAGTAATACTATGATGCATGTGCCTATGTGTACTATATGAATACATAGCACGTGTGTCTACTATAGTAATACTATGATGCATGTGCCTATGTGTACTATATGAATACATAAGGCACATGTGTCTACTCCAACAAACATGGCAAATAATAACTTCTATGATTAGTTCCCGAGTAGGTAGCTTATAGAAACAAGGCAGAAAACAGAAAATGTTTTTATTTTAGAAACAAAAACTATATATACATATATATTACATATATGTAATACACATATATATATATATATATATATATATTACATATATATGTATATATATTAGCCCTAGCCATAGATGTAATATTATATATATATATTACATATATATTATATATATATATTACATACATGTATATATGTATATATGTATATGTAATATATATATATATGTAATATATATATGTAATATATTTTATATATATGTAATATATATATATATATATATATGTAATATATATATGTAATATATATATGTAATATATATATATATAATATTACATCTATGGCTAGGGCTAATATATATACATATATATGTAATATATATATGTAATATATATATTGGTCAGCAGTACAATATTCATAATTTTAAAAGGTAAAGGGTCACCTAACGTGTTCTATGTGGATACAACCATCTTGGCTCCCTTTAAATTAAAATTTTTATTTTTAATTTTTAACGGGGTCTATCCAATTACTTGTTTGTTTTCTATTTGTCCTTGTATTGTATTCGAGGGTTGGAGGAGAGCTGGTCTGAGTTCTTCACGGTCAAAGTCGGTTGTTGGACACTATGAATAGTTTATAATACTTTAGTGTTAACTATAATCACCTTGAATAGTTATAATACTTTAGTGTTAACTATAATCACCTTGAATAGTTTAGTGTTAACTTAATCACCATGAATACTTTCTAATACTTTAGTGTTAACTATAATCACCATGCTAATACTTTAGTGTTAACTATAATAGTTTTTAATGCTTTAGTGTTAACTATAATCACCACGAATAACTTTAGTGTTAATCACCATGATGAATTCTAATACTTTAGTGTTAACTATAATCACCATGAATAGTTTCTAATACTTTAGTGTTAACTATAATCACCTTGAATAGTTTATAATACTTTAGTGTTAACTTAATCAACATGATACTTTAGTGTTAACTATAATCACCATGAATAGTACTTTAGTGTCAACTATAATCACCATGAATAGTACTTTAGTGTCAACTATAATCACCATGAATAGTACTTTAGTGTCAACTATAATCACCATGAATAGTACTTTAGTGTCAACTATAATCACCATGAATAGTACTTTATTGTCAACTATAATCACCATGAATAGTACTTTAGTGTCAACTATAATCACCATGAATAGTACTTTAGTGTCAACTATAATCACCATGAATAGTACTTTATTGTCAACTATAATCACCATGAATAGTACTTTAGTGTCAACTATAATCACCATGAATAGTACTTTAGTGTCAACTATAATCACCATGAATAGTACTTTAGTGTCAACTATAATCACCATGAATAGTACTTTAGTGTCAACTATAATCACCATGAATAGTACTTTAGTGTCAACTATAATCACCATGAATAGTACTTTAGTGTCAACTATAATCACCATGAATAGTACTTTAGTGTCAACTATAATCACCATGAATAGTACTTTAGTGTCAACTATAATCACCATGAATAGTACTTTAGTGTCAACTATAATCACCATGAATAGTACTTTAGTGTCAACTATAATCACCATGAATAGTACTTTAGTGTCAACTATAATCACCATGAATAGTACTTTAGTGTCAACTATAATCACCATGAATAGTACTTTAGTGTCAACTATAATCACCATGAATAGTACTTTAGTGTCAACTATAATCACCATGAATAGTACTTTAGTGTCAACTATAATCACCATGAATAGTACTTTAGTGTCAACTATAACCACCATGAATAGTACTTTAGTGTCAACTATAATCACCATGAATAGTACTTTAGTGTTAACTATAATCACCATGAATAGTACTTTAGTGTCAACTATAATCACCATGAATAGTACTTTAGTGTCAACTATAATCACCATGAATAGTACTTTAGTGTCAACTATAATCACCATGAATAGTACTTTAGTGTCAACTATAATCACCATGAATAGTACTTTAGTGTCAACTATAATCACCATGAATAGTACTTTAGTGTCAACTATAATCACCATGAATAGTACTTTAGTGTCAACTATAATCACCATGAATAGTACTTTAGTGTCAACTATAATCACCATGAATAGTACTTTAGTGTTAACTATAATCACCATGAATAGTACTTTAGTGTCAACTATAATCACCATGAATAGTACTTTAGTGTCAACTATAATCACCATGAATAGTACTTTAGTGTCAACTATAATCACCATGAATAGTACTTTAGTGTCAACTATAATCACCATGAATAGTACTTTAGTGTCAACTATAATCACCATGAATAGTACTTTAGTGTTAACTATAATCACCATGAATAGTACTTTAGTGTCAACTATAATCACCATGAATAGTACTTTAGTGTTAACTATAATCACCATGAATAGTACTTTAGTGTCAACTATAATCACCATGAATAGTACTTTAGTGTCAACTATAATCACCATGAATAGTACTTTAGTGTCAACTATAATCACCATGAATAGTACTTTAGTGTCAACTATAATCACCATGAATAGTACTTTAGTGTCAACTATAATCACCATGAATAGTACTTTAGTGTCAACTATAATCACCATGAATAGTACTTTAGTGTCAACTATAATCACCATGAATAGTACTTTAGTGTTAACTATAATCACCATGAATAGTACTTTAGTGTCAACTATAATCACCATGAATAGTACTTTAGTGTCAACTATAATCACCATGAATAGTACTTTAGTGTCAACTATAATCACCATGAATAGTACTTTAGTGTCAACTATAATCACCATGAATAGTACTTTAGTGTCAACTATAATCACCATGAATAGTACTTTAGTGTCAACTATAATCACCATGAATAGTACTTTAGTGTTAACTATAATCACCATGAATAGTACTTTAGTGTTAACTATAATCACCATGAATAGTACTTTAGTGTCAACTATAATCACCATGAATAGTACTTTAGTGTTAACTATAATCACCATGAATAGTACTTTAGTGTCAACTATAATCACCATGAATAGTACTTTAGTGTCAACTATAATCACCATGAATGGTACTTTAGTGTTAACTATAATCACCATGAATAGTACTTTAGTGTCAACTATAATCACCATGAATAGTACTTTAGTGTCAACTATAATCACCATGAATAGTACTTTAGTGTTAACTATAATCACCATGAATAGTACTTTAGTGTCAACTATAATCACCATGAATAGTACTTTAGTGTTAACTATAATCACCATGAATAGTACTTTAGTGTTAACTATAATCACCATGAATAGTACTTTAGTGTCAACTATAATCACCATGAATAGTACTTTAGTGTTAACTATAATCACCATGAATAGTACTTTAGTGTCAACTATAATCACCATGAATAGTACTTTAGTGTCAACTATAATCACCATGAATAGTACTTTAGTGTCAACTATAATCACCATGAATAGTACTTTAGTGTCAACTATAATCACCATGAATAGTACTTTAGTGTTAACTATAATCACCATGAATAGTACTTTAGTGTCAACTATAATCACCATGAATAGTACTTTAGTGTCAACTATAATCACCATGAATAGTACTTTAGTGTCAACTATAATCACCATGAATAGTACTTTAGTGTTAACTATAATCACCATGAATAGTACTTTAGTGTCAACTATAATCACCATGAATAGTACTTTAGTGTCAACTATAATCACCATGAATAGTACTTTAGTGTTAACTATAATCACCATGAATAGTAGTTTAGTGTCAACTATAATCACCATGAATAGTACTTTAGTGTCAACTATAATCACCATGAATAGTACTTTAGTGTCAACTATAATCACCATGAATAGTACTTTAGTGTCAACTATAATCACCATGAATAGTACTTTAGTGTTAACTATAATCACCATGAATAGTACTTTAGTGTCAACTATAATCACCATGAATAGTACTTTAGTGTTAACTATAATCACCATGAATAGTACTTTAGTGTCAACTATAATCACCATGAATGGTACTTTAGTGTTAACTATAATCACCATGAATAGTACTTTAGTGTCAACTATAATCACCATGAATGGTACTTTAGTGTTAACTATAATCACCATGAATAGTACTTTAGTGTCAACTATAATCACCATGAATGGTACTTTAGTGTTAACTATAATCACCATGAATAGTACTTTAGTGTCAACTATAATCACCATGAATAGTACTTTAGTGTCAACTATAATCACCATGAATAGTACTTTAGTGTCAACTATAATCACCATGAATAGTACTTTAGTGTCAACTATAATCACCATGAATAGTACTTTAGTGTCAACTATAATCACCATGAATAGTACTTTAGTGTCAACTATAATCACCATGAATAGTACTTTAGTGTTAACTATAATCACCATGAATAGTACTTTAGTGTCAACTATAATCACCATGAATAGTACTTTAGTGTCAACTATAATCACCATGAATAGTACTTTAGTGTCAACTATAATCACCATGAATAGTACTTTAGTGTCAACTATAATCACCATGAATAGTACTTTAGTGTCAACTATAATCACCATGAATAGTACTTTAGTGTTAACTATAATCACCATGAATAGTACTTTAGTGTCAACTATAATCACCATGAATAGTACTTTAGTGTTAACTATAATCACCATGAATAGTACTTTAGTGTCAACTATAATCACCATGAATAGTACTTTAGTGTTAACTATAATCACCATGAATAGTACTTTAGTGTCAACTATAATCACCATGAATAGTACTTTAGTGTCAACTATAATCACCATGAATAGTACTTTAGTGTTAACTATAATCACCATGAATAGTACTTTAGTGTCAACTATAATCACCATGAATAGTACTTTAGTGTCAACTATAATCACCATGAATAGTACTTTAGTGTCAACTATAATCACCATGAATAGTACTTTAGTGTTAACTATAATCACCATGAATAGTACTTTAGTGTCAACTATAATCACCATGAATAGTACTTTAGTGTTAACTATAATCACCATGAATAGTACTTTAGTGTCAACTATAATCACCATGAATAGTACTTTAGTGTCAACTATAATCACCATGAATAGTACTTTAGTGTCAACTATAATCACCATGAATAGTACTTTAGTGTTAACTATAATCACCATGAATAGTACTTTAGTGTCAACTATAATCACCATGAATAGTACTTTAGTGTTAACTATAATCACCATGAATAGTACTTTAGTGTCAACTATAATCACCATGAATAGTACTTTAGTGTCAACTATAATCACCATGAATAGTACTTTAGTGTTAACTATAATCACCATGAATAGTACTTTAGTGTCAACTATAATCACCATGAATAGTACTTTAGTGTTAACTATAATCACCATGAATAGTACTTTAGTGTCAACTATAATCACCATGAATAGTACTTTAGTGTTAACTATAATCACCATGAATAGTACTTTAGTGTCAACTATAATCACCATGAATAGTACTTTAGTGTTAACTATAATCACCATGAATAGTACTTTAGTGTCAACTATAATCACCATGAATAGTACTTTAGTGTCAACTATAATCACCATGAATAGTACTTTAGTGTTAACTATAATATGATTTTGCTAAAGAAATCCCCCCCCTACCCACCTCTCCCTTCCTTTAAAAAAAATTCAAGTAGCCACTCATGTTGGGGGGGGGGGGGGGGGGGGAGGGGAATGAAAACACAACAGCAAAACTTTACTAATCAGAGATGACCAAACAAACAACTTGGGTCACTCCCTATCCAATTTTTTTTTTAATTATGGGTTAGATTTGGTAAAGGGTTATTAACTTGTTGTGGTCTTCCTGGGTACACTGTTATGCCCCCTGCCCCTCCCCCCTCTCCCTTCCTCTTTATTTGTTTAATTTATTTTGTGTGTTGAGGGTGTGGTTTGACATATTTTAAAATGGCGGACATAAAAAACAAAGTTTACATCTCAGTTAAAACTCGGCTTCTTACTATCATAAATGGCGTCTTAGCCTATTTTGCCACTCCTCCCCCCAACACTTAAAGCGTGCCTTGTAAACCGCCAGCCCAAAAGGCATTGAATTTTCATTTTCAACATTTGTATCTTATGATCTGTCTACTTCCCCCCCACCATACATAACTTGCGTAGAATAAGTCTCTTCATAATTTTAGACTCCCAACTGAAATACCTGGAAATGGTAAATGGTCGTCATTGTCATAAACACGGTTGTGCGTATGCCATATTAAGTATTAAGTCTAGCTGACCCGAGTCAGCAAGCAGCTGCATGTTTTTATACCGTAAAGTGATCAGTTGGTTTTCTGAGAACTTTACTCTTGTGACAGGATATAGTTTCAGTGCAAACTCCAGGTAACTAGATACTTATATATAATGCATCAGTGGGTTTCCTCAGAAGCTTACGCTTGTGCCAATAGTTAACAGCATGGAACTGAGATGAGTCAGCAAACAGCTGCATGCTTTTATAACAAGAAGTGAACAGTTAGGTTCCTCAAAAACTTACTCTTGTGACAATAGATAACGGAACAGACCTTGGACAAAACCAAGTCACTACTTGATGCATGTGTCTATGTGTGAATACATAGCATGTGTGTCTACTATAGTAATACTATTTATGATGCATGTGTCTATGTGTACACATGAATACATAGCACATGTGTCTACTATAGTAATACTACTTATGATGCATGTGTCTATGTGTACACATGAATACATAGCATGTGTGTCTACTATAGTAATACTACTTATGATGCATGTGTCTATGTGTACACATGAATACATAGGCATGTGTGTCTACTTTAGTAATACTACTTATGGTGCATGTGTCGATGTGTACACATGAATACATAGCACGTGTGTCTACTATAGTAATACATACTACTTATGATGCATGTGTCTATGTGTACACATGTACATAGCACATGTGTCTACTATAGTAATACTACTTATGATGCATGTGTCTATGTGTACACATGTACATAGCATGTGTGTCTACTATAGAAACGAACAACGAACATAGTAAATAACATGAAACCAGAATTGACCAATGGGCACAAACATTCAGAATCCTTTACCTAATATAATGTAGACCATTCAAGGACCCTTTACCTATCAATATAATACCTATCAATATAATGTATACCATTCACATGACCCTTTACCTAATTAGACACATTCACAGGAACCCTTGACCCTTTACCTATCACATTCAAAAACCCTTTACCTATTAATATAATGACCACTTTATAATACATGTATATACTCCCTTTTATATGTAATAGGTATTATATGTAATAGGTAAAGGGTCCTATAAATGGTGGTTGTCTACATGACTAGTCACATATTATACACATGTTATAAGTTATAGCTTCCTTCAAGGACTTGGTAACAGTTGCGTAGGAGACTCCACAAGCCATGCAGCAGAGAAGAACAAGACTCTCAATAGTGGCCTCTTGGTAAACTTACAGTATAATACACAGCACATGAGACTGTGCCTTCGTAATGATCACTAACCATGCCTGATCACTAACCATGCCTGATCACTAACCATGCCTGATCACTAACCATGCCTGAACACTAACCATGCCTGAACACTAACCATGCCTGATCACTAACCATGCCTGATCACTAACCATGCCTGATCACTAACCATGCCTGATCACTAACCATGCCTGATCACTAACCATGCCTGATCACTAACCATGCCTGATCACTAACCATGCCTGATCACTAACCATGCCTGATCACTAACCATGCCTGATCACTAACCATGCCCTTTCCCTCCCCACCCAATCGAAGCAGTCGTGGCGTGAACTGGAAAATTAGTGAGTGTTGGAGTGTGAATGGACCTTGTGCCCAAGTTGTGTGTGTGTGTGTGGGAGAAAATGGTATATCTTGAAGAAGAGTTTCAGGGGGAGGTGTTGACAGTGTTTGGATCTGCCGGAGGACCACCTTAACGAAGAATTCAGAGCATGCTGTAAGTGTTTGTGGAGCTGCTAGGAAGCTGCTGGGGTGAGGCTGCTAGGAAGCTTCTGGAGTGAGGTTGCTAGGAAGCTGCTGGGGTGAGGCTGCTAGGAAGCTGCTGGGGTGAGGCTGCTAGGAAGCTGCTTGGGTGAGGCTGCTACGAAGCTGCTGGGGTGAGGCTGCTAGGAAGCTGCTGTGGTGAGGCTGCTAGGAAGCTTCTGGAGTGAGGTTGCTAGGAAGCTGCTGGGGTGAGGTTGCTAGGAAGCTGCTGGGGTGAGGCTGCTAGGAAGCTGCTGGAGTGAGGCTGCTAGGAAGCTGCTTGGGTGAGGCTGCTAGGAAGCTGCTGTGGTGAGGCTGCTAGGAAGCTGCTGGAGTGAGGCTGCTAGGAAGCTGCTGTGGTGAGGCTGCTAGGAAGCTGCTTGGGTGAGGCTGCTAGGAAGCTGCTGGGGTGAGGCTGCTAGGAAGCTGCTGGGGTGAGGCTGCTACGAAGCTGCTGGGGTGAGGCTGCTAGGAAGCTGCTGTGGTGAGGCTGCTAGGAAGCTTCTGGAGTGAGGTTGCTAGGAAGCTGCTGGGGTGAGGTTGCTAGGAAGCTGCTGGGGTGAGGCTGCTAGGAAGCTGCTGGAGTGAGGCTGCTAGGAAGCTGCTGTGGTGAGGCTGCTAGGAAGCTGCTTGGGTGAGGCTGCTAGGAAGCTGCTGGGATGAGGTTGCTAGGAAGCTGCTGGTGTGAGGCTGCTAGGAGGCTGCTGGAGTGAGGCTGCTAGGAAGCTGCTGGTGTGAGGCTGCTAGGAAGCTGCTGGGGTGAGGCTGCTAGGAAGCTGCTGGAGTGAGGCTGCCTGGAGTGAGGCTGCTAGGAAGCTGCTAGAGTGAGGCTGCTAGGAAGCTGCTGGAGTGAGGCTGCTAGGAAGCTGCTGGAGTGAGGTTGCTAGGAAGCTGCTGGTGTGAGGCTGCTAGGAAGCTGCTGGTGTGAGGCTGCTAGGAAGCTGCTGGTGTGAGGCTGCTAGGAAGCTGCTGGGGTGAGGCTGCTAGGAAGCTGCTGGAGTGAGGCTGCTAGGAAGCTGCTGGGGTGAGGCTGCTAGGAAGCTGCTGGAGTGAGGCTGCTAGGAAGCTGCTGAGTGAGGCTGCTAGGAAGCTGCTGGAGTGAGGCTGCTAGGAAGCTGCTGGAGTGAGGCTGCTAGGAAGCTGCTGGAGTGAGGTTGCTAGGAAACTGCTGGGGTGAGGTTGCTAGGAAGCTGCTGGAGTGAGGTTGCTAGGAAGCTGCTGGGGTGAGGCTGCTAGGAAGCTTCTGGGGTGAGGCTGCTAGGAAGCTGCTGGGGTGAGGCTGCTAGGAAGCTGCTGTGGTGAGGCTGCTAGGGGGTGAGGTTGCTAGGAAGCTGCTGTGCTAGGAAGCTGCTGTGGTGAGGCTGCTAGGAAGCTGCTGAGTGAGGCTGCTATGAAGCTGCTGAGTGAGGCTGCTAGGAAGCTGCTTGAGTGAGGCTGCTAGGAAGCTGCTGAGTGAGGCTGCTAGGAAGCTGCTGGGATGAGGCTGCTAGGAAGCTGCTGGAGTGAGGCTGCTAGGAAGCTGCTGGAGTGAGGCTGCTAGGAAGCTGCTGTGGTGAGGCTGCTAGGAAGCCGCTAGAGTGAGGCTGCTAGGAAGCTGCTGAGTGAGGCTGCTAGGAAGCTGCTGGAGTGAAGCTGCTAGGAAGCTGCTGAGTGAGGCTGCTAGGAGGCTGCTGTGGTGAGTCTTCTAGGAAGCTGCTTGGGTGAGGCTGCTAGGAAGCTGCTGGAGTGAGGCTGCTAGGAAGCTGCTGAGTGAGGCTGCTAGGAAGCTGCTGGAATGAGGTTGCTAGGAAGCTGCTGAGTGAGGCTGCTAGGAAGCTGCTGTGGTGAGTCTTCTAGGAAGCTGCTTGGGTGAGGCTGCTAGGAAGCTGCTGGAGTGAGGCTGCTAGGAAGCTGCTGAGTGAGGCTGCTAGGAAGCTGCTGGAGTGAGGTTGCTAGGAAGCTGCTGGTGTGAGTTTGCTAGGAAGCTGCTGAGTGAGGCTGCTAGGAAGCTGCTGGGGTGAGGCTGCTAGGAAGCTGCTAAGTGAGTCTTCTAGGAAGCTGCTTGGGTGAGGCTGCTAGGAAGCTGCTGGAGTGAGGCTGCTAGGAAGCTGCTGAGGCTGCCTGCTAGGAAGCTGCTGAGTGAGGCTACTAGGAAGCTGCTGTGGTGAGGCTGCTAGGGGGTGAGGTTGCTAGGAAGCTGCTGTGCTAGGAAGCTGCTGTGGTGAGGTTGCTAGGAAGCTGCTTGAGTGAGGCTGCTAGGAAGCTGCTGTGGTGAGGCTGCTAGGAAGCTACTGTGGTGAGGTTGCTAGGAAGCTGCTGGAGTGAGGCTGCTAGGAAGCTGCTGGAGTGAGGCTGCTAGGAAGCTGCTGGAGTGAGGCTGCTAGGAAGCTGCTGGGGTGAGGCTGCTAGGAAGCTACTGTGGTGAGGTTGCTAGGAAGCTGCTGGAGTGAGGCTGCTAGGAAGCTGCTGGAGTGAGGCTGCTAGGAAGCTGCTGGAGTGAGGCTGCTAGGAAGCTGCTGGAGTGAGGCTGCTAGGAAGCTGCTGGGGTGAGGCTGCTAGGAAGCTGCTGAGTGAGGCTGCTAGGAAGCTGCTGAGTGAGGCTGCTAGGAAGCTGCTGAGTGAGGCTGCTAGGAAGCTGCTGTGGTGAGGCTGCTAGGAAGCTGCTGAGTGAGGCTGTTAGGAAGCTGCTGTGGTGAGGCTGCTAGGAAGCTGCTGTGGTGAGGTTGCTAGGAAGCTGCTGGTTGAGGTTGCTAGGAAGCTGCTGGAGTGAGACTGCTAGGAAGCTGCTGGAGTGAGGCTGCTAGGAAGCTGCTGGAGTGAGGCTGCTAGGAAGCTGCTGGGGTGAGGCTGCTAGGAAGCTGCTGGTGTGAGAAGCTGCTGTGGTGAGGTTGCTAGGAAGCTGCTGGAGTGAGGCTGCTAGGAAGCTGCTGGAGTGAGGCTGCTAGGAAGCTGCTGTGGTGAGGGTTGCTAGGAAGCTGCTGGAGTGAGGCTGCTAGGAAGCTGCTGGAGTGAGGCTGTTAGGAAGCTGCTGAGTGAGGCTGTTAGGAAGCTGCTGTGGTGAGGCTGCTAGGAAGCTGCTGTGGTGAGGCTGCTAGGAAGCTGCTGTGGTGAGGTTGCTAGGAAGCTGCTGGAGTGAGGCTGCTAGGAAGCTGCTGAGTGAGGCTGCTAGGAAGCTGCTGGTTGAGGTTGCTAGGAAGCTGCTGGTGTGATACTGCTAGGAAGCTGCTGTGGTGAGGCTGCTAGGAAGCTGCTGGAGTGAGGCTGCTAGGAAGCTGCTGTGGTGAGGCTGCTAGGAAGCTGCTGTGGTGAGGCTGCTAGGAAGCTGCTTGGGTGAGGCTGCTAGGAAGCTGCTGGAGTGAGGCTGCTAGGAAGCTGCTGGAGTGAGACGTGACTTCTCTCTCTATTTTAGCTCTCCGCCATTAAAAAAAAAGATGGCCCCACCCACATAGCGGATGCTAGCGCCCTCCATGATAGGTGGAAGATAGTTCTTGAAGATTATTTTCACTGTTTTACCTTCTTCAATTTTTTTCCTCTGACTTGCTCCGGCGAAGGATTCAAGGCAAGCTGGAAGTCTGTCAAAGAGCTGATAGTGACCAAAACCACCATAAGCTGGCTAAGAAGCTGGCCAGTGTGAGCGTTAGCAGAGGTGTGAGCTTTGTTTTGGGGGAGGGAAGGGGTTAAGACAGCTGCCATTTTAATAAGTGGGTCCAACCAAACGGGGCATTCCCTATGCGAGTAATGAGAGTGAGCTCTCACTTATAAGCATGTATAGTGATAAACAATTAGCCCCATATTCCTAACTTCAACACTCTTCTGGAAAAATGTTTTTTAATTTTTTTTTGCTCAGATCTCATCTCCAAATAGCCCCTCAACTTACTCTGTTGCTTGTCTTTGATATTATATATACTATTTCATGCACATTTCTTTTGCCCAGTGGACAAAACCGGTGGGACTAGACCCTTCTCCAAGCTGCTGGACGGTGCTGTGTTTGTGCTGAGTGGGTTTAAGAACCCGTTGCGTGGAAGCTTACGGAAGAAGGGTCTGGAGATGGGGGCCATCTATCAGGGAGAGTGGGACTCCACCTGCACACACCTCGTGTACGTATGCTAGAGGAGAGGCATAAAGGTTTACCTTCCCTTGTCCTTGTGTGGTGTTAGTGTGCCCATGAAAAAATGCAAGGAAAACATTGGGGGAGAGCCTGAACATGAAGAGGGTGAGGACAATGCGCCTGTTCATCTGCTTGTGTTAGAGGGTATACAAGGCTATGGTGCACCTAGCTGCCTCTGTTAGAGGGTATACAAGGCTGTGGTGCACCTCTCTCTGTTAGAGGGTACACAAGGCTGTGGTGCACCTCTCTCTGTTAGAGGGTATACAAGGCTGTGGTGCACCTCTCTCTGTTAGAGGGTATACAAGGCTGTGGTGCACCTCTCTCTGTTAGAGGGTATACAAGGCTGTGGTGCACCTCTCTCTGTTAGAGGGTATACAAGGCTGTGGTGCACCTCTCTCTGTTAGAGGGTATACAAGGCTGTGGTGCACCTCTCTCTGTTAGAGGGTATACAAGGCTGTGGTGCACCTCTCTCTGTTAGAGGGTATACAAGGCTGTGGTGCACCTCTCTCTGTTAGAGGGTATACAAGGCTGTGGTGCACCTCTCTCTGTTAGAGGGTATACAAGGCTGTGGTGCACCTCTCTCTGTTAGAGGGTATACAAGGCTGTGGTGCACCTCTCTCTGTTAGAGGGTATACAAGGCTGTGGTGCACCTCTCTCTGTTAGAGGGTATACAAGGCTGTGGTGCACCTCTCTCTGTTAGAGGGTATACAAGGCTGTGGTGCACCTCTCTCTGTTAGAGGGTATACAAGGCTGTGGTGCACCTCTCTCTGTTAGAGGGTATACAAGGCTGTGGTGCACCTCTCTCTGTTAGAGGGTATACAAGGCTGTGGTGCACCTCTCTCTGTTAGAGGGTATACAAGGCTGTGGTGCACCTCTCTCTGTTAGAGGGTATACAAGGCTGTGGTGCACCTCTCTCTGTTAGAGGGTATACAAGGCTGTGGTGCACCTCTCTCTGTTAGAGGGTATACAAGGCTGTGGTGCACCTCTCTCTGTTAGGGTATACAAGGCTGTGGTGCACCTCTCTCTGTTAGAGGGTATACAAGGCTGTGGTGCACCTAGCTGCCTCTGATAGACGGTACACAAGGCTGTGGTGCACCTCTCTCTGTTAGAGGGTACACAAGGCTGTGGTGCACCTCTCTCTGTTAGAGGGTATACAAGGCTGTGGTGCACCTCTCTCTGTTAAGGGTATACAAGGCTGTGGTGCACCTCTCTCTGTTAGAAGGTATACAAGGCTGTGGTGACCTAGCTGCCTCTGATGAGGGTATAGAGAGTATGGTGGCACAGTGTTTGGAGGAGATGGTGGGTATTACTAAACATGCTTGTTGATGCTTCTGTTGGTGTCAAGGGTGTGTGGTCACCAAGTCGTGTGCTCGGTTATTGGCTGTTAAAGGCGCTCCCCAATCAGCATAGTCTTTAATTTAGTGGTGCTTGTGTGATTCTCGCGCAGCAGTCATGTGATTTTTGCGCAGCAGTTATGTGACAAACACTCTTACCTGAAAGCAAGTAATAATTAATAATGCTCTCTCTCCCACCCTCACTTACATGGATGATTAGTGTCGAAATATGTACCTCTCGGAGGAACATCTCGTAGAAGGGGAAGTCCTCTGGCATCACATTGCATAAGACGTTCCAAAGGAAGTTTTCTTGTTAAAAAATAAGCAATTTTTTTTAGAGAAACAAACATTTTTCTATCTTCGATATCACAGTGCAGCCAAGCTGTTGCTCTTCTTTCCTTCTGGTTGCTGTAATCACAGTGCAGCCAAGCTGTTGCTCTTCTTTCCTTCTGGTTGCTGTAATATCACAGTGCAGCCAAGCTGTTGCTCTTCTTTCCTTCTGGTGCACTAGAATATCACAGTGCAGCCAAGCTGTTGCTCTTCTTTCCTTCTGGTTGCTGTAATATCACAGTGCAGCCAAGCTGTTGCTCTTCTTTCCTTCTGGTTGCTGTAATATCACAGTGCAGCCAAGCTGTTGCTCTTCTTTCCTTCTGGTTGCTGTAATATCACAGTGCAGCCAAGCTGTTGCTCTTCTTTCGTTCTGGTTGCTAGAATATCACAGTGCAGCCAAGCTGTTGCTCTTCTTTCCTTCTGGTTGCTGTAATATCACAGTGCAGCCAAGCTGTTGCTCTTCTTTCCTTCTGGTGCACTAGAATATCACAGTGCAGCCAAGCTGTTGCTCTTCTTTCCTTCTGGTTGCTGTAATATCACAGTGCAGCCAAGCTGTTGCTCTTCTTTCCTTCTGGTTGCTGTAATATCACAGTGCAGCCAAGCTGTTGCTCTTCTTTCCTTCTGGTTGCTGTAATATCACAGTGCAGCCAAGCTGTTGCTCTTCTTTCGTTCTGGTTGCTAGAATATCACAGTGCAGCCAAGCTGTTGCTCTTCTTTCCTTCTGGTTGCTAGAATATCACAGTGCAGCCAAGCTGTTGCTCTTCTTTCCTTCTGGTTGCTAGAATATCACAGTGCAGCCAAGCTGTTGCTCTTCTTTCCTTCTGGTTGCTAGAATATCACAGTGCAGCCAAGCTGTTGCTCTTCTTTCCTTCTGGTTGCTAGAATCCACTAAGAGCCAGCTAGGAGCATGGTCCTAGATTCTGCTGACCGTGCCTGACATTGCCACTGCCACAACAAACACGTACTCCCTCTACATGGTTATGTGGTGTCATGGTTACGTGGTGTGTAGCTAGGGTATGGCTTTTTGACCTTTTGCTCTCAACCTTGCTGTCAACTTTGTATCTCAATCAATCCTGGAGTGAGACTATAATATAAATATAACTTCAAAAGAGCATGGTTTGTTCCCCCCCAACCACCCCTCCCCCCCACCCAAAAATTCTGTATGAAGTATGCACTGAATGTAATGTTGTATGGGGAGGGTGTGTGTCTAGTTTCACAATGAAGAGTTGCATTAACTTCACATGGGTGATGAATGGTATAAGTATTCCCTCTCTAAGTGGGTTAATGTTATCAGTGTCAAGATTTAATTAAGTTAGGGAGGCAATCTGGGTAGAGCTAATTAGACAATGGTGGGTAGTCTTGGCAGCTATGCCACAAAGCTCGTTGTAAGAGCTCCTCTCCAATTAAAGTCCTCCATGGGCTTGTGATGGAAATTAAACAAAGTGAAGGTAGGTAAGGCTGCCAGGAGCCTTGTGAGCATCCGGACAGGTCCGCCAGTTAGCTCAGGCTGTCAGGAGCCTTGCTGGTGAGCACCTGCACATATGCCAGCTAGCTCAGGCTGCCAGGAGCCTTGCTGGTGAGCACCTGCACACACACCAGCTAGCTCAGGCTGCCAGGAGCCTTGCTGGTGAGCACCTGCACACACACCAGCTAGCTCAGGCTGCCAGGAGCCTTGCTGGTGAGCACCTGCACAGACACCAGCTAACTCAGGAGCTTGCTGGATCTGCACACACACCAGCTAGCTCAGGCTGTCAGGAGCCTTGCTGGTGAGCATCCACACAGACACCAGCTAGCTCAGGCTGCCAGGAGCCTTGCTGGTGAGCATCCACACAGACACCAGCTAGCTCAGGCTGTCAGGAGCCTTGCTGGTGAGCACCTGCACAGACACCAGCTAGCTCAGGCTGCCAGGAGCCTTGCTGGTGAGCACCTGCACACACACCAGCTAGCTCAGGCTGCCAGGAGCCTTGCTGGTGAGTACCTGCACACACACCAGCTAGCTCAGGCTGCCAGGAGCCTTGCTGGTGAGCACCTGCACACACACCAGCTAGCTCAGGCTGCCAGGAGCCTTGCTGGTGAGTACCTGCACACACACCAGCTAGCTCAGGCTGCCAGGAGCCTTGCTGGTGAGCACCTGCACACACACCAGCTAGCTCAGGCTGCCAGGAGCCTTGCTGGTGAGCACCTGCACACACACCAGTTAGCTCAGGCTGCCAGGAGCCTTGCTGGTGAGCATGCACACAGACACCAGCTAGCTCAGGCTGTCAGGAGCCTTGCTGGTGAGCATCCACACAGACACCAGCTAGCTCAGGCTGTCAGGAGCCTTGCTGGTGAGCACCTGCACACACACCAGCTAGCTCAGGCTGCCAGGAGCCTTGCTGGTGAGTACCTGCACACACACCAGCTAGCACAGGCTGCCAGGAGCCTTGCTAGTGAGCACCTGCACACACACCAGCTAGCTTAGGAGCCTTGCTGGTGAGCATCCACACAGATGCCAGCTGGCTCATAGCAAGTGTGTAGGACATACTGATTGCTTGCATGAAACATTGTGGCTCCACACTTGTGATGAGTTATATCAAAATACATAGAAAACTATAATTCATGAAGCAGCCTCCTCTATGAAGCTATATTGGAAGTGTATCATATGACTGCAGAATCTTCGAGTAGCGATTTTCCCTTCTACATTGACAAAAAACTAGTAAGGGTATTGAGCAAATGCCTCCTAACCAACCCACTAGTCCAGAAAGGGGGCAGGTTAACCAACACATTGGCGTGGGAAGAACCGGTAAGGTACGGAAAACGATTAAGGTGTGGTAGAAAACTGGTAAGCCATCAGTTGAGGCAAGAAAGTAAACTAGCAAATTAAAAAAACTGGTAAGGTGTGCAATAAAACAGGTAAGGTGTGAAATAAAACAGGTAAGGTGTAGCTATAAAAAGGTAAGGTGTAGTTATAAAACTGGTAAGCCATTAGCAAATTGTAAGGCAAAAAAAGTAAAACTGGCGAATAGAAAACACTGTAGGAGCAAAGTGGTAAATCATTGAACCACGCAAGTTATCAGGTCTATTCTGTGAAGCAGCTGCTGGTGCCGCACTGGGAGCTGGGGGTCCATCCACTGTGCACATGAGAAGATAATAGCAATGCAAATTTCAGAATTCAAACTCACATTGTCAAATTCTGGTTCAAGTAGATCACAAGCCTAAGATGTCCTCCTGGTCCTTGATTTCATCCAAACTGTTGCTAGAGATCTCCTCCTGGTCCCTGACTTCATCCAAACTTTTGCTACTATGAGATATCCTCCTGGTCTCTGACTTCATCCAAACTGTTGCTACTATGAGATGTCCTCCTGGTCTCTGACTTCATCCAAACTGTTGCTATGAGATGACCTGGTCCCTGACTTCATCCAAACCGCTGCTACTAGTGGTAATAGGTTTCTAATACAAGTCAGTGCGTACACTACCAGGGCTATAGTTTGTAGCCATGGATTCAGCGGCTCCGAGATCGGCATTCGTGCTGCCTAGGAAAGCAGTCAGGGTTTCATACAGGGGGGAGGGAAGCCCTGGGATATCCCCCTTGCCCCCCCCCCCCCCTAAAAAACAACGATTTCTCCACCCCAAGAATTTTCACAATAAAAATTTACATTAATGAAATTTCTTATGTAATACATTACAGTAACGGGGAAAAAGAGCAGTACAGAGAAGGGAACGTAGAAGCAGAAGCAATAGCAAATTCAAAGATGATCAACAGTATAATAATTATGCATAATGAACAATTTATTATATATACAGTAAGCGAAGATATACAATAATGTATGGTGAAAATTACAATACAGTGAGTACAGTAGTACTAAATTAAAGTAAAATGTGTCTATTTTTCTGTTTAAAAATGCATTAAAGTCCACATCGGTCAATGGAGGACCCTCTATACTAATTTTCATTAAATGTTCTAGGTTCGAGTCAGATAGACGACTGCGTAGGCGAGTTTTAATCAACTTCATTTGACTAAAGGAATGCTCTACTGTTGCTGTGCCAACAGGAAGTGCCATTGTAATGTTCAATAGCTTCCACGTCTCAGGGAAAATTCCACCGTACGTATGTGACTTTTTCATCTCGTCCAGGATTTCTTGCATGCTAGGAGATACCGACTCTTCTTTACGTTCCATTATTGCCTTTTTCTCCACTAGCAAAGCACGTCTAAATATCTTCCACTCTGAAAGAAGCTCATCGCCATCAAGCAATGGAGGTGAGGTGTAAGTCGTCCCCACATACTCAACCTCTGCTTCTTTTCCATAGAACTCGGCAAGAATCTTGATTTGCTCGCTGCCGTATGATGGTAAGGATGCTTCAGCGGGTAGTAGGGAGGGACTTAATATGGACATGGCAGTAACAATCTTCACAGCTTTATCAGTAAATCGACTCTTAATATTTAGAAGAAGGCAATCGATGTATGGAATTGCAACTAGAGTTCGATACTCGGCTGTGGTTGTGATAGAAGACCAACGGCTTCGTGCAGATCCATGTGTGCCGAGTGTTATATCATGTTTTTCCTTCAACAGAGATATTTCAGACTCGACTGAACCCAACCACTCACTTCTTTCGTCCTTTAGATGCTCGAGTTGATCCGTCGTGATTTTCAGAAGTACCGGTAACCTGCTCAAATCGAGTAGCTTTCTTTGCATCGAAACATTCATCCTTGCCAGGATATCCAGAACTTCTGACAGGAACACGATACTAGCAACTCCAGTGTAAGTAGCAAGGAGAGCACCAATACCGTATGCTTCAGCATCACCTGATGTCTCATACAGCTGTTGTAGGGTGACGATAAGGGCAGGAAGCTCTCGGTAAATAGCTCGTACACAGCGTTCATGTGAGAGCCATATGGTATCACTAGGCTTCACAATCTTAAGCTCAGGTAGCTTGAGGACAGACTGGACTGCTTTGAGAGATTCTGCTTTCTTGGGTGAGTAGAAGAAGAGCTTCCATATATTTCCCATAGTTCCAAACATCTTCTTGATCTCTGGAACAGTTAGCAGCTTGCATGCGTGCTAGTTGAAGCCTGTGGCAGGCACAGTGGATGTAAAAGGAATGTGCAGCTAGAGTTCGCATCCTTTTTTGAACTCCATTGCGTTCTCTGGCAAAGGTGGCTGCTCCATCATAACCTTGGCCTATTAGTTTACGATAGTCCAGGTTCTTTGACTCGAGGAAGGAGCTGATTGCATCTGAAATGGTAGCAGCATCTTGGGCACATATGTGGAGCACTGTAAGGAAGTGCTCCTCTGGTTTTCCATTTACAATCCACCGACACAACAGATGGACAGCTCTTCTGTAGTACTAATATCTACACACTCATCAGCTAACACAGAGAAGTATGGGCTTGATTTTAAGCTCTCAATTAGCTTCCTATCTAGCCAGCTATTGATGGCCTCTAAAATCATCACTGCAGAAAATTTGGATGTGTACAGAGCATTTTGTGGCCCCTCTTTGACATGTTGCTGGAGAAGTTCATCTCCATTTGCAATTTGCAACTGGACCAGGGGATCGAATGTGGTTGTAAGGGGCAGGCGATTTTTGCAGAAAATATATCGATCTCAAAAGTTAAGCACTATGTTTCTGTTCTTTGCTCTCCTTTCTTCAGCCTCCTTAGCAGCTGCTGAACATTGCAGTTGTAGGACACTCTGCTCCTTTCCTTGTTCTGCCATTCGAGCATGGATAACAGCATCTCTGTGCCATTTTGACTGGCTGTGTTCCTTGAGTTGTTCAGTAGCGTAATTCCATCCTGAATTCCCCGAGTGGTCCATGCACCCCTGGCTGTAGAAGGTGCATTTCCTCGCTTCTGGCAGAGCTTGCAGAACATGCCCTGCTACGGATCATCGCAGTATACCCAAGGATATTTCTGCTCCCACTCCTTCTTGTAGCTGAGCCTGGCTTTGTAGAGTTTCCTCTTCTGCGCTTTGGAACACACTGATCTACCTACTGATGCTTCGGAATTGGTGGAAGTCAAGGCATCACTAGTCGACGTAGTTGGGACTACATCTTCATCGTCCTCAGAATCTCTACTAGACCCAGCACGCACTCGCTTTCTGGTAAAAAAGTTCCTGAGGTCCATTTGTGTAGGTTTGGGTCGTATTTAGTTGCAGAATGCTACTAGCTGAAGCATTTGCTCTTTATATACAAAATTGTGAATAAATCTAGAATATTCTGTGTCACAGTTCAATCATGTGTTAATCTAGAATGTTCCGTCCATATTCTGTGGCAAGATGCAACTGTGTCATAATCTAGAATGTTCTGTCCATGTGCTAGTACTTTAATTATAAGAAAGTACCCTCAAAATGTCTCAGAATCAATCTGAGAGCATCGATTTTGCAAAAAGATTCTGGGGCGGCATGTCCCCAGAACCCCCTACTTGGGGCTTGCGTACGCATGCCCATCACGTAAATGCCAAACGTTTTGAGTTCCCCTCCCCAAACTGTAAATTCTGTATGAACCCCTGAGCAGGTACCCTCAGCATCCTCGGAGAAAGTACTGCTACTAATGAGCCCCTCACAGGGTGCCTCTCAAGATTGTCAGGACAAAGTCATTGGTTAGAGTGTCCACTTTTCTCTGATTCTTGGACATTTCCAAACCTGCAACGTTAGAGTAATAGCTACACACGCTTGCCTCCATTATACTAGAGGGGACTGTTTACATGAATATTCATGCGAATGTCCTCCTCCCCGCCCATTTTGGTACGGATTCAAGGTACAGAGACACACTTTGGGAGACACTGAAAAGCAACAAGAAGCCTTTCTAGCTAGTAGTGGGCGTGGCATACAAGGGGTGTGGTGTTCTGTGGCAAAAGCAAGTAGCTGTGACGTTAACTTAAATGGCCTGCAACTTCTGCGCCAACTTTTGTTGTTTACGAAGACGTTGATGAGAGGACCCCGCGAGCGCACTTGGGTAGGCATTTTGCTCCGAAGACTCGTCATCAGCTAGTTATGGAGCCTTGTTGGAGCTCGGTCATGCTGGTAGTCATGGAGCCTTGTTGGAGTTAGGTCATGCTGGTAGTTATGAGCCTTGTTGGAGCTCGGTCATGCTGGATTGCCTTCGCTAGCAAGTAGTTGCCTTAATCACTTGTTTTTGAAGGCCACGTTGGATGATTTCTCTACACCACTCGAGCAAGTTGGCAAGAAGCTGCAGGTTCAGAAATTATTCAATAATAGATAGACCTGTGTGTGGCCAAGGTTTGTCTGAAGAACAGGTTCATGTGTTCTCCCAATCATGCCTAGCATTTGTACATCAAACAAGCATCATTATTTGTATCATTAGAGAGGCTTATGTCGTTCTTCAATGTCTAGACACAGAGAGGGAGGGAGGGTGGGAGAGAGCAAGTGAAGTGGACATTTTCTCCTTTAATGTGATGGGTTCCTATTGATTCCATGCACAAATGCTTGCCTCCTCAAGTTTTCTTAATGGCTCAAGACACAGGAGAGACAAACTTTGTGTCTTGCTTGTGGTCCAGAAAGTGACAACCACATTTCAGTTTAATGGTGCTCCATCTCTGACAAAGGAAGTAGCAATCTTCCATAGCCTCCCCTTTAGAGTTGCTCTATTAATATCCTCTCTAACTGGCATGGACAAGGCATGGCTACCCAGGACCCTGGGAGTGAAGGCAGGAGCTGTTTAGACTCTCACGAGTGACCTTCACATTCCATTTGAGTCACACACCGTTTATGAAGTGCTGCCACGCCAACCATCATCTTGCCTCTAGACCTGCCACATCCTTGTGCCGCAGGCATTAACAATTTGTAGTTGTGCAGGTTCAAGGTGCCTGCATAATGAGGTTAGGTTTGACAGTGCTGTCTGCACTTATAAAAGAGTTGATGACTTATGTGTGCCTGCATAATGAGGTTTGACAGTGCTGTCTGCACTTATAAAAGAGCTGATGACTTATGTGGGCCTGTATAATGAGGTCAGGTTTGACAGTGCTGTCTGCACTTATAAAAGAGCTGATGACTTATGTGTGCCTGCATAATGAGGTTAGGTTTGACAGTGCTGTCTGCACTTATAAAAGAGCTGATGACTTATGTGGGCTTTTGTAGAAAACATATTGTTCCAAATATCTCTCTTGTAAATGCACACACCTGTTGTTATGGCTAAAAAAAACATGAAGAATCCCAAATATGTTCACTAAAATGTACTGACCTAAGCCGGCAGCCATTTTTGTTAATTGGGTACCTCTTCCCTACCTCCCTCTTGCTACAGCTGTGCTTTTCCTAATACTCCAAAGTTCAAGCAGGTCAAAGGTGAGTGAGGTCAATAATATCTTGATGTAACAAAAGCATTTTTACACATGAAGTCATTATGATCTATAGTGTTTTTCAACCTACTCTTCAATCTCTCTCAACCCAGTGTGATGTTGGTCCAGTGTTTGTCCCCACAGAGCTATTGTCAACCTACTTCAACCTGCCTCAACCCAGTGTGATGTTGGTCCAGTGTGTGTCCCCATAGAGCTATTGTCAACCTACAATCTTCTTCAATCCCCTGTGTGATATTAGAGTGTGTGTCCCCATAGAGCTATTGTCAACCTACAATCTTCTTCAATCCCCAGTGTGATATTAGTCCAGTGTGTGTGTGGTGTGTGTGTGTGGTGTGTGTGTGTGTGTGGTGTGTGTGTGTGTGTGGTGTGTGGTGTGTGTGTGTTATGGTGGTGCTATTGTATATATCTGTAGGAAAAGGAGGTCTCATAGTCGGTAAGCATTGGCTACTGGAATGCCACGCTACGAGGAACAGAGTAGCAGCAAAAATGTGTGTGACAAATGTGTGATGTGTGATGTGTGTGGATGCTCTGTGCACACAAGCAGTATGTACCATAATGTGGGGGAAGGGGGGGTGTAATGTGTGTGTGTGGATGTGTGCACATGAGCAGTATGTACCATAATGTGGGGGGAGGGGGGTGTAATGTGTGATGTGTGTGGATGCTCTGTGCACACAAGCAGTATGTACCATAATGTGGGGGGGGGGGGGGGGGGGGGGAGGGGGGGGAGGGGGGGGTGTAATGTGTGTGTGTGGATGTGTGTACACAAGCTTGTTTGTAGTATGTACCAAAACATTAGCTAGCAGATGGTATATAGATACGATGATTATTGCTGGAAGTATTTTGGGGGGCAGCGTCAAGGTGAAAACATCTATTTGGATTGGTCGGTATCGCGTCTTAACAGTGTACATCTTATCAAAACATGAATTCGAATCACCCTCGGGTATTAATAAGTCAGCGCTGTAGCTAGCAACAGCTCCTCGCACTCTTATAGCTAATGTCACCCTTTACCTTGTTTGAGTTACGTTGGTGCTCCTTAGGTTGATTGATTCGTGTTGTTAGCATGTTTTGCTATTGACATATTTGTTGTTGACACATTTGTTGTTGATGTGTTGATGTTGATGTGTTTGTTGTTGATGTGTTTGTTGTTGATGTGTTGATGTTGATGTGTTTGTTGTTGACACTTGTTGTTGATGTGTTTGTTGTTGATATGTTGATGTGTTTGTTGTTGATGTGTTGATGTTGATGTGTTTGTTGTTGATGTGTTGATGTTGATGTGTTTGTTGTTGACATTTGTTGTTGATGTGTTTGTTGTTGATATGTTGATGTTGATGTGTTTGTTGTTGATGTGTTGATGTTGATGTGTTTGTTGTTGATGTGTTGATGTTGATGTGTTTGTTGTTGACTGATGTGTTTGTTGTTGATATGTTGATGTTGATGTGTTTGTTGTTGATGTGTTGATGTTGATGTGTTTGTTGTTGATGTGTTGATGTGTTTGTTGTTATTTAGATACCGATTTGGATCTGGAGGAGATGATGACATGAATGCCCCTGAAGATGACTACTATGACAACAGAGAGGCTAGTATTTTCATTGGTGGTGACTCCTGCAAAGAGAAGCCCGTGCCATCAGATAAAGTACAGAGTTCATCTCGGGCCACACTAAAGAAGCCAATTAGTGACATTGGTGGGGTTCAAAGGTCACATCTGCATTCAACTGAAGAGGATTTGTACGGTGGTTCAACAGATGAGTCCGATGACGAAGGTAAGATGGGTGTGGTCTTGTGTTTAATGGGGCGGGTGATAACTTAGTACTGCATAAACACCATACTGAGTTGAGGCAGGTTGGCAGTAGCTCTATGGGGACATACACTGGACCAACATCACACTGGATTGAGGCAGGTTGAAGTAGGTTGGCAATAGCTCTATGGGGGCACACACTGGACCAACATCACACTGGGTGGAGGCAGGTTGAAGTAGGTTGACAATAGCTCTATGGAGGCACACACTGGATCAACATCATACCGGGTTGAGGTGTATGTATATACATTATATATATACATGCAGGGTTTCATACAGGGGGGTGGGGGATCCCTGGGATATCCCCCCCAAAAAAACCGATTTCTCCACCCCCCCCCAAGAATTTTCACAATTTTTTTAATATTAATGAAATTTCTTATGTAATATATTACAGTAACAGAAAAAAAGAGCAGTACAGAGAAGGGAACGTAGAAGCAATAGCAAATTCAAAGATGATCAACAGTAATAAAATTATAATAATTATGCATTAATGATTAACAAAATTAATATGTAAGCGAAGATATACAATAATGTATGGTGAAAATTACAATACAGTGAGTTTAGTAGTACTGAATTAAAGTAAAATGCGTCTATTTTTCTGTTAAAAAATGTCGAGAATTGCATTAAAGTCCACATCGGTCAATGGAGGACCCTCTATACTAATTTTCATTAAATGTTCTAGGTTCGAGTCAGATAGACAACTGCGTAGGCGAGCTTTAATCAACTTCATTTGACTAAAGGAACGCTCTACTGTTGCTGTGCCACAGGAAGTGCCATTGTAATGTTCAATAGCTTCCACGTCTCAGGGAAAATTCCTCCGTACGTATGTGACTTGTTCATCTCGTCCAGGATTTTTTGCATGCTAGGAGATCCAACTTTTCTTTACGTTCATTTATTGCCTTTTTCTCCACTAGCAAAGCCCATCTAAATATCTTCCACTCTGAAAGAAGCTCATCGCCATCAAGCAATGGAGGTGAGGTGTAAGTCGTCCCCGCATACTCAACCTCTGCTTCTTTTCCATAGAACTCGGCAAGAATCTTGATTTGCTTGCTGCCGTATGATGGTAAGGATCCTTCAGCGGGTAGTAGGGAGGGACTGAATATGGACATGGCAGTAACAATCTTCACGGCTTTATCAGTAAATTGACTCTTAATATTTAGAAGAAGGGAATCGACGTACGGAATTGCAACTAGAGTTCGATACTCAGCTGTGGTTGTGATAGAAGACCAACGGCTTTGTGCAGATCCATGTGTGCCGAGTGTTATATCATGTTTTTCCTTCAACAGAGATATTTCAGACTCGACTGAACCCAACCATTCACTTCTTTCGTCCTTTAGATGCTCGAGTTGATCCGTCGTGATTTTCAGAAGTACCGGTAACCTGCTCAAATCGTGTAGAAGCTTTCGAACATTGCCAGGATAACCAGAACTTCTGACAGGAACACGATACTAGCAACCCCAGTGTAAGTAGCAAGGAGAGCACCAATACCGTATGCTTCAGCATCACCTGATGTCTCATACAGCTGTTGTAGGGTGACGATAAGGGCAGGAAGCTCTCGGTAAATAGCCCGTACACAGCATTCGTGTGAGAGCAATCTGGTATCACTAGGCTTCACAATCTTAAGCTCAGGTAGCTTGAGGACAGACTGGACTGCTTTGAGAGATTCTGCTTTCTTGGGTGAGTAGAAGAAGAGCTTCCATATATTTCCCATAGCTCCAAACATCTTCTTGATCTCTGGAACACTGTTAGCAGCTTGCATGCTTGCTAGTTGAAGCCTGTGGCAGGCACAGTGGATGTACATGTAAAAGGAATGTTCAGCTAGAGTTCGCATCCTTTTTTGAACTCCATTGCGTTCTCCGGCAAAGGTGGCTGCTCCATCATAACCTTGGCCTATTAGTTTACGATAGTGCAGGTTCTTCGACTCAAGGAAGGAGCTGATTGCATCTGAAATGATAGCAGCGTCTTGGGCACATATGTGGAGCACTGTAAGGAAGTGCTCCTCTGGTTTTCCATTTACAATCTACCGACAACAGATGGACAGCCTTCTGTAGTACTAATATCTACACACTCATCAGCTACACACTCATCGGCTAACACAAAGAAGTATGGGCTTGATTTTAAGCTATCAATTAGCTTCCTATCTAGCCAGCTATTGATGGCCTCTAAAAGCATCACTGCAGAAAATTTGGATGTGTACTGAGCATTTTGTGGCCCCTCTTTGACATGTTGCTGGAGAAGTTCATCTCCATTTGCAATTTGCAACTGGACCAGGGGATCGAATGTGGTTGTAAGGGGCAGGCGATTTTCGGCAAGAAAATATATCGATCTCAAAAGCTTAAGCACTATGTTTCTGTTCTTTGCTCTCCTTTCTTCAGCCTCCTTAGCAGCTGCTGAACATTGCAGTTGTAGGACACTCTGCTCCTTTCCTTGTTCTGCCATTTGAGCATGGATAACATGCCATTTTGACTGGCTGTGTTCCTTGAGTTGTTCAGTAGCATGATTCCTATCCTGAATTCCCTGAGTGGTCCATGCACCCCTGGCTATAGAAGGTGCATTTCCTCGCTTCTGGCAGAGCTTGCAGAACATGCCCTGCTTAGGATCATCGCAGTACATCCAAGGATATTTCTGCTCCCACTCCTTCTTGTAGCTGAGCCTGGCTTTGTAGAACTTCCTCTTCTGCGCTTTGGAACACACTGATCTACCTACTGATGCTTCGGAATTGGTGGAAGTCAAGGCATCACTAGTCGACGTAGTTGGGACTACATCTTCGTCGTCCTCAGAATCTCTACTAGACCCAGCACGCACTCGCTTTCTGGTTAAAAAGTTCCTGTATTTCTCTGGGTCGTATTTAGTTGCAGAATGCTACTAGCTGAAGCATTTGCTCTTTATATACAAAATTGTGAATAAATCTAGAATATTCTGTGTCACAGTTCAATAATGTGTTAATCTAGAATGTTCTGTCCATGTGCTATTATTCTGTGGTTAGCTTTCCCACTTTTAGTGTGCATATGTATGTGTAAATGTATGTGTATATGTATGTGCATATGTATGTGTACATGTATGTGTATATGTATGTGTATATGTGCATATGTATGTATATATGTATGTGTATATGTATGTGTATATGTATGTGCATATGTATGTGTATATGTATGTGCATATGTATGTGTACATATGTATGTGCATATGTATATGTATGTGTATGTGCATATGTATGTGCATATGTGTGTATATGTATGTGCATGTGTGTATATGTATGTGCATATGTATGTGCATATGTATGTGTATGTGTATATGTATGTGCATATGTATATGTATGTGTATATGTATGTGCATATGTACATATATACATGTGTATGTGTATATGTATATGTATGTGCATATGTATGTGTATATGTACATATGTATGTGTATATATATGTGTATATGTGCATATGTACACATGCATGTGTATATGTGAATATGTATGTGTGTATGTGTACATGTGTATGTGTACATATGTATGTATCAGCACATTTTCATTCGTATAAACTAGGAACGGGTCGCCACCTTAAAAATTAGGAACGGGTCGCCACCTTAAAAATAAAAATGGCCATATGTAAATGGAAATAGTTGTCTGGGGTAGAGAGGACTGGTAGGTTCGTCGAAGATTGAGTCAAGTGAACTGACCTCACCAGAGTATCGGTTGGCTGCATAGTTACATAGTGTAGCTGCCAGGGCTAGGATAACGAGTTTCATTACCACACCTTCTCAGTTCCTCACACTAGCTATGGAGATGGATACACCATTTGTCACGAGTGTGTAGAAACTAACTATGGCAAGCTTAGCAACAGAGAAACAATTTCCTGCATGCACTGGCACTCGTGGGGAGCTGCTCTCTCGGACAGCAAGAAGGAAAGTGAACTGACTATGTACATAGCTGGCATACATAGAGGAAAGACGACTGACTGCATCTAATCATTAGAGGTGTGATGAGCTAATGATGTAGAACTATTGAACACAAACGGATCAAGAGATACTCAAAAGAGCATGTCTGGAGTTCTTGTCAGATATTGTATGGCCTTCCCTTCACTACTCTGATAATTCTGGCAGCCAGCAAGGATTTCCTGATGACCTCACTCAATGTCTGGAGTACTTGTTGGCCTCTGCAGGGTCTTCCCTTCAGTAGTCTCCCCTCTCGCTGCCCTATTTCCCATTGCCGTACCTCATCACCATCAGCCAGCCCATTGTGCTGCAGGGCATCTGATAGTGCAACCCCACACATGTTGGGCATCTGTAAAGCAACTCTCGCACACTTATAATATAAGACATTGGCGGTTCTTCAGCTCGCCAAGATCATCTGCGTTCCTCCTCATCTTCTAGTGCATCCAGTTTGAGATTCTTCTTCGCTCATGCCACTTCTCATAGCCTCCATTTCCTAGTGCTCACCTTTGGGTAGGGGTTCGTAGGTCGATTCAGCCCTAAGATGTGGAGGCCCTCCCTTACCTACTGCTCTTCGTCCATGACAATGGAGGAGCCCGTGTCTGCCTCTCTGATGACCAGGGGGATGTCCTCCTGCAGTGATCTCAGAGTCAGGTGCTCCTGTTCGGTCAGGTCGTTCGTTGTCTATGGGCCACTGATCTATTTCACGCAGGTCCGGGCATAGCGGAGAGGGCTGATGGGACCCTAGGTTAAGGAATGAATCGGGTCTACCCATCAGCCATATGTGTGCCCTGCCCAGTCTCTGCATATGGCTGCTGCCGTGGGGCCTGGAAGTGTTGTGGGGTTGGGGAGAAGCTTAGTCCGTTCTCCAGGAGAGAGATCTTGGGAGGGGAAGGCTCTTTTAGCCCAGGTTCAGGGTGCAGTCAAAGGTGTTGTCTACTGTTACCTTGAAGGTCTCTGTTCCACTCAGGCTTAGGCTATGGCGGCTAGGTTTGAGCAGGGTATCTTTTGATTCCCTTAGCATCATGCTGAAAAAGATAGCAAAGAGAGTTGGAGCATGAAGCATCCTTGCTTGACACCATTTTTTATGATAAAGGGTCAGTGTTGCTTTGGGGGTTGGGGGGGGGGGGGACAACCAAATCTTGTGAGGAGCTTTGGGGGACAACTAAGTCTTGTGAGGAGCTTTGGGGGGCAACCAAGTCTTGTGAGGAGCTCTGAGGGACAACCAAATCTTGTGAGGAGCTTTGGGAGGCAACCAAGTCTTGTGAGGAGCTTTGGGGGGCAACCAAGTCTTACCAGTCTTGCCAGAATTCTCCACACTCAGCCTACCAGGTTCATGAGGCCAATGAAGTCTTCACATTTCTCCCCTTGTTCCTGTAGAGAAAGATGATAGCAGTGTCATGTATGTCATAGGGCACCACTCCCTTCTCCCAACACAACATAAACATGTCTGCAGGAATGGATCTCCACAATCATTACCAAGGGCCTTGCGACTTTTCAATTGAGTGACCGTACAGGTAGCTTTGCCTCCTCTGAAGTGGGCACGATGGCCAGCTCCGTCCTCACTACATGCTGAGGGATGTAAGCAATGGAGACTCCTTTCCCACACGAGCATCACTGAAGAGCTCCACTCGGTTCGGCAGTGCATGACGGCGTCCTTGTGAAGTAGCAAAGTGGATCCATCACATTGTGTAAAGTTGCTGGACTTGATGGGTTGGACTGTAGACTATGTGTGGCAATGGAGGGTTCTGGTGTGTCCTGTGACTGACTACATACACTTTCTGCAAGCATTAGCCACTAGTTGTTCTGCATCCCCTCAGCTTCTTCTGGTGGGTATTGCTGGCTGGTTGCCTTGGTTATGTGGTGGTCAGGACTAGTGAGTACTATGGTATGACTCGAGCATTTCAGCTGCATAAGCTCTGGATTCTGGATTTCAGTGTCGGTTTTAGTCAACCCTGCAGTCTCTGTGCTTCCGTGGTGAGAAGAATGCCATTCTAGCGTAGTTTCTTGTTAGTTTTTAAGTATTGCCAGTGCTTCTCTGGGTCAGAGTCATGGCGTGGGTCTTTAGCTGATGAGCCTACTCTCCAGTCTCTGCTGAAACTCTGTGCTCAGTCTGTGGAGTCTGACTCTTTTGTGTCTGAGGTCCTCTGCTGTTCACCGCTGGTCATGGCGAGTCTGAGTTTGGCTCAGACCAGTCTGTGGTCAGTGTAGTAGGTGGCACTCGGCATGTCTCTGGCTTGGACTACACTGTAGTATGAGGGGCGGCCCTCGGCATGTCTCTGGCTTGGACTAGTCTGTGGCAGGAGGCACTCGGCATGTCTCTGGCTTGGACGAGTCTGTGGTCAGTGTAGCAGGAGGCACTCGGCATGTCTCTGGCTTGGACGAGTCTGTGGTCAGTGTAGCAGGAGGCACTCGGCATGTCTCTGGCTTGGACGAGTCTGTGGTCAGTGTAGCAGGAGGCACTCGGCATGTCTCTGGCTTGGACGAGTCTGTGGTCAGTGTAGCAGGAGGCACTCGGCATGTCTCTGGCTTGGACAAGTCTGTGGTCAGTGTAGCAGGAGGCACTCGGCATGTCTCTGGCTTGGACTAGTCTGTGGTCAGTGTAGCAGGAGGCACTCGGCATGTCTCTGGCTTGGACGAGTCTGTGGTCAGTGTAGCAGGAGGCACTCGGCACGTCTCTGGCTTGGACCAGTCTGTGGTCAGTGTAGCAGGAGGCACTCGGCATGTCTCTGGCTTGGACTGGTCAGTGTAGCAGGAGGCACTCGGCATGTCTCTGGCTTGGACGAGTCTGTGGTCAGTGTAGCAGGAGGCACTCGGCATGTCTCTGGCTTGGACGAGTCTGTGGTCAGTGTAGCAGGAGGCACTCGGCATGTCTCTGGCTTGGACGAGTCTGTGGTCAGTGTAGCAGGAGGCACTCGGCATGTCTCTGGCTTGGACAAGTCTGTGGTCAGTGTAGCAGGAGGCACTCGGCATGTCTCTGGCTTGGACCAGTCTGTGGTCAGTGTAGCAAGGAGGCACTCGGCATGTCTCTGGCTTGGACTAGTCTGTGGTCAGTGTAGCAGGAGGCACTCGGCACGTCTCTGGCTTGGACCAGTCTGTGGTCAGTGTAGCAAGGAGGCACTCGGCATGTCTCTGGCTTGGACTGGTCAGTGTAGCAGGAGGCACTCGGCATGTCTCTGGCTTGGACTGGTCAGTGTAGCAGGAGGCACTCGGCATGTCTCTGGCTTGGACGAGTCTGTGGTCAGTGTAGCAGGAGGCACTCGGCATGTCTCTGGCTTGGACGAGTCTGTGGTCAGTGTAGCAGGAGGCACTCGGCATGTCTCTGGCTTGGACGAGTCTGTGGTCAGTGTAGCAGGAGGCACTCGGCATGTCTCTGGCTTGGACCAGTCTGTGGTCAGTGTAGCAAGGAGGCACTCGGCATGTCTCTGGCTTGGACTGGTCAGTGTAGCAGGAGGCACTCGGCATGTCTCTGGCTTGGACTGGTCAGTGTAGCAGGAGGCACTCGGCATGTCTCTGGCTTGGACGAGTCTGTGGTCAGTGTAGCAGGAGGCACTCGGCATGTCTCTGGCTTGGACGAGTCTGTGGTCAGTGTAGCAGGAGGCACTCGGCATGTCTCTGGCTTGGACGAGTCTGTGGTCAGTGTAGCAGGAGGCACTCGGCATGTCTCTGGCTTGGACAAGTCTGTGGTCAGTGTAGCAGGAGGCACTCGGCATGTCTCTGGCTTGGACCAGTCTGTGGTCAGTGTAGCAAGGAGGCACTCGGCATGTCTCTGGCTTGGACTAGTCTGTGGTCAGTGTAGTAGGCGGCACTCGGCACGTCTCTGGTGTGTATTACTTCACTCACACATCTACTGTACACTAGTAAAGTAACAATCACCTTCTCAATAATCAACTTGAAATTGCACTTTCGATGTTTTGACTACCTAGATGCTCTAGCCTTCATCAGGAATAATGAGACGCTAAGACACACCTGAGCCTGCTATATACCAGTAGCTAGCTATTCACCACATGCTACAAAACCACACATCAGCACGCGTGTTCAGCACATGAACTGGATGTGTGTGTGTGGGGGGGGGGGAGGGAATAATAATGATAATAATAATATTATTGTTGTTGTTGTTGTTATTATTGCTATTATTATTATTACTACCACTACTGCTGCTGCTGCTACTACTACTACTATTATTATCTAATTAATAGTAGTAGTAGATGAACAAAAAAATAATAAAAAATAAAAAGTAATAGTGGTAATAATTAATAACAATTAAATACTTAATAATAATAATAATAACAACAACAACAACAACAAAAATAATAATAATAATAATAAACAAATAATTTAAAATAGTAATAATAAATAATAATTTTTTTTGGCAAATAAACAATAAATAATATATATATATATATAATAATAATAACAAAAGGATAATATAATGGTGGTCGTGGCAAGTTCAGGCTCTTGAGAATGGCCACCCAGCATCGAGGCAAGTCCATTACAATCTTGATTGAACCGCTCACACTTTGGTGCTGGGCTGATGTGCAATGCCTCCTTCACTATAGCAGTTCCTTCTGTCTTCTGGCCTGGTCCAAGATGGTGGCTTCCTCCCACAAAATAGGATGTCCATTCCCATGCATGCTCAGCAATTGCAAACTTCTCTTTAGCACTTCTACAGGCATCTTGATGTTCTTTCACTCTGGTCTCCAGTCTTCTGATGGTCTCCCCTATGTAGTATTTCCCACAGCTGCAAGGGATGCGGTACTCGACGCATGAGTGCATACTAGCTGGTAAAACATCCTTCACTCGGCACTCAGTTGTGTCCTCAGAAGGGATGGGTGAAGACATCAAGAGGGTCTGCAGGAAGTTCAACAAGTCGTTTTCAGATCGGGAAGAACTCTGAGGACACAACTGAGCAGTAACATCAGTAAACTCATGCTGTCTACATCAGTAAACTCATGCTGTCTACATCAGTAAACTCTTGTTGTCTACATCAGTAAACCCTTGTTGTCTACATCAGTAAACTCATGCTGTCTACATCAGTAAACTCTTGTTGTCTACATCAGTAAACTCATGCTGTCTACATCAGTAAACTCATGCTGTCTACATCAGTAAACTCATGCTGTCTACATCAGTAAACTCATGCTGTCTACACCAGTAAACTCTTTTTGTCTACATCAGTAAACTCTTGTTGTCTACATCAGTAAACTCTTGTCTACATCAGTAAACTCATGCTGTCTACATCAGTAAACTCTTGTTGTCTACATCAGTAAACTCTTGTCTACATCAGTAAACTCATGCTGTCTACATCAGTAAACTCTTGTTGTCTACATCAGTAAACTCTTGTTGTCTACATCAGTAAACTCTTGTTGTCTACATCAGTAAACTCTTGTTGTCTACATCAGTAAACTCATGCTGTCTACATCAGTAAACTCATGCTGTCTACATCAGTAAACTCATGCTGTCTACATCAGTAAACTCTTGTTGTCTACATCAGTAAACTCATGCTGTCTACATCAGTAAACTCTTGTTGTCTACATCAGTAAACTCTTGTTGTCTACATCAGTAAACTCATGCTGTCTACATCAGTAAACTCTTGTTGTCTACATCAGTAAACCCTTGTTGTCTACATCAGTAAACTCATGCTGTCTACATCAGTAAACTCATGCTGTCTACATCAGTAAACTCATGCTGTCTACATCAGTAAACTCATGCTGTCTACATCAGTAAATTTGTGTTGTGAACATCAGTAAACTCTTGTTGTCTACATCAGTAAACCCTTGTTGTCTACATCAGTAAACTCATGCTGTCTACATCAGTAAACCCTTGTTGTCTACATCAGTAAACTCATGTTGTCTACATCAGTAAACTCATGCTGTCTACATCAGTAAACTCTTGTTGTCAACATCAGTAAATTTGTGTTGTGAATATCAGTAAACTCTTGTCTACATCAGTAAACTCTTGTCTACATCAGTAAACTGTTGTTGTCAACATCAGTAAATTTGTGTTGTGAACATCAGTACACTCTTGTTGTCAACATCAGTAAACTCTTGTTTCTACATCAGTAAACTCTTGTCTACATCAGTAAACTCTTGTTGTCAACAGTAAACTGTTGTCTACTTTAGTTTTTTGGGGAAATTTTTTTTTTTGCCGTTTTAAATTTTTGTCTTGTTTCTATTTATTGTTGTTGTTGTTGTTGTTGTTGTTGTTATAACTATTATTGTTGGGTAACTTAAAGAAGTTGCTCAGTATAAATCCAGCCACAGCAGATGTTATTCATGAAGCACAAGTTGCTCACCTATTGTTGCTGAAGGTCTGTTCTGTAACTATTTCCACAAGAGGAAGCTTCTCAGTCAACCAACTAATTGTTCACTTCTTTGCAGCTAAAATGTACAGCGGCTGCTGAATCAGCTCCCAGCCACATGTAGGCTCAAGAAGGCACATGCATGAACTAGGTTTTCATGTTGATGATCCTTACTGATTTTGGGTACTTGTACCTTATAATGCCTATAATGCAGGGGTAGGGCCTTGTGATTATGGAGGAGACTTGGTATGGTACTCTAGTTATGCAGAGGTTGTGGTAGTAGAACTGTTATGAAGGGACTAGTATGATACTTGAGGAGTCTTGTGGTAGTAGAGAAGGGACTTGGTTATGGTACTGCAGAGGTAGAGATGTCTTATGGTAGTAGAACTGTTATGAAGGGACTAGTATAATACTTGAGGAGTCTTATGGTAGTAGAACTGTTATGAAGGGACTAGTATGATACTTGAGGAGTCTTGTGGTAGTAGAGAAGGGACTTGGTTATGGTACTGCAGAGGTAGAGATGTCTTATGGTAGTAGAACTGTTATGAAGGGACTAGTATAATACTTGAGGAGTCTTATGGTAGTAGAACTGTTATGAAGGGACTAGTATGATACTTGAGGAGTCTTGTGGTAGTAGAGAAGGGACTTGGTTATGGTACTGCAGAGGTAGAGACGTCTTATGGTAGTAGAACTGTTATGAAGGGACTAGTATGACTAGTATGGTACTCTAGTTATGCAGGGGGGAAATGGAATGTAGATAGGAAGATATGATACCTGACTCAAGATCCTTGAAGGGTTTGTAACATTTTAGTCCTAGTTGCTAGCAAAGGATTCAAGGCATACAGGATGTGGATTTAAACTACCTCTCAAAGTGACGTTTAGCTGAGATGTGAGGTTTTTTTGTATGTTTTTGGTGCCCGCCATTTTGAAACAGGGTCAAGCCAATAAAGGAGTGTACTACTCCTTGGTACAGATCTTTATACATACACACATGATTATTATTGATGTTGCAGTGGTGAAGAGTAAGTCCCTGCCATCAACCGACGTTAATGCCGAAGATGTGGAGGAGGAGTCTGATTGTGACACTGAGGATGAAGTGGAGAGGTGAGCCATCGTGATAATTCGTTCTCTTGTGCATCAGTTCCATACAAGTCATGCATGGATGCGAGAATCATGATGATCAGGACTAGGGCTAGCATTGTGGAGGTCAGGGCAAGGGCTAGCATTGTGGAGGCCAGGGCAAGGGCTAGCATTGTGGGGGCCAGGGCTAGGGCTAGCATTGTGGAGGCCAGGGCTAGGGCTAGCATTGTGGAGGTCAGGGCTAGGGCTAGCTTGTGGAGGCCAGGCTAGGGCTAGCATTGTGGAGGCCAGAACTAGGGCTAGCATTGTGGAGGTCAGGGCTAGGGCTAGCATTGTGGAGGTCAGGGCTAGGGCTAGCATTGTGGAGGCCAGGGCTAGGGCTAGGGCTAGCATTGTGGAGGTCAGGGCTAGGGCTAGCATTGTGGAGGCCAGGCTAGGGCTAGCATTGTGGAGGCCAGAACTAGGGCTAGCATTGTGGAGGTCAGGGCTAGGGCTAGCATTGTGGAGGCCAGGGCTAGGGCTAGCATTGTGGAGGTCAGGGCTAGGGCTAGCATTGTGGAGGCCAGGCTAGGGCTAGCATTGTGGAGGCCAGGGCTAGGGCTAGCATTGTGGAGGTCAGGGCTAGGGCTAGCATTGTGGAGGCCAGGGCTAGGGCTAGCATTGTGGAGGTCAGGGCTAGGGCTAGCATTGTGGAGGCCAGGGCTAGGGCTAGGGCTAGCATTGTGGAGGTCAGGGCTAGGGCTAGCATTGTGGAGGCCAGGCTAGGGCTAGCATTGTGGAGGCCAGAACTAGGGCTAGCATTGTGGAGGTCAGGGCTAGGGCTAGCATTGTGGAGGCCAGGGCTAGGGCTAGCATTGTGGAGGTCAGGGCTAGGGCTAGCATTGTGGAGGCCAAGGCTAGGGCTAGCATTGTGGAGGTCAGGGCTAGGGCTAGCATTGTGGAGGTCAGGGCTAGGGCTAGCATTGTGGAGGTCAGGGCTAGGGCTAGCATTGTGGAGGTCAGGGCTAGGGCTAGCATTGTGGAGGTCAGGGCTAGGGCTAGCATTGTGGAGGTCAGGGCTAGGGCTAGCATTGTGGAGGCCAGGGCTAGGGCTAGGGCTAGCATTGTGGAGGTCAGGGCTAGGGCTAGCATTGTGGAGGTCAGGGCTAGGGCTAGCATTGTGGAGGTCAGGGCTAGGGCTAGCATTCAGGGCTAGGGCTAGGGCTAGCATTGTGGAGGTCAGCACTAGGGCTAGCATTGTGGAGGCCAGGGCTAGGGCTAGCATTGTGGAGGTCAGCACTAGGGCTAGCATTGTGGAGACCAGGGCTAGGGCTAGCATTGTGGAGGTCAGGGCTAGGGCTAGCATTGTGGAGGCCAGGGCTAGGGCTAGCATTGTGGAGGTCAGGGCTGGGGCTAGCATTGTGGAGGTCAGGGCTAGGGCTAGCATTGTGGAGGCCAGGGCTAGGGCTAGCATTGTGGAGACCAGGGCTAGGGCTAGCATTGTGGAGGTCAGGGCTAGGGCTAGCATTGTGGAGGCCAGGGCTAGGGCTAGCATTGTGGAGGTCAGGGCTAGGGCTAGCATTGTGGAGGTCAGGGCTAGGGCTAGCATTGTGGAGGCCAGGGCTAGGGCTAGCATTGTGGAGGTCAGGGCTAGGGCTAGCACTGTGGAGGTCAGGGCTAGGGCTAGCACTGTGGAGGTCAGGGCTAGGGCTAGCATTGTGGAGGTCAGGGCTAGGGCTAGCATTGTGGAGGTCAGGGCTAGGGCTAGCATTGTGGAGACCAGGGCTAGGGCTAGCATTGTGGAGGCCACTAGCATTGTGGAGGCCAGGGCTAGGGCTAGCATTGTGGAGGCCAGGGCTAGGGCTAGCATTGTGGAGGCCAGGGCTAGGGCTAGCATTGTGGAGGCCAGAACTAGGGCTAGCATTGTGGAGGCCAGGGCTAGGGCTAGCATTGTGGAGGCCAGGGCTAGGGCTAGCATTGTGGAGGTCAGCATTGTGGAGGCCAGGGCTAGGGCTAGCATTGTGGAGGCCAGGGCTAGGGCTAGGGCTAGGGCTAGAACCACTTCAACTGAGTGTGATAAAACAAACCATGCCTGTGACATGTGTACCAGTAAAATCTGGTTCTAAAGTAGGGCCCTTAGAGTATCAGTCAGCAAGAAAATGGCCGCTTAATTAATACTGAGCGTCTATAACAAGCAAAGCCCATGAGCAGACATGATCACTTTTTAAGTAATGGATCGCTGAGTGTAGGCATTGAGCTAGTTAGAGTGCTGGAGAGTGTCGTACATGACACCACATCTACAAGTCTGTCTGGAGAGTGTCGTACATGACACCACATCTACAAGTCAGCCTGGAGAGTGTCGTACATGACACCACATCTACAAGTCTGTCTGGAGAGTGTCGTACATGACACCACATCTACAAGTCTGTCTGGAGAGTGTCGTACATGACACCACATGGAGACTTAGTTGTGATAAAGAGAGGCTAGAACCATTATTATTACTATTATTATTATTATTATTATTGTTATTATTGTTATTATTATTATTGTTATTATTGTTACTATTATTATTATTACTACTACTACTATTTAAAATATTATTATTTAATAATATTTTATTTAAAATTTATTTGTTATTGTTTACTTTGATTATGATGCAATTTTGGATTGGGAGTTGTCCAGGTGTGGATGTATTGGTTGGTAGTAGTAACTCTACCGTACAAGGCTGAGTGAAAGCACATTAGGGGCTGCAACTCAGCTATGATGTAATATACAAGTTGTGTGTACACAGACAGCATCAAGAATGTACTACTTCATTATCACCTGTCATGTGAGGGGACTTAATGTTTGCTGTGGCAGTGCCAATGTCAGCACTACAGACCCTGTCAGCAGAATCTAGGACCATGCTCCTAGCTGGCTCTTAGTGGATCAGAGGGAAATAAAAGAGGAGGGGGAAATAAATTATTATTTTTTAAAAAAATTTATAAGAAAGCGTCCAAATAATGCTGGCGTGGGGGGCCTGAACTTTGGATGTTCCCAGGCCACATACCTCTCCCCCTGCATGCAATGCTGTGGTTTAGGTACACATTTCATCAACCAATGCTTGTGCTGTTCTGTATGAGATGGTGTGGGAGGAAGGCATTTCTTCTCTAGTGTGCCTGTCCGGTAGCTGTGGCGAGTGTGAGCGAGCAGTCAGGGAACCAGGAAGCCATATTGTGCTAGCTTGGTGCCGTGAAGTCTGCTGAGTGCTAGTCACTTCCTTGTAAGTAGTACATACACTATAGATTAACATGGAAGTCACCTCAGGGGGGGGATTTACTTTGATAGAAGCCAAGTGGTTTAAGTTTCATCTTTGCATGTGTGAATTGCTTGTTAAAACACCTTGGTGTTATCAACCATTTCCCTGTAGACCGATGCTATTGACACCACCTGTTAGTGGGAATAGACTGTATTTCCTTGAATTGTTACAGTGGACACTAGAAATTCCAGTGTCCAAATAGAGTGGACGACTAAATGAGAGTGCAACTGGAGGGTGCATGCGATCTGCTTGGACTGGCACATTTAGCCGGATACCACACCCACCTCCTCTTGCCTGACACTGTTTGGCTCTTGCTCAACGGATGCAGCCATGAAGACTGACTGATATGCGGACTGTGACTGGTGGGTTATGACAAAGTTTGCTAGTTCCTCGACTAGTAGTTTGTTCGGAGGAAAGCCGTGCAGTTTGAGGTACTCAGCTACCATCCCTCCCTGCTCTAGCCTTGTGGTGATGCTTCAGCTACCATCCCTCCCTGCTCTAGCCTTGTGGTGATGCTTCAGCTACCATCCCTCCCTGCTCTAGCCTTGTGGTGATGCTTCAGCTACCACCCCTCCCTGCTCTAGCCTTGTGGTGCTGCTTCAGCTACCACCTCTCCCTGCTCTAGCCTTGTGGTGCTACTTCAGCTGCCATCTCTCCCTGCTCTAGCCTTGTGGTGATGCTTCAGCTCCCTGCTCTAGCATTGTGGTGCTACTTCAGCTACCACCTCTCCCTGCTCTAGCATTGTGGTGCTGCTTCAGCTACCATCCCTCCCTGCTCTAGCCTTGTGGTGCTACTTCAGCTGCCATCTCTCCCTGCTCTAGCATTGTGGTGATGCTTCAGCTACCACCTCTCCCTGCTCTAGCATTGTGGTGATGCTTCAGCTACCATCCCTCCCTGCTCTAGCATTGTGGTGATGCTTCAGCTACCACCTCTCCCTGCTCTAGCATTGTGGTGATGCTTCAGCTACCACCCTTACCTGCTGTAGCAGCGAATGTCACCATCTTCACTGCCATGGACTGGTCACACCTGTGCATGTGTGGATGCAATGCAGAGGGAGAGCATAACTTGGTAAATGATGAGCACTATTTGAGGGAGAATACTATTGAAGGTCGGCAACCATTCCAGGAAACCTGACATTTACAAATATTGTAGACAGAAGAACTGGACAGGAAAGGAGCCAAACCTGGGTAAAGAAGAAACTGGCTGTTCCCTTTTATGCAAACTTCCCTTCACCAATTTATTACCAATCAACATGTTCGTAATCAACATGTTCGTAGAATTTTCATCAAAGGCATCCAAACAGATATACTTGTTGTTGTTGTTGTTGTTTTATTATTAGTCGGTAAAATATTAATTTAAAAAAATAATAAGTTTTCTTTTTGTCAGCTTCAACCTCTTCCAAGGCATTTGCAAGAGTTGCACGACTCAAGAACACAGTGGATGTTTGATGACACCATGTTCTTTATTGCTAAGTTACTGCGTACGTGCACACGACTACATACATGCCTTGCAAGCGGTGGACCTGGCTCAGTTCAATGCCACGCCCAGTTCAATGCCACGCCCAGTTCAATGCCACACCCAGTTCAATGCCACGTCTTTGCTGTTAAGCAATGACATCATAATCATCCTTAGCGAAGGATTCACAAAGCATGCTGGCTGGAAGTGATTTTGTCGTTGTTTATCTAGCTTTAAAATTTTTAAAAAAAAGCTAAAAGCTTAGTTTACGCTGCTAATTAATTGTTAAAGTGAATTTTAACTGGCACATGTGAACTTTATTGTTTTTATTAAAAAGGAATATTAATAATGAATTTTTGGGGGGGGGGGGGGGGGCGGGGGGGGGATTTATTTTGTAATGCGGGTCAACCAATATAGAGTGTGCTACTTCCCTCTCTAATAAGCAAACGGACCAAGGGATCAAGAATGGCATTATATGCAGGACGTATTTGTCTTTTCAGGTGTTCGATATAAAGTTGCTATATTATATAATATAATCTATAATCAGATTGGAGTTGTTTAATTTTTGTCAGGTATAGATTTCTTGTTTGATTTGAACATCTGCACTAGCTATGAACCTCATTCTAGCCTTATATCCCTAGCCATAGCCCTAGCCATAGACCTAGAGCCCTAGTCACATTCCTAGCAGAGCCATAGCCCTATATCCCTAGCCACAGCTATGTATCCCTAGCCACAGCCCTAACCCTATATTCCTATCTATAACCCTAGCCACAACCATGAAGTTGTAACTATATCCTAACATTATATCCCTAGTCACAGCCCTAGCCCTATATCCCTAGCTAGCTATGCATCCCTATTAACATTATATCCCTAGTCACAGCCCCAGCCCTATATCCCTAGCTACAGCTATGCATCCCTATTAACATTATATCCCTAGTCACAGCCCTAGCCCTATATCCCTAGCTACAGCTATGCATCCCTATTAACATTATATCCCTAGTCACAGCCCTAGCCCTATATCCCTAGCTACAGCTATGCATCCCTATTAACATTATATCCCTAGTCACAGCCCTAGCCCTATATCCCTAGCTACAGCTATGCATCCCTATTAACATTATATCCCTAGTCACAGCCCTAGCCCTATATCCCTAGTTACAGCTATGCATCCCTATTAACATTATATCCCTGGTCACAGCCCTAGCCCTATATCCCTAGCTACAGCTATGCATCCCTATTAACATTATATCCCTAGTCACAGCCCTAACCCTATATCCCTAGCTACAGCTATGCATCCCTATTAACATTATATTCCTAGTCACAGCCCTAGCCCTATATCCCTAGCTACAGCTATGCATACCTATTAACATTATATCCCTAGTCACAGCCCTAGCCCTATATCCCTAGCTACAGCTATGCATCCCTATTAACATTATATTCCTAGTCACAGCCCTGGCCCTATATCCCTAGCTACAGCTATTAACATTATATTCCTAGTCACAGCCCTAGCCCTATATCCCTAGCTATAGCCATGCATCCCTATTAACATTATATCCCTAGTCTCACAGCCCTAGCCCTATATCCCTAGCTACAGCTATTAACATTATATTCCTAGTCACAGCCCTAACCCTATATCCCTAGCTACAGCTATGCATCCCTATTAACATTATATTCCTAGTCACAGCCCTAGCCCTATATCCCTAGCTACAGCTATGCATACCTATTAACATTATATCCCTAGTCACAGCCCTAGCCCTATATCCCTAGTTACAGCTATGCATCCCTATTAACATTATATCCCTAGTCACAGCCCTAGCCCTATATCCCTAGCTACAGCTATGCATCCCTATTAACATTATATCCCTAGCCACAGTCCTAGCCCTATATCCCTAGCTACAGCTATTAACATTATATCCCTAGTCACAGCCCTAGCCCTATATCCCTAGTTACAGCTATGCATCCCTATTAACATTATATCCCTAGTCACAGCCCTAGCCCTAGCTTCAAACCTGTACCCAGGCCATGTATCCCTAGCCACAGTCCTAGGCCTATATCCCTAACTACTGCCCTTGGCCTAGCCAATATTGGGTGGCGGGAAAGAACTTTAAACTATGGACGATCCCTGCATCACTGGATGTATGTACAAGGGTAGGTCTGCGTGTGGCATCACTGGATGTGTGTGTGTGTGTACAAGGGTAGGTGTGTGTGTGTGTGGCATCACTGGATGTGTTTGTGTGTGTACAAGGATAGGTGTGTGTGTGTGTGTGTGTACAAGGATAGGTGTGTGTGTGTGTGTGTACAAGGATAGGTGTGTGTGTGTGTGTGTGTACAAGGATAGGTGTGTGTGTGTGTGTGTGTACAAGGATAGGTGTGTGTGTGTGTGTACAAGGATAGGTGTGTGTGTGTGTACAAGGATGTAGGTGTGTGTTTGTGTGTGGCATCACTGGATGTGGGTGTGTGTGTGTGTGTGTGGCATCACTGGATGTGTTTGTGTGTACAAGGATAGGTGTGTGTGTGTGTGTGTGTGGCATCACTGGATGTGTTTGTGTGTACAAGGATAGGTGTGTGTGTGTGTGTGTGGCATCACTGGATGTGTTTGTGTGTACAAGGATAGGTGTGTGTGTGTGTGTGTGTGTGGCATCACTGGATGTGTTTGTGTGTACAAGGATAGGTGTGTGTGTGTGTGTGTGGCATCACTGGATGTGTTTGTGTGTACAAGGATAGGTGTGTGTGTGTGTGGCATCACTGGATGTGTTTGTGTGTACAAGGATAGGTGTGTGTGTGTGTGTGTGTGTGTGTGTGGCATCACTGGATGTGTTTGTGTGTACAAGGATAGGTGTGTGTGTGTGTGTGTGTGTGTGTGTGGCATCACTGGATGTGTTTGTGTGTACAAGGATAGGTGTGTGTGCGTGTGTGTGGCATCACTGGATGTGTGTGTGTGTACAAGGATAGGTGTGTGTGTGTGTGTGTGTGTGTGTGGCATCACTGGATGTGTGTGTGTGTACAAGGATAGGTGTGTGTGTGTGTGTGTGTGTGTGTGGCATCACTGGATGTGTTTGTGTGTACAAAGATAGGTGTGTGTGTGTGTGTGTGTACAAGGATAGGTGTGTGTGTGTGTGTGTACAAGGATAGGTGTGTATGTGTGTGTGTGTGTGTGTGTGTGTGTGTGTGCGCACACATGCTTCCATGCTTCCTCAGATCCTGTTGTTGTCTTTCAAGACTAATTAACCCCCACATTGCTAACATGTGTGACTTCTCTGACAAGACTAATTAACCCCCACACTGCTAACACGTGTAACTTCTCTGTCAGGCTATGTTCACACCAACTTTGCACTTTGCTGCCTTTTCCTCAGGATTAAGGCACGGGAGAGGCTCGAGCGTGCTGGTGACACAGGTGTCAAGGGTCATCACATGGCCTCGGGCAATGAAGCAGGTACATAATTCAACATTCTGTAGTGCCTACAATTTTTAATGGAATAAAATTGAGCACATAGGGGGTCTAATATGAAAGTACTCCCCCTAGCCCCCACAAAAGTGATACGCCCACCATGATTCCTTTTCCGTCCTCTGTTCCACTTAATGGAGAAATAAGCGCGAGTCTTTATTAATTAAGACTGTATAAACTCCCACACAACTAGCAAATTCCAAAGCTATTCATTGCCCTGTTTGAGAGTAGGTTTGACCACACCCACTTTACCATCGCCGCCCAGTTTTAATGCAACGTCCGAATCGTCAAACGTTATCAGTTCACTTGGGAAACTGCAAGATGCAAACAACTTTTAAGGTATGTGCACATATGAGCTTGTGGGGGTTGGATATTGTCAGTTTGCTGGGCCTGTTTAGTTTGCTTAATTATAGGTGGTTCAAGCTTATAGGATGCAAGATGGGTGGAGGGAGGGGTGCGGTTAGGGTCGGAGAGGGAGGGAGACCTAACCCTTTCTTTCCATCCCTGTGAATAATACACGCCCACTCTTTATTTATCTTCACAGTAACACCTACACCACTCATCACCTCACCAACCTCGCATAATACCCCCCTCACAATGCACATGATAACCACACCCATGTATGTCATAAACAAACCACACCCTTAAACCGTAACCAGGGCTTGTAGGGGAATTTATTATTGTTTGGGGGGGGGGGGGGGTTGTTTGGGGGGGAGGGGTTTCTTCGAGCACCTGATTAACCCCTACCCACTCATAATTCTGACCTACTCGCCATTAACAACTCACCGCCCACACACACATCCTGGAATGCTGTGACTGAAGGTTCTGCTAGCATAGCATCTGCCATCTTGATGGAGCAATTTATATCTGCCTCATCCCTTTAGAGGAAGTATTTGTAGCCTCCATACAATTCTCTTTCACATTATTTAAGCACCTCCCAAGGGTGGCAGCTGTCCATTTACAGATGTCATTAGCATGCAGAAGAGCAGAAGCTGTAGAAATATTTGAGCCGACAAACAATGTCCCAGACAGAGATAAGTACATCTGGTTTAAAGTGTTTGTTCTTTGAGTAATTATGAACAGGATACTAGCTGTCTGACATCCTTGTGTTCCCATAGAGCTATTGTCAACCTGCCTAGGTCTGTACTGGAGTGACAATGGCTCTATGGGGACACACTGAATCAACATCACTCCGGGTTGAAGTAGGTTGACAATAGCTCTATGGAGATGCACATTGATCAACAGCACTCTGGATTGAGGCAGGTTGAAGTAGGTTGACAAGAGCTCTATGGGGACACACACTGCACCAACATATATCACACTGCATCAACATATATCACACTGGGTTGGAGGTTTGGCCATTCTGGAAGTAGACCTGGATGTTCTTTTTTCTATCCTTCCTAATCTATCCTTCCTAATTACAACGTGGATGAAATTCCTTTTTTCGTAATCTCAACTTATAATCTTTCAGCATATACCACCTTCTGAATTGGTTGTCCTGACAGCTAAACCATAATCGAATGGGGATAACCCTCCTAGTTACCCACAACAACCACCTTGGCTTGCTTATGTCCATCCTCACAGCTAGGTAGCTGCCCTCCGAAAACGAACAGCTCGAGCGTGGAGACATTTTACTCAGTAAGAAACTGCAATAGCTATTTAATTTTGTGAATTCCAGAATGTTGTAAACACCCTGCTTTGATGTTCTTGGTTCCTTGCCACATTTGCATCTATGATAGTTAATTTATGAAATGCCTGGACTCTGCACTAGAATCCTGACTGAATGAGAACTGTGTTGATCTGATTAGCAATTGCTTCCCCCACTAACCCAAAACCACAGCAACTTTCTAGGGATTCCAAGTCGGACATGCTCAATGGATCTCATGCGTGTATGTGTACATGTGTACATGCTTATTTGCATATGAAGGTAGCTCTCTCTCCTCTACTGACTATGCAGCCAGTTCTCCTGACTATATGCAGCCAGTTCCTCTTCTCTACTGACTATGTAGTCAGCTCTCTCTCCTCTACTGACTATGCAGCCAGTTCTCCTGACTATATGCAGCCAGTTCCTCTTCTCTACTGACTATGTAGTCAGCTCTCTCTCCTCTACTGACTATGCAGCCAGTTCTCCTGACTATATGCAGCCAGTTCCTCTTCTCTACTGACTATGTAGTCAGCTCTCTCTCCTCTACTGACTATGCAGCCAGTTCTCCTGACTATATGCAGCCAGTTCCTCTTCTCTACTGACTATGTAGTCAGCTCTCTCTCCTCTACTGACTATGCAGCCAGTTCTCCTGACTATATGCAGCCAGTTCCTCTTCTCTACTAATTGTGCAGCCAGTTCTCTCATCTACTGACCATGCTACCAGTTCTCTTTCCTCTACTGACTATGCAGCCAGTTCTCTCTCCTCTACTGACTATGCAGCCAGTTCTCTCTCCTCTACTGACTATGCAGCCAGTTCTCTCTCCTCTACTGACTATGCAGCCAGTTCTTACTCCTCTACTGACTATGCAGCCTGCTGACTATGCAGCCAATTCTCTCTCCTCTGCTGACTATGCAGCCACCAGTTCTCTCTCCTCTGCTGACTATGCAGCCAGTTTTCTCTTCTCTACTGACTCTGCAGCCAATTCTCTCTCCTCTACTGACTATGCAGCCAGCTCTCTCTCTTTTACTGACTATGCAGCCAGTTCTCTCTCCTCTACTAACTGTACAGCCAGTTCTCTCTCCTTTACTGACTATGCACTATGCAGCCAATTCTATCTCCTCTACTGACTATTCAGCATGTTCTCTCTCCTCTACTAACTGTGCAGCCAGTTCTCTCTCCTCTACTAACTGTGCTGCCAGTTTCTCTCCTCTATTGCCATTTCTCTCCCCTCTACTGTCTATGCAGCCATTTCTCTCTCCTGACTATGCAATCATTACCTTACTGCACACTAATCCCCAATGATGTGTAAATTCTTTGTGATTGAGGAACTGATTTTGCCACAGGGTGTTGAATATTTGTGTATCATATAATTATGTATTGTACACACACTTACAAGAATATATATATATATATATATATTCACACACCACCAAGAACAAAACACACAAAAACGTGTGAGTGTGCACACCCACACACACACACACACGTGCACACACACACACGTGCACACACACACACATGCACACACACACACACGTGCACACACACACACGTGCACACACACACACATGCACACACACACACACGCCACTTTACCCGCTGGAATAGTTTGGAAATCACTAGAGACTTTGTAACCTGACACACTGGCAATATACACTGACATCACACACTCATTTCCATTTCAAACACTGGCAATATACACTGGCATCAAAGCTTTCTTCTTTGGCTACTGCATAAGTGTCGCTACTGTTGTACAAGCCTTGGAGCCTCAGCAACCAGCCAGCTATTGGCTGGGCAGTGCACATCCTTTGTTGCTAAGACGCTCGTGGATGTATCTGGTTAGTTCATCACTTCAGATGTCAATGATATGGTAACTAATTCCATGCAAAACCAATTGTGGCTAACTCACTGTTGGGGTAGGGGAGGATGTGTGTGTGTATATGGGTTCGGTCTTCTGGGCCACCCATTATGATTTGCAAGAAGTTGTTGAAGCTGCTATGAATTGTTGCCTTTGTCTCGACTTCATTGTTGGGATCTGTGGTGTGCAATGTGTAGCTCTTCGTTAGACTGGGTGATTACAAGGAATCCACTTCCTCCATTGTGGCACACTGACAGGGTCCTTATCATGCCAAGAAGATTGGCATCAGTATTATTGTAATGGGTGAGGCCCTTGGTTAATGTGGTGATAATTGGCTTAGGGATCTAGCTGTGTCCTTTTACATTTTTTACAACTTTACTGCAGGTGCTGCCATGGCAACTGACAAAGCCTCCTCTGGACTGAGGCGGTCCCTATTGGATCTGCCGGACTTTCTGTCCAAGGTCACCATATTTCTCCATGGATATTTCTCCCCTGAAGACAGGAAGCTGCTCATCAGATATAGCACTGCCTATGGAGGGTAAGAAGATGGAACGCAGAAGTGGCTGGTCATGTGTCATCATTTCACACTCGATCAACACCACTCTGGGATGAGGCAGGTTGAAGTAGGTTGATAATGGCTCTGTGGAGACACACACTGGACCAACATCACACTGGGTTGAGGCAGGTTGAAGTAGGTTGAATAGCTCTATGAAGACACACACTGGACCAACACGACACTGGGTTGAGGTAGGTTGACAATAGCTCTATGGGTACACACACTGAACCAACATGACACTGGGTTGAGGCAGGTTGAAGTAGGTTGACAATAGCTCTATGGGGACACACACTGGATCAACACCGTACTGGTTTAAAGAAGGTTGGAGTATGTTATGAATTTCAGCAAAATGTAATTTTGCAAATTGGATTCTTTTATCCTCCACTTGGAAGTGACAAGTTTGTGTTGAAAGAAGTGAAACTTTGCCCTACGTATCTACGCAGTTTGTCTGTACTCTTCATTTTCTGTGCAGTGGCACATCTAAAGGATGTGTGTCTTGTAGAGGAGTATCACTAGGTTCTTGTGTGCAATGAGGGGTGAATTCTGAAAGTTGTTATAGTCATCCGAGCAATACACTTGGACTGTAGTCCCCAATTACACACAGTGTGTACAGATGCGATATTTGGGTTACATGATTTCAAGTGGTAAAGGGTTATTTGACCTGCTGTGGTCTACATGACTACCATCTTGTTTTCTGATAATTTGACGAGTTAATTAATCCATTGTTGTTTTTGTTGTATTTTACATTTTGCATTCTTGTTTCAAAGTTGTCTACTGTTACATATAAAGGTAAAGGACTCTCTGCTCTACAGGGTAATATCTTGCGAGTTGTTTTCTGTTTGTTTCTTTTTATGCTGTTTCTATATAGAGCACATAGTAGAGCACATAGTAGCAGAGCAGAAGGCAGAAGGTCAGCTGTGCCTATGTGAGAAGCTCTTTCTATCTTGTCTCTGCTTGACCACACACGTCAGCACATGCCATACCTTCTTAGAGTCGGCTCCTTGGAAGAGGATCAGCTACAGCCTCCTTCAAGGACTTGGTCACAGCTAGACAAGAGAACTCCACCACCCAAACAGCAGATGTTTTGTAAAGGGTTAGCTACAGCCTCCTTCAAGGACTTGGTAACAGCTACACAAGAGAACTCCACCACCCAAACAGCAGATATTTTGTAAAGGGTTAGCTACAGCCTCCTTCAAGGACTTGGTAACAGCTACACAAGAGAACTCCACCACCCTAACAAAGATGTTTGGTAGAGGACCAGCTATCAGCCTTGATTTTGTGTGGGTAGAGTTCGAGGATACGTGTTCTCCTCGGCTTTGGGGGTAATTTTGCAGCTCTGGCCATGGTGGGCGTGTTCACGTGGTGCACTCAGACACACCGATTGGGTAAAGGGAGGTAGCGTTCATCCTGATGTTGACCTTGGGGTGTGTTTTAAACGCAACTAGAAGAGAAGAGAGTTAATTGTAGCCACCAAGTGATGGTTTAAAGAATCCCTATAAGCTTTATTGCTGTGACTGAGGCCTTGCCAATGAAGCTAGGAAGCGTGACCATTATCATAAGCGAAAATAAAATGAAAGTAAGTAAGGAGAGAATACTTGCAGTTTGTGTCGTTGGATAGTGATCCGCTCTCCTCAGATATTCCCTGCTGTAAGCACCATCTGTGTGTGTGTGTGTGTGTATGTGTGTGTGTGTGTGTGTGTGTGAGATTGCACTACATATCTAATCATTGACTAGTCGGCATGGTGAGGACCTTTTGATCAACTTATTGACACACACAACAACTGACACTGCCTCAACACCATACAGGAAGTGTCTGCACATAGTGGCCGCTCTCTGCACTGAACAGGAAGTGTCTGCTCCGTACAGGAAGTGACTGCACTGCTCAAGCGGAATAAAGGAAGTGTTGTTATCAGTGGTATACGTGTGTATATACACATGAATATGCTCGTCTCAAAAAAGGAACGGTGAAATTTACAATTTTTCCCCTTGATTAGGGCACAACAAGGGCACAACAAGATACCAAGGATTGCTTCTCCCAGGACTGCTTCACCCAGGACTGTTTCTCCCAGGAGACTGCTTCACCCAGGACTGCTTCACCCAGGATTGCTTCTCCCAGGACTGTTTCTCCCAGGACTGCTTCTCCCAGACTGCTTCTCCCAGGATTGCTTCTCCCAGGACTGCTTTGCTCAGGCTGCTTTGCCCAGGACTGGGACTGCTTCTCCCAGGACTGGGACTGCTTTGTGTGGTTAGTGGCGGTCACAATACTTGAAGACATTTTCCCCTCTCCACCACAGGATAGATCTGTAAGAGATTGCTACTCTTGCTCTAGTATCTGTGGTCGCAAAGTGTGGGTGGGTGTTCTGTGAGTGTGTTATTGTCGCTGGAGTCACCATCTGCAGTTTCGAGAAGTCTCTCCATCCACTTGACTCTCTGTGATATCATCCGAGAACTGCACAGAGCAATCATTGGTCCAAGCACACTAAGCCACCTACAGAATCTAATTGGCTCTAAATTGAACCCGAACACAAGATATGGAAGTTTGAAGGCAGAGGCTGTACAGAGACTGAGAGTCGGCTCATACAGGAAGCTACCTCAGATTAGATCTACAACAAAACTTACAGCAAGGTAATGCATCCAAAAGTGCCTATTTTCTCAAGGGCCACGCAATTCAGTGTGATTCCCTTGTAGGCATATGTGCTTGTGCAGCCTTCCTCAGCTAAAATTTTTCCAGAAACAGCAGTAGAGGCCTAGTGAAGTCCTGCTCCTTGTCATACTGGAAATACACTATTTATAATGATGACACAGCACTCTACTGGGCATGGGCAGGTAGAAAAATATCTAGTGTGGGTTTGAACCTAATTGTGAACCCGGAAGTCGCAGCTCCGAATGTGACACCATCGTACGTCTGTACGTAAGGCGGTCGCTCGTGGGTCAGACTTCAGTTCCTCTTCACAGAGATTGGATTGAAGGAGGAGTAACTGTTGGTGGTGTCGTGTGGTACCAATCCCCTCTCTCCTCCAAAGTCTGCTCATGTGAGCTGGAAAAGCTCACTTAGCAGCTAGACCTGCTTCGAATGAGAACCACCTTGTCGACAACTGTTCCAAGCCTTACAACAAATAGGAAATAGTTCAGTTTGACTGGGGTGCTTCCTTCATAGAATTTTGGTGTTAATTAGATGGAATGAGACTGTTAATCAAGCACCAATAAGAGGGGGCACACACTCAGCATTGCTTCTCAGATAACACAATGAGGGGGCAGTTTTGAGTTGGGGGGAGCGGTGGGCAAGACACACTTTGATTTGAGGTTTTTTCATTTCAAAACTTCTGTACTTGTGACTGCTAAAAGCTGTTCAGTTTCCTCTCCCCTCCCACTTGATGTGGAGAATTTCCTGATATGAGAGCTCGTGAATAACTGCTGACTCTTGTGACTTCAGCCACGACCAAAGGTGTCGACACTTCCTGTATAGTGTACAGGTAGCGTCAGTTGTTATGTTAGTTAGTAAGTGAATTAGCCTTCAAAAGGTCCCCCCCCCCTTGACGTAGAGGTGTGAGGAATGTTCTTGCAGCGTTGTTTTAGCGGATCATCACTGCACACACACACATCATCATCACTGCACACACACACACACGTCATCATCACTGCACACACACACACACGTCATCATCACTGCACACACACACACGTCATCATCACTGCACACACACACACACGTCATCATCACTGCACACACACACACACGTCATCATCACTGCACACACACACACGTCATCATCACTGCACACACACACACACGTCATCATCACTGCACACACACACATCATCATCACTGCACACACACACACACATCATCATCACTGCACACACACACATCATCAACGTTGAACATGCTCTGGACTTTATTCCGCACACAAAATAGGCCACACATTAAAAAATATACTGCTGGATTGTATTCAAGTGCTCAATAGAGTGCAGACCTATTCTAGAATAACCAGAAGTCTGTGCTTGCAGCAGCTTGGGATAAGCCTCTGTTTGAGGTCTTTGGACGGGGAAAGCTGCAGCCTACCTGTAACCTCAATGCACCAGAACTTGGGTTAGGATATAATGCACCAGAAATTGGGTTAGCATATAATGCACCAGAACTTGGGTTAGCATATAATGACCAGAACTTTGGTTAGGATATAATGCACTGAATCCATTGGATATCCATGCTTACCCGGAACCAGTTCCTTCTGCCATTGAGAAAAGAGGCACTCCTCCTCCATGGACTTCTTTTTCTCCACGTTTGTCACTGACCTCCCCCCCCCCCCCCCCCCCCCCCCTCCTCCCCCTTTGCATGTCACAGCTTTTGTTTATGTCAAGGGAGATCCTTAGACTACATTGATCAGCGGTTAGAAATAATTATTCCTGGAAAAAACAAAGGATGCTTGTAAAAACCATAAAACCATACACTAAGTCTCGGGGTGGGGTGGGGTGCTATTGGTTACCTGTGTGTCTTGAGGGGGTTGTACTTGTGGTATTGGAATGCACTAATTCTTGCCTTATTTGGCACCACCTGGTACTCCTTTCATCTCTAATACTGCACACTTCCTCGATGAATGCTTCCATGTGACTACAATGTGTTTCAGATGTTTGGTTGCTAGGGTGACATTGAGGAGTGCTGGAAATATGCATCTTAGATTACATTACTAACCTTCTGGTTGCTGAAGAGAGATTATGTCAATGTAGGTAGTCTGACTTCATTCTGGTTAGCTGTGTGTCCCCATGCTGTATTAGATTAACATGTGTACGTCTTCAACAACCCAGTGTGATGTTGGTCCAGTGGGCGTCCTCATAGAGCTGTTGTCAACCTACTTCAACCTGCCCTCAACCCAGTGTGGTGTTGGTCCAGTGTATGTCCCCATAGAGCTGTTGTCAACCTACTTCAACCTGCCTCAACCCAGTGTGATGTTGGTCCAGTGTGTGTCCTTATAGAGTTGTTGTCAACCTACTTCAACCTTCCTCAACCCAGTGTGGTGTTAGTCCAGTGTGTGTCCCCATAGAGCTACTCTCAACCTACTTTAACCTGCCTCAACCCAGTGTGGTGTTGATCCAGTGTATGTCCCCATAGAGCTACTATCAGCCTACCTCAACCTGCCTAAACCCAGTGTAGTGTCGGTCCAGTGTGTGTCCGCATACAGTTATTGTCAACCTACTTCAACCTGCCCCAACCCAGTGTGATGTTGGTCCCGTGTGTATCCCCATAGGCCAGTGTGATGCTGTCCAGGTGTACACAACCTCATCCCAATCTTGACCTGCACAGAGCCAATACAAGACACATAGTCACTGCATTGATGATTCTGTAGTGAGTGATGTGTTGTCATGCAAGCAAACAGATGTTAGAAAGTTGATTACCAATCAAGTTTTGTTATTCTGGGAAACTCAGTGTGTTAATTCAACCCTGACATCCAACTTTGTCATCTCTTATCCTCTGGTATTTTAATCCTGTTTTTGTGGAAGCACAATACACCCTGAGTTAATTATCCTGTACATCTCTCTTGCTCACACTGGCTACTACACTGTAAAACCCGTTAAACCCCGTGTGTATTTTAAGCGCCTACTTTTTGTTAAGCATCTACTTTACTTTTTTTAAATTTATGGCATGGATTATGACTACGCCTCCTTCACGAAAGTCAGTGTTGCCTTCATTGCTGGTGGCTAATCTAATTAGTAGATGTGATGTCCACGTACGACACTCTCCAGGCTCTGCCCTATAATGCTTACCATCTCTTAAAGCTAGCAAGCCTGGTAGAACAATTGTCTACCCATACCTAATAATAAGCTGCTAATTAATGTGTGCCCATTTACTTGCTGGTTGGTATTCCCTGGTCTACCAACTAGCATTTATGCAGTACTCTGTAATTAGATGCAGGAAGTACTTTCTGATATTTGGTCACATGCTCATTTCCAGGCACACTGTGGACTACATGGATGATAGAGTGACTCATGTAGTCACCCAGCAACCGTGGGATGACAACTTTGATCAGGTATGTAGAGGGAAGAAACAATTTCCTGTATACAAAAATCTGTTTGTGGTTTGGTTATCAGAACTATCTTCAATCCAGTTTGTCCCAAACTTTATTTTCCAGTTTCTCCCAAACTTTATTTGTTGGCTTGCTTTTGAATAAGACTATGAAATTCCATACATCTGACACCCTTGCAACTTGACAACATGTTGTCAGATTGAAAGTGTCGTTTGAAGAGCCCTAATCATATCCTCCCTCTCCAAGCCATTAGTCGATTTTTTAAATTATTAATATATGAAATGCCATTAGGAATATTTGCTTAAGAGCTTTGTCTTAGCTGTTATTATAAGCACTGCACATACTTCCTACTCTCGACAAACAGTGTATTGACAACACTCCCTTGTTTAATTTGTGATGTATAAGGATTGACTCTTACTTCCTCCTGGGGTAGCCATCCAAGTTGCTCAGCTTCCCTTATTAAACCTTAACAGTCTGGATTTATGTGGCCTTGCAAAGTTGTTTAGCTTCCCTGTCAACATCTGATATTTGTGGCCTTCCTTGAGTAGTGCCTCTCTCTTTAGCTGTAGTAGAATTGTACCCAGATGGATGGATGAGTAATTTGTACCCAGATGGATGGATGAGTAATTTAACTTGCATATCCATTGTATTTGCTTGTATTTTCTTTTTGCATTCTTCTTTTTTTTTTGATGTTTGTATCTATAGGCACTGGCCGAGAATAGCATCTTGGCATTTGTCAGGCCAAAGTGGGTATTCACATGTCACCAGAAGCAGCAGTGTGTCTCTTACCAGCGTTTTGTTGTGGCTCCAAAATGAACTGCCAAGGACTGAACATTTCCATCGTCTATTTTTCCCCAATATTTTTAACCGGAAGTGTGATAATATTATTATTAGAGGCGGCGCCGCGCAGGAATGCTATGACTTCTTTTGGATTTCCATTTCCTCTTCCTTCATTCCAGAAGCGAGGAGTTGAGTTACTGGTTCGTTTACCGCTGAACAAATTCTGAGCTGATGCGGAAACCAGCGGTCGTATGTCCCCTAACTAAGTTGCTAGTTAACAGCAAACTCGGAAGTCCGAGCAGCTTGTGGGAGAAGATAGTTGTGGGCTGGGGATAGTCAGTAGCTGCTGATCTCTTACCGCTATCTCTAGCTAGTAAATATTATATACATGGAGCACTCAGTTCAAGTACATCCCGAGCGCTGTGTCCTAGTAATGGGCCCGCAGTTGGCTGCTGCTGCTCTGTCGCTTTCAGAAGGTGTTCCGGCTGCTCTGTCCTACGGCATGCTGATAAACATAGGCATCCACAAGATGCTAGACATAGAGAACATCAATAACAGCAGCAGCAACAATGAAAGGAGTCACAAGCACACGCTCTTGGTGAGTGCGTACGAATTGGAGCCAGCCTTTGCAGCCAACAAAATCGTAGAGACATTGAGGGAGCATGGTATTTACCAGCAATGGCTGACAGACTTGTTTGGAAGTCTCCTTTCTCTACCCACCACCATGCAGAAGCAAGGAGGAGAAGGTGGGGTAATAGAGAAGCTTGCTTCACTCCAGGAGAAAGGAGTCCTATTGGTGTATACCTACTATGACACCATCCTAGACGAAGGACTGGGCACAACTCCTGTGGTGCTGGGGGAGGACGAGTCTGTGAGAAGTTGGGCCGCACAAACTCCTGGAATCTTGCATGTGCATGGAGTGTTCTCCAAACCAGACTCTGTTGCCTCTGATTGTGTAGACTATAGGAGGTTGGTTGGAGAAACTCCTGGAGGTCACATCCTGAGGGAGGTGTGTCATGAACGCAGTGTGATCTTTGTTGGTTTTGACGGGGAATTCTATGACCCTTTCCTTCCCAAGTTTGCACGGACATTCCTGACAGCTCAACGCCCTCCGCCTCTCCTGCTCTCTGCTGCACCCAAGGTTACGACTCTGGACGCGTTCCTGAGCTTGAGAGTAGCACAGCTGACAGATTTGGACAAGTCGATTGTTCAAGCTCCTCCAGCATCTCACTTAGGTGAGGAGAGGGAAAAGTGGGAGGAGTGGGTGGGGGGGGAAGGAATGGTCTGAGCTTGAGAGTAGCACAGCTGACAGATTTGGACAAGTCGATTGTTCAAGCTCCTCCAGCATCTCACTTAGGTGAGGAGAGGGAAAAGTGGGAGGAGTGGGTGGGGGGGAAGGAATGGTATAAGGTGGTGATAAGCATGAAAGCATGTGGTTGTGAAGAGGAGTATGGGAGTACAGTTTGTTGATGTTTTTGGGGGTGGGAGTTTGGATATGGTTTGCATCCCCTTGGAAATGAAAAAGTGTGATGAATATATTTCTGCACTTCTTCCCCCTCTTCCTCCTGTAATTTCCTGATACCTCCTCCCTACTCCTAATCAGACTGGAGAGTGACTGAAGAAGACCTGCAACAGCAACATACCAGTGGTACTAATACTAGGATTAGAAAGGCAGCAACACAGGCTATGTCCAGTGGTACCTAATACTGGCTGGGCCTAGGATTAGAAGGGCAGCAACACAGGCTATGTCCAGTGGTACCTACTGGCTGGGCCTAGGATTAGAAGGGCAGCAACACAGGCTATGTCCAGTGGTACCTAATACTGGCTGGTATAAGGTGGTGATAAGCATGAAAGCATGTGGTTGTGAAGAGGAGTAATGGGAGTACAGTTTGTTGATGTTTTTGGGGGTGGGAGTTTGGATATGGTTTGCATCCCCTTGGAAATGAAAAAGTGTGATGAATATATTTCTGCACTTCTTCCCCCTCTTCCTCCTGTAATTTCCTGATACCTCCTCCCTACTCCTAATCAGACTGGAGAGTGACTGAAGAAGACCTGCAACAGCAACATACCAGTGGTACTAATACTAGGATTAGAAAGGCAGCAACACAGGCTATGTCCAGTGGTACCTAATACTGGCTGGGCCTAGGATTAGAAGGGCAGCAACACAGGCTATGTCCAGTGGTACCTAATACTGGCTGGGCCTAGGATTAGAAGGGCAGCAACACAGGCTATGTCCAGTGGTACCTAATACTGGCTGGGCCTAGGATTAGAAGGGCAGCAACACAGGCTATGTCCAGTGGTACCTAATACTGGCTGGGCCTAGGATTAGAAGGGCAGCAACACAGGCTATGTCCAGTGGTACCTAATACTGGCTGGGCCTAGGATTAGAAGGGCAGCAACACAGGCTATGTCCAGTGGTACCTAATACTGGCTGGGCCTAGGATTAGAAGGGCAGCAACACAGGCTATGTCCAGTGGTACCTAATACTGGCTGGGCCTAGGATTAGAAGGGCAGCAACACAGGCTATGTCCAGTGGTACCTAATACTGGCTGGGCCTAGGATTAGAAGGGCAGCAACATAGGCTATGTCCAGTGGTACCTAATACTGGCTGGGCCTAGGATTAGAAGGGTAGAAGGGCAGCAACACAGGCTATGTCCAGTGGTACCTAATACTGGCTGGGCCTAGGATTAGAAGGGCAGCAACACAGGCTATGTCCAGTGGTACCACCTAATACTGGCTGGGCCTAGGATTAGAAGGGCAGCAACACAGGCTATGTCCAGTGGTACCTAATACTGGCTGGGCCTAGGATTAGAAGGGCAGCAACACAGGCTATGTCCAGTGGTACCACCTAATACTGGCTGGGCCTAGGATTAGAAGGGCAGCAACACAGGCTATGTCCAGTGGTACCTAATACTGGCTGGGCCTAGGATTAGAAGGGCAGCAACACAGGCTATGTCTAGTGGTACCTAATACTGGCTGGGCCTAGGATTAGAAGGGCAGCAACACAGGCTATGTCCAGTGGTACCTAATACTGGCTGAGCCTAGGATTAGAAGGGCAGCAACACAGGCTATGTCCAGTGCCACCTAATACTGGCTGGGCCTAGGATTAGAAGGGCAGCAACACAGGCTATGTCCAGTGGTACCACCTAATACTGGCTGGGCCTAGGATTAGAAGGGCAGCAACACAGGCTATGTCCAGTGGTACCAGCTAATACTGGGGGGGGGAAGGGGGATAGCAACATTGAACTTTGGGCATCCATAAATATCCCAGGGTAGCCCACAGCACCACTTGACCACCCTGAAATTTTATTTGGCATGTGAAGTTGACAATGACTCCAAACAGACGACCTATAGCTGCAATTTCGAAGAAGATGGTAAAAATGCATAATCACATTTCGACGTGCTGGGAATGTAATCATCAACAGGACCACTCTAATCTGATTGTATAGCTGGTTATGTTGACAGATAATGAAATTTTATGCATTGTACAACCTCTAATATAAAATACAGCCAGAGACCGTGTGCACGGCGATCGTCACTATCGAGATTTAGTACCGTTAATGTCCAAACTGTTGAGTATTCCGTCAAAATATTTTGATGGTGACGTCTGGTTGTGTGGTATGCTAGAGACACTTCCCAAGGAAGGAAAGACGGCCAGCTGTGCTAGAGATGAGGGAGGGGACTTAGCGAAGAAACATGAGCTTAAAGGGGAAGATCTTGCTTTAACCACTGACATTGCAACTTGTCCTCTTGATGGCAGCAGCTGACAATTACAGGTGTTTTCAATGTCTAATTATGAGGAACCATTTTAGCTGGCCGAGGAATGTGGTCTAATGAAGGCACATGTGATCCGGAAGTCTCTGGCAAATACCATGAGTGTGCGTTCATACAATATACATACAGACTTTTCAATAGAGAACAGATCCAGGGAAAGTGTGTATGGTGCAGTGTGTGTGTATGGTATGGTGTAGTGCGTGGTGTAGGGTGTAGTGTGTATGTTAGGTGTAGTGTGTATGGTGTGGTGTGTGTATGGTGTAGTGTGTATGTTTGGTGTAGTGTGTGTGTATGGTGTGGTGTGTGTATGGTGTATGTGTGCTGTGTATGTACGGCATGGTTTCATTTAGAAAATTGTCCAAGAGGGGGCAACTGGAGGAATCTCGATTTTAAGGGCATGATGGAAAGATGTGACAAAGTTTCTAATGAATTTAATAATACAATTTCCAATGGGGGAGGCAAAAAGGTTCCAAGCGGCTGCCCCTCCCCCCCCCCCCCCCTAAATGAAACCCTGTACGGTGTAGTGTTTGTGTATGGTATGGTATGTATGTATGGTGTAGTGTGTGTGTATGTATAGTGCAGTGTGTGTGTATGGTATAGTGTGTGTATGTATGGTATAGTGTGGCGTGTATGTACGGTGTAGTATGTATGTATGGTGTCGTGTGTATGGCGTATAGTGTAGTGTGTGTATGGTGTAGTGTGTGTATGGTGTAGTGTGTGTATGGTGTAGTGTGTGTATGGTGTAGTGTATGTATGGTGTATGGTGTAGTGTGTGTATGGTGTAGTGTATGTATTGTGTAGTGTGTGTATGGTGTAGTGTGTGTATGGTGTAGTGTGTGTGTATGTATTGTGTAGTGTGTGTATGGTGCAGTGTGTGTATGGTGCAGTGTATGTATGGTGTAGTGTGTGTATGGTGTAGTGTATGTATGGTGCAGTGTATGTATGGTGCAGTGTATGTATGGTGTAGTGTGTGTATGGTGTAGTGTGTGTATGGTGTAGTGTGTGGTGTGTGTGTATGGTGCAGTGTGTGTGTATGTATTGTGTAGTGTGTGTATGGTGCAGTGTGTGTATGGTGCAGTGTGTATGTATGGTGTATGGTGTAGTGTGTGTATGGTGTAGTGTGTGTATGGTGTAGTGTATGTATTGTGTAGTGTGTGTATGGTGTAGTGTGTGTATGGTGTAGTGTGTGTGTATGTATTGTGTAGTGTGTGTATGGTGCAGTGTGTGTATGGTGCAGTGTGTATGTATGGTGTAGTGTGTGTATGGTGCAGTGTGTATGTATGGTGTAGTGTGTGTATGGTGTAGTGTATGTATGGTGTAGTGTGTGTATGGTGCAGTGTGTATGTATGGTGTAGTGTGTGTATGGTGTAGTGTGTGTGTATGGTGTAGTGTGTGTGTATGGTGTAGTGTGTGTGTAGTGTGGTGTGTATGCACATGTCAGGTGTCCACACCAGCACTGTAAATAGTTCTCTTCAGTGTAGCTTGAGCTGAGCTCTTGTCGGGAGTGTTTTGAGGTGTGATGCTACATCTCTGTTGAGAAGTTTCAGAATTGAGTTGAATAAAAAAGAGTGAGAATGCTTCCCTGTACATGTAAGTAGGCAGTACTTTAGTAGTGTGTGTGTAGTGTGTGTGTGTGTGTGTTTTGTCAGCCACCATCCTCATTTGTCCACAATCAAGTCTTTCATCCTGCCAAATGGACCGGGATAGCCATTATCAAAACGAGGAATTCTATCCTTCCTGCTAAATATGTGTCTAATTGCCCATACTCTCGTAGGGCCACATGGCTGAGTTCATGCTTTCAGATTCCAACTACGCAAGCCAGTGTCATCCTACCTGTGGGCACGGCATTAACTAAACAAGGTTTCCCACAAACCAGTCTCACATCCTCAGCTTCATTTCCTCACCTCTGTACTGGTTATATAAGAAATATGCATTAGCTCAGGTAAGCTTATAAACCAGAGTGGACCAGTGTGAGCTCATAAGAGAGCATGTGCTCATAGCTTATGAACCAGAGTGGACCAGTGTGAGCTCATAAGAGAGCATGTGCTCATAGCTTATGAACCAGAGTGGACCAGTGTGAGCTCATAAGAGAGCATGTGCTCATAGCTTATGAACCAGAGTGGACCAGTGTGAGCTCATAAGAGAGCATGTGCTCATAGCTTATGAACCAGAGTGGACCAGTGTGAGCTCATAAGAGAGCATGTGCTCATAGCTTATAAACCAGAGTGGACCAGTGTGAGCTTTTAAGAGAGTATGTGCTTATAGTCTGTGAATCAGAGTGGACCAGTGTGAGCTTATAAGAGAATGTGCTTATAGATTATAAACCAGAGTGGACCAATGAGCTTTTAAAAGAGAATGTGCTTATAGCTTGCGGACCAGCGTGAGATTATAAGAGAGCATGTGCTTATAGATTATAAACCAGAGTGGACCAGTGTGAGCTTATAAGAGAGCATGTGCTTATAGCTTATGAACTAGAGTGGACCAGTGTGAGCTTATAAGAGAGCATGTGCTCATAGCTTATGAACCAGAGTGGACCAGTGTGAGCTTATAAGAGAGCATGTGCTCATAGCTTATGAACCAGAGTGGACCAGTGTGAGCTTATAAGAGAGCATGTGCTCATAGCTTATGAACCAGAGTGGACCAGTGTGAGCTTATAAGAGAGCATGTGCTTATAGCTTATGAACCAGAGTGGACCAGTGTGAGCTTATAAGAGAGCATGTGCTCATAGCTTATGAACCAGAGTGGACCAGTGTGAGCTCATAAGAGAGCATGTGCTCATAGCTTATGAACCAGAGTGGACCAGTGTGAGCTTATAAGAGAGCATGTGCTCATACATGTAGCTTATGAACTAGAGTGGACCAGTGTGAGCTTATAAGAGAGCATGTGCTCATAGCTTATGAACCAGAGTGGACCAGTGTGAGCTCATAAGAGAGCATGTGCTCATAGCTTATGAACCAGAGTGGACCAGTGTGAGCTTATAAGAGAGCATGTGCTCATACATGTAGCTTATGAACCAGAGTGGACCAGTGTGAGCTCATAAGAGAGCATGTGCTTATAGCTTGTGGATGAACTAGAGTGGACCAGTGTGAGCTTATAAGAGAGCATGTGCTCATAGCTTATGAACCAGAGTGGACCAGTGTGAGCTCATAAGAGAGCATGTGCTCATAGCTTATGAACCAGAGTGGACCAGTGTGAGCTTATAAGAGAGCATGTGCTCATACATGTAGCTTATGAACCAGAGTGGACCAGTGTGAGCTCATAAGAGAGCATGTGCTTATAGCTTGTGGACCAGAGTGGACCAGTGTGAGCTCATAAGAGAGCATGTGCTCATAGCTTATGAACCAGAGTGGACCAGTATGAGCTCATAAGACAGCATGTGCTCATAGCTTATGAACCAGAGTGGACCAGTGTGAGCTCATAAGAGAGCATGTGCTCATAGCTTGTGGACCAGTGTGAGCTTATAAGAGAGCATGTGCTCATAGCTTATGAACCAGAGTGGACCAGTGTGAGCTCATAAGAGAGCATGTGCTCATAGCTTATGAACCAGAGTGGACCAGTGTGAGCTTATAAGAGAGCATGTGCTCATAGCTTATGAACCAGAGTGGACCAGTGTGAGCTCATAAGAGAGCATGTGCTCATAGCTTATGAACCAGAGTGGACCAGTGTGAGCTTATAAGAGAGCATGTGCTCATAGCTTATGAACCAGAGTGGACCAGTGTGAGCTCATAAGAGAGCATGTGCTCATAGCTTATGAACCAGAGTGGACCAGTGTGAGCTTATAAGAGAGCATGTGCTCATAGCTTATGAACCAGAGTAGACCAGTGTGAGCTTATAAGAGAGCATGTGCTCATAGCTTATGAACCAGAGTGGACCAGTGTGAGCTCATAAGAGAGCATGTGCTCATAGCTTATGAACCAGAGTGGACCAGTGTGAGCTCATAAGAGAGCATGTGCTCATAGCTTATGAACCAGAGTGGACCAGTGTGAGCTCATAAGAGAGCATGTGCTCATAGCTTATGAACCAGAGTGGACCAGTGTGAGCTCATAAGAGAGCATGTGCTCATAGCTTATGAACCAGAGTGGACCAGTGTGAGCTTATAAGAGAGCATGTGCTCATAGCTTATGAACCAGAGTAGACCAGTGTGAGCTCATAAGAGAGCATGTGCTCATAGCTTATGAACCAGAGTGGACCAGTGTGAGCTTATAAGAGAGCATGTGCTCATAGCTTATGAACCAGAGTAGACCAGTGTGAGCTTATAAGAGAGCATGTGCTCATAGCTTATGAACCAGAGTGGACCAGTGTGAGCTCATAAGAGAGCATGTGCTCATAGCTTATGAACCAGAGTGGACCAGTGTGAGCTCATAAGAGAGCATGTGCTCATAGCTTATGAACCAGAGTGGACCAGTGTGAGCTCTTAAGAGAGCATGTGCTCATAGCAGAGTGGACCAGTGTGAGCTCATAAGAGAGCATGTGCTCATAGCTTATGAACCAGAGTGGACCAGTGTGAGCTCATAAGAGAGCATGTGCTCATAGCTTATGAACCAGAGTGGACCAGTGTGAGCTCATAAGAGAGCATGCAGTCACCACTAGACGACCACGTACGCTCAACCATCATGCTAAATTTGAATCCACTGTCTTTTAACTTCTACTCTGGTGGAGACCAACCTTTACAAATGTATATCTTGCCAGATTGCCTGTCTGCATTAGACTTTCTTATGTCAGCTTAAATTTTAATTATAGGAATGGAGGTTTTGACCGTCTTGCTTCAATCTTTCTTGGCAAGTTGGTTGAAATGCACGCTGGCTGGTATCAGTCTTCAGCATGCATTGCACACTAACGTAAGAGAATGACTGCTATTTACTGCCTGCCATGTGGACAGCTGATACTGTTCCTCATTCTAGGAAAGTTGTGCTTTGTAATTGAAGACAGGCATACTAGAATGCTTTACCTTGCATCCATGTTGTTTCCTGGAAGGACCATGTGCTCTATCGCCATGGCTTCAACACACACATGCCAATCAATATTTTAATAAATTAATATTTTAATGTTACCTCCCCCCATCATTCCTATTTTACCTCCTGGACAGATCTGATGTCAGGCTAGGAGACAACATACACTTGTTCAACACCACACTGGGTTGAAGTAGGTTGACAATAGCTCTATGGAGACACACACTGGTTCAACACCACACTGGGTTGAGGCAGGTTGACAATAGCTCTATGGAGACACACACTGGACCAACACCACGCTGGGTTGAAGTAGGTTGACAATATCTATGGAGACACACACTGGACCAACACCACACTGGGTTGAGGCAGGTTGGAGTAGGCTGACAATAGCTGTATGGGGACACACTGGACCAACACCACACTGGGTTGAGGCAGGTTGAAGTAGGTTGACAATAGCTGTATGGGGACACACACTGGACCAACACCACACTGGGTTGAGGCAGGTTGAGTAGGCTGACAATAGCTGTATGGGGACACACTGGACCAACACCACACTGGGTTGAGGCAGATTGAAGTAGGTTGACAATAGCTGTATGTGGGGACACACTGGACCAACACCACACTGGGTTGAAGCAGGTTTAAGTAGGTTGACAATAGCTGTATGGGGACACACACTGGACCAACACCACACTGGGTTGAGACAGGTTGAAATAGTATGGAGACCCACACTGGACCAACACCAACTGGGTTGAAGCAGGTTGAAGTAGGTCGACAATAGCTCTATGGAGAACCTCACTGGACCAACACCACACTGGATTGAGGCAGGTTGAAGTAGGTTGACAATAGCTCTATGGAGACCCACACTGGACCAACACCACACTCAGGTTGACAATAGCTCTATGGAGACCCACACTGGACCAACACCACACTCAGGTTGAAGTAGGTTGACAATAGCTCTATGGAGACCCACACTGGACCAACACCACACTCAGGTTGAAGTAGGTTGACAATAGCTCTATGGAGACCCACACTGGACCAACACCACACTGGGTTGAGGCAGGTTGAAGTAGGTTGACAATAGCTCTATGGAGACCCACACTGGACCAACACCACACTGGGTTGAGGCAGGTTGAAGTAGGTCGACAATAGCTCTATGGAGACCCACACTGGACCAACACCACACTGGGTTGAGGCAGGTTGAAGTAGGTTGACAATAGCTCTATGGAGACCCACACTGGAGCAACACCACACTGGGTTGAGGCAGGTTGAAGTAGGTTAACAATAGCTCTATGGGGACACACACTGGACCAACACTACACTGGGTTGAGGCAGGTTGAAGTAGGGTGACAATAGCTCTATGGGGACACACACTGGACCAACACTACACTGGGTTGAGGCAGGTTGAAGTAGGTTGACAATAGCTCTATGGAGACCCACACTGGACCAACACCACACTGGATTGAGGCAGGTTGAAGTAGGTTGACAATAGCTCTATGGAGACCCACACTGGACCAACACCACGCTGGGTTGAGGCAGGTTGAAGTAGGTTGACAATAGCTCTATGGAGACCCACACTGGACCAACACCACACTGGGTTGAGGCAGGTTGAAGTAGGTTGACAATAGCTCTATGGAGACCCACACTGGACCAACACCACACTGGGTTGAGGCAGGTTGAAGTAGGTTGACAATAGCTCTATGGAGACCCACACTGGACCAACACCACACTGGGTTGAGGCAGGTTGAAGTAGGTTGACAATAGCTCTATGGAGACCCACACTGGACCAACACCACACTGCCTTGTCTGTCACATATGTCCTCTACATTTAGAAGCATACATGTACATGTACTGGTAATTAGAGTATTCTTTGATGTCAATGAAGTCAAGACTACAAAAACACATTTCATTCATCCTTAGCTTAGCGCCCGGACAGCAAAGCTAAACTACATATCATATTCGATAAGAGTTCTTTAAGGGGTAGAGCAAGTGTATGTTTTGCTACCACCCTCTGCCGCTAGCTCTTAACTTGCCCTTAAGCTCAAGTATGTCCACCACGTCCAGTATAAGAGTGTTGTAGTGAACCAGTTGAGCGAGTTCTGCTGCTCTACCTAGCCCGATAGTGCCGCCATGCACAGCCAGTGGCTAGGGCGACGGCTAATAAGGCTAGTGTTTAGGGAGTGACTAGAGCTAGTGGTTAGGGCTCAGGTGCAAGCTAGTGGCTAGGGAGAGTGTGACGAGGGTTAGTGGGGATAGGATGAAGGCTAGGGCAAGTGCTGGTGGCGAGGGCTAGTGGATAGGGAGAGAGCTAGTGGATAGGGAGAGGGCTAGTGGCTAGGGAGAGAGCTAGTGGATAGGGAGAGAGCTAGTGGATAGGGAGAGAGCTAGTGGATAGGGAGAGAGCTAGTGGCTAGGGAGAGAGCTAGTGGATAGGGAGAGAGCTAGTGGATAGGGAGAGGGCTAGTGGATAGGGAGAGAGCTAGTGGATAGGGAGAGGGTTAGTGGATAGGGAGACGGATAGTGGAGAGGGCTAGTGGAGAGGGCTAGTGGATAGGGAGAGGGCTAGTGGAGAGGGCTAGTGGCTAGGGAGAGAGCTAGTGGATAGGGAGAGAGCTAGTGGATAGGGAGAGGGCTAGTGGATAGGGAGAGGGCTAGTGGATAGGGAGAGGGCTAGTGGATAGGGAGAGAGCTAGTGGATAGGGAGAGAGCTAGTGGCTAGGACTACACTAGGACCAGAGCAAAAGCTTCAACATAGTGAGAAATGTACCTCTGTCACACATAGTCGGGTCTTCTAGGCATCAATGCCCCTGGGTATTGCATTCTGAAGATAGGGTCTTTGTCTTAACAATCAACGATGAATCACTGAGAGATGGAGGAGGTGAAATACATTGTTCATCACTGTTATAGGGTGGGTGTGAGTGTGGGTGTGTTGGTGAAGTTGAAGTGTAATGAGTGGTTGTTCTAAGTAACACACTGCGTGTAAGTGGAGCATTGTCAACAAGAACGCTGAGTCGGTGTCTTGTGTGTGTGCATGGTAGAGGGCATTGCTTAGTCATACTAAGCCATGCCGTCTTCAACACACAACTAAAACTTGAACAGAGCCACCTGAAGATAACCTCTGTGCCCCACGACAGACATCTATAGTTAGCAGGGCTCTACCCACATGTTCATTGCCATGGCACCTGGCACTTGTCTGACAAGCATTAATCCCCAGGGATAATTAGCCAACCACTAGGAAATCTTTTATACTTGGTCAGAGGAAGGATTCATGAATTACCGAGTCCTTCATCTAGGTCTTCCTCCGACTATTTGGCAAAAAGGGAGTTTTGTTTCTTGGAAGGCTTCATATCCAGGTCGGCCGTTTAGTTTCCTACTTCCTGCTAAGCTTAAAAGCGAATTGTCGGACTGATTCCTCACACCAGATTAGTATGTCCTGGCAGTCACTGATGACATCATGATGATGTAATGTTGTGGGCTTGTTCCCCATAACATAGGAATGTGTATCAAAATTCCTAGTTTTGTTGTGGGGCCTTACAGGCATTGTGTGATTGTATTGTCCTAGCCCTGTGAACTGCCATTGGCCTGCCTAGCCCTACCCTAGCCACTGCCCTGGCCCTAATCCTACCTTGGTCCTACCCCTAGCCATTGCCCTAGCTCTAACTCTAGCCACTGACCTGCCCCTGCCCGTAGCTATATTCCTAACCCCAGCCATTGCCCTAGCCCTAACCCTAGCCATTGCCGTAACCCCAGCCCTACCCTGGCCTTAACCCCAGCCTTAACCCCAGCCCTGCCTGGCCTTTACCCCAGCCCTGCCTGATCCTAACCCCAGCCCTGCCTGATCCTAACCCTAACGATTGTGTGGTCCTAACCCCAGCTGAATCCTAATCACCTGTAAGGTAATGGTGATGTGCTGATAGGGTTGTCACAAGGAAGTGCTTACGGAAGGGACAGACCACGACATTTACGTTGGTCTTGGCTCTGACCATTATCAGGCATCTCCTACGAGGAGTAGCCACCATCATTGTCGTGTGTGTGTGTGTGTGTAGTGATGTTGTGTGTAGTGATATATAGTGATTGGAGGGGTTGACCTGGGACCCCTTCCCGCCTTCCCCCCCCTTCCCCCCCCCCCACACACACACACTTCCAACCGATAGGAAAAGCTTCATAATGTAGCCTAGTAGCTGCCCTGACTGTCACTGTTGTGTTAGTAGCCTAGTAGCTGCTCTGTTAGTAGCTGCCCTGACTGTCACTGTTGTGTAGTAGCTGCTCTGTTAGTAGCCTAGTAGCTGCTCTGTTAGTAGCCTAGTAGCTGCCCTGACTGTCACTGTTGTGTTAGTAGCCTAGTAGCTGCTCTGTTAGTAGCTGCCCTGACTGTCACTGTTGTGTAGTAGCTGCTCTGTTAGTAGCCTAGTAGCTGCTCTGTTAGTAGCCTAGTAGCTGCCCTGACTGTCACTGTTGTGTTAGTAGCCTAGTAGCTGCTCTGTTAGTAGCCTAGTAGCTGCCCTGACTGTCACTGTTGTGTTAGTAGCCTAGTAGCTGCACTGTTGTGTTAGTAGCCTAGTAGCTGCCCTGACTGTCACTGTTGTGTTAGTAGCCTAGTAGCTGCACTGTTGTGTTAGTAGCCTAGTAGCTGCCCTGACTGTCACTGCTGTGTAGTAGCTGCTCTGTTAGTAGCCTAGTAGCTGCTCTGTTAGTAGCCTAGTAGCTGCCCTGACTGTCACTGCTGTGTTAGTAGCCTAGTAGCTGCACTGTTGTGTTAGTAGCCTAGTAGCTGCCCTGACTGTCACTGCTGTGTTAGTAGCCTAGTAGTAGCTGCCCTTAAATTTTCTGATGTGGCAGACTCCTCCCCCTCCCTCTTAGAAGACTTTTTAAGGCTGGCAGTTTCACACAACATGACCAGACGATGACTGAGCATCATATTTGTGAACCGGCCTTTAGAAAGAACTGGATCCATTGGGTAAACTAACATTTCCCCCTCCCCAAACTCTTCCACCCTCCCACACACACAACCAAATTGAAAATCTCTTCCCCAACTGAAAATCTTGTAAAAAAGCTATGCCACTTGACAATTTATTTGTATTTGTGATTATTAAAAAAAAGGGCATCTGGCCCCTCACTTGCTTCCCTCATCAGCTAGTGAACAGGAATGTGTCGAATTCTCGAAGCAGCACAGCCTGATTCTCATCCAGCTCTCTCTTAGCATGGGGCGTGGTCTCCACAGCGTGTTTGGAACCCCCATGGTCGCACATGTGCAAGGCAGGCCAAGTTTGAGACCTCCACCGCGTGTTTGGACCCCCCGTGGACGCACATGTGCAAGGCTAGGTTGAAAGTGAAGGGCTTTTTACTGGTCCAAGTTGATTGGCTAGCACCAGTTTTCCATGTAGCTGGTGATTTGGCGAGAGATAAAGTGAGAAGATGATTCTCGGACAAGGGATGCATGGGCATGATTGGGATACAGTGTGGTCAACGACTGAAAGCTCAGGGTGCAGAGGTTACTTGTCAATACTTCTATCACATATTAACAGTGTCACTGACAAAACAATACAAAAAATAAACACACAAAAAACACAAAAAACATGGAGGAAAAAAGCACCGTGGGAAGTCCTGCTTGCATTTCGTTGCTAAGGATGCTAGCCGGCCATTGCATGGCGGCAAGGGCATTTCCATGCTCTCTCTCTTGCAGGGATTGTAGACGAGGGAAGTGGAGATACTGAGACATTTGGTGCCCAGCGACTTCTCTTCGTATTTCTTTACCAAACAGCAGCTCTTGCAGATTTTATCAGCTTAATATTTTATTATTTTAAAAGTGGAACTATGTCTTTCTCTTCGAATGGTTCTCGGTTGTGCTTGGCCGTCCAGATAGAAGCTCTCCCTTCATGACCTGCTTCAGTTGTGGATTATTTCGCGCACTGTGCTGGGCACGTGTCCTACGAACGTCTTCTTATTGGCTGTGTAACATTGTTGTTGTTTAAGTTCTCCAACGGGCCGTGTTGAGGCTGATCGACTTCCTCTGCCTATTTTATACAAACAGTCTGTACTTTTGTAATGACCTGACTTGGCTTCTAGACGTGAGACGAGGTTGAAGTGCAATGGTGAGGTCTGTGTGTGCGTGAGATAGTTGCTACTGCACAACTGCTTGTAATGTGGTTGCAGTAGTGACTCTCTGGCCTGCAGTCATCTGGCTGTGTGCCGTTGCATTGTACTCAACATAATTAGATACAAACTTGGTTAAAGGTCACGCGCTTCAGCCTTGAACCCTGGCAGCGTGCTCTACCAGCCCCTCCCATTTCTGTGTCCGTATCTACCCGTGGTGCGAAGTGTAGAATGTGTGTGTGTTAAGTGCGAACTAGCCTGAGGCATGTCTACGTGCTCGACTCTGCCCAGACGTGTGACGTGCTTGAGTGGCAGATCTACTTGTAAGAATCTGCAACTAACTAATGAGATCAAAGATGCAAAAGGCAACGTGTTGATTACAAGCTGGTGCAAACACAAAAAAATGACAAGATTGCTGTATCAAGCCAAATCTGTTGCCGGAAGATCTAGCTATTGTGGGGTGGAAATTTTTTTATGAATTCCAATTTGGCTCGAAGTTAGCGTATGCAGTAATCCCATCCCCCCCTCACACCTTATAAGTAGCTTGACGTAAGCTTCTCCCCATTTCTTGTTGCTCTCTGCATCTATAGAAGGATTGACTTGTTATGCTTTTTAATGTGATGGATATTGGAATTACGATGGATTAAGCCCCGTTCCCATTCCACACACGACATGCACACTCACACACACACTATGCCCCCTTATTCACTCACTACACTCACACTACACTCACACACACTACACTCTCACATACACACTACACTCACACACTACACACACCACTACACTCACACACACTACACACACCACTACACTCACACACTACACTCACACACTACACACACACTACACTCACACACTACACTCACACACTACACTCACACACTACATACACACACACACTACACTCTCACATACACACACACTATGCTCCCTTATTCACACACACACTGCATTGACACACTCATACACTTACACACTATACTCACACACGTACGCAGGCATCGGCAGAGACTTGATAGAGAAGAAGATGAGTGTGACCCTTCTCTACGCCAACAAGACCAGCTGCCTGGATGCAGCGGAGCGTGTGAAGGTCACGGCAGCCATCAACGTTCACCAGCTAACCATGCGCCACGAACACCTCTACCATCGCCTCCTCCTCTACCTCGACAAAGAAGGCGTCAAGGAGCTATGGAGACTCGTCTTCCCCTCCACCTCTTCCATCTCCCAGCCTGGACTTCACACGGGATTGCTGGGCGTGGCCTTGGATAACGCTGTCACCGTGTGGCTAGATGGAGGAGTGGCTTCAATGTTGGAGAAGCAACAGGAACAGCAACAGCTGCAACTTGTTTCCGCCTCTTCACACTTGGAAACTGTTCTTGGTGCGTGTGTGGGGGTGGGACTGTGTGTGGGGGGTGGTGGTGGGGTGGTGTGCATGTGCTCTCTCTCCTATTGCTGTGAGTACGAGTAGAGAAGAGTGGACGGTCATTGATGCCTTCTCCCTTGTCGTCCCTTGAGTGTGAACCCTGGCCTCATCCTCGTTGATGTAGCCAGTGCTGAGCTGCAGTGTGTAGTAAGCACTAGAGCCTGGAGCAAACTTGGTTGTGTGTGGGGGGGGAAGACGAGGAGCTTAAAGAAGCTAGCTAACACTTGTCTGAAAAGGAAGTCGGTTAAGAGCATGGAGAGTCGGAATCTTCCCGAAGAGGTGTGTCTCCGGGAAGCTCCTCAGAGGGTTGACTGGTCTCACAAATAATGGAGAGATTGGATTCAGTGGAAATGGAGTTAGTTGTCTTTCTAGAATGAGATGGGATGGGGCCTGGTGAAATGTGAAGGCAGGTGAGGTCTTAGTGAGGGGACCTGGCAAGGGAGGGGAGGGGGGTCCATCACCTCAGGTTGGAGGTGGAGTCAGCCGAGCAGCTGTGGGTGCATTGCTGCATCGGTGAGGGCTTGGCGGTTGATGGCAGGCCATTAACATGGGAATTGGGTTTGAAGGAACATGCAGGAGCTATGTGGGTGGTATGAGCCTGGCAGTGATGGCGGGGCAGAGGTGGGCTGGTTCCAGTGCTGAGCTGGGCTGGTTCCAGGGCAGAGGTGGGCTAGTTCCAGGGCAGAGGTGGAATGGTTCCAAGACAGAGATGAGCTGGTTCCAGTGGTGGACTATGTCCAGAGCAGAGGTGGAATGGTTCCAGGCAAGCGGTGAACTGATGCCAGTGCAGAGGTGGGCTGGTTCCAGTGCAGAGGTGGACTATGTAGTTCCAGGGCAGAAGCTCCAGGGCAGAGGTGGACTAGTTCCAGGGCAGAAGTTAACTAGTTCCAGTGCAGAGGTGGGCTAGTTCCAGGGCAGGGGTGGGCTAGTTCCAGAGCAGAAGTGGGCTCATTCCAGGAAAGAGGTGGGACTGTTCCAGGCAAGAGTTGGGCTGAACCTGAAAATAGTAGATTCTTCAGGCACTAAACTGTCCTGCATGAATGTGGCGCATATAGTGACGAGCGGGAGAGACACGCCCCTTCAGTCGCGGGAGCCCACTCGAGGCAAGTATGTGCTTTATGTCATCTCTGCACCTACTCGCACTCGACAACTCCTGCACCTTTAGCAACAAAACGATGCTTGAGATGTTTTTGATCGTTTGTCTGGCAGCTGGCACTACACAGGCATGCCTTGTGCTCCCTCGCTACTGTCACGCTCCCAGTGCCACCTCATCTGTCCGTGAATGGGCACCTGGTTACGTGGAATGTCTTGTACAAAGACTGCGTTCGTGCATGCTGACAGCAGCACTGGTGGAGTGAACCCCGACCTCTACAGCATACCTGAGGAAGGATCCAAAACATGGAGTCGATTAGATTCAGTCGTGCCAACTTGGAGGGGAATGTGGGAAGCTTTTTCTCTCTTTTTTTTCTTTCTTCACATCGTTAATGTAATGGTTGGTTTGAAAAGAAGGTGTGGAGGCAGAGGAGAGAAGCTAGCTTCAAGAAGTGAACTAGATGGCTGGTAGTCTCATGCTAGCTTGTGTGGTGGTGTAGTTAGCTACTGTTTGATTGTGCACACACCAATGGTGGCAGAGGAGAGAAGCTAGCTTCAAGAAGTGAACTAGATGGCTGGCAGTCTCATGCTAGCTTGTGTGGTGGTGTAGCTAGCTACTGTTTGATTGTGCACACACCAATGGTGGCAGAGGAGAGAAGCTAGCTTCAAGAAGTGAACTAGATGGCTGGTAGTCTCATGCTAGCTTGTGTGGTGGTGTAGCTAGCTACTGTTTGATTGTGCACACACCAATGGTGGCAGAGGAGAGAAGCTAGCTTCAAGAAGTGAACTAGATGGCTGGTAGTCTCATGCTAGCTTGTGTGGTGGTGTAGTTAGCTACTGTTTGATTGTGCACACACCAATGGTGGCAGAGGAGAGAAGCTAGCTTCAAGAAGTGAACTAGATGGCCGGCAGTCTCATGCTAGCTTGTGTGGTGGTGTAGCTAGCTACTGTTTGATTGTGCACACACCAATGGTGGCAGAGGAGAGAAGCTAGCTTCAAGAAGTGAACTAGATGGCTGGCAGTCTCATGCTAGCTTGTGTGGTGGTGTAGCTAGCTACTGTTTGATTGTGCACACACCAATGGTGGCAGAGGAGAGAAGCTAGCTTCAAGAAGTGAACTGGAACACTCATACAAACTCTCCTTGGCTCTCCTTAAAACTGACATATTGGACTGAGATGACTTTTAGTCAGAATAGAGCAACTGTAACCAAAATAATGCTGGCAATGTTCCTACATTGGGTGTCAATTGAAGGCATTAGCAATTTACGGGTGTGAGCCAAAACATATAAGATTATAGAGCAGTTCATACACATGCTCCTTGTAATGAATGTACGTATATGAGACTAGTTAAGGTATAGGGCAGTTCATACCCACATGCTCGGAGGCCCTGTAATAAATCGTAGATCTTTAGTAATGATGACGGGATTTTTTAAATTTTTTAAAACGAAATATTCATCTGATGGGAACAAGTGAACCGTGTAAGAGATGATTGTCTGGAACAAATTAGGGTTAATTTTTTAACTGAAGTGCACAGGAAATCCCGCCCCCTCCTTCACCTTACAGACTAATCACATACAGAGAGAGGCCGCTCCCCTGGCGAGCAGGTCTTGTGGGAATAGTGTGTTGTGAGTCTTGTGATGGTGTGTCTGTGGCGAGGTGTGCTGTGTGTATAATGAGGCACTCTAACACATCCTATACCTCGATTCCTGCCCTCAATGAGTTGGAATTCCCAGTGTCAATATTTCCTTCCCGAGTAATGAGCCCAGGCAGCGTCGTGGAGACGGGGAGGGAGTGTTTGTTACCACACACTGCAGTGTGGCTGTTACAAAACAAGGAAAGAGATAATGTTTCCTCTTATTGTTCTTGACTTTGTATTGTAATGACATCTTCTTCCCCCTCCCCCTCTCCCTCCCTCCCCCTCTCCCTCCCTCCCCCTCTCCCTCCCTCCCCCTCTCCCTCCACTTCCCTCCTCCTCCCCTCCCTCCCTCTCCCTCCACTCCTCTTCCCTCCCTCCTCCTCCCCTCTCTCACTCCTCCCCTCCCTCCTCCTCCTTACAGGTGTCCATGACCACCCCTCTTCCAGCCACCTCACCAATCCCCCTGGCTCCTCCCAGCATCCCTCCTTATCTACCAACGTGTCCGTCATTGGGTCCACTTGGACTCCTATTCCAACCCCCTCCATTTCCAAACCTCCCTCCTCCCCCTCCTTCACTCGGCCTACCCTTCCTTCTCCTCTCGTCAGCTCCACCTCCCGAACCCCACTAGGGGACGTGGCTACAAGGGGTCCCTCGGTAGAAACACAGTTGTCTACCCTCGGTACATTCTCCTCCTCTCACCACCCTCATGTGCAAGTGCGACGAGTGAAGTCTGAGCGTCATCACCTTACCTATCAAGACTGCCTGGCAAAGCAGGCAGCCATGAGGAACAAGAATGGGATACTCCTGCACAGGGAGAGTGCTCCCGAGTTTTTAAGTGCCTCTGAGGGACTTGTACATGCTAGCAGTTCACATCATGACTCATCCGGGCTGCTTGGTACGCATACAAGAGTGCCATCGCCTCTGCAACACCAGCAGCAGCCCCTTCAGCCCTCTCCATTGTTGAAGGACAGCAGCACTCACGTTGAAGTCAAGATCGAGTGTGTTGACATGCATGAGACCACACCCTCCATGGCAGCATCGTCACCCCTCACCTCAAAGGGGGCATGGCCTAAAGATGTGTCCTTTTCTGGTCCCTTCCCCATACCTGGGGGTTCTCCTGGGAAAGGCTTCAACGAAGAGAAGCAGAAGTTCATCATGGAAGCACAGAGCTGGAGTAAGCAGGTGGACTCGGAGATTGCCAGGAAAATTAAAGGGTCGTCACCATTGCCTTTGTCCTCCTCCCTTCTGACGCACCCTGGGGGCTCATCAGTGGGAGGAGCTTTCTCCCTGGGGCTGTTTGCATCACCACAGCTGGTCAGTAGCCATTCATCGCTTAGTTCGAAGTTTAGTCCTGAAGAACAGGAAAAGATTTTGCGGCAGCATTTTGAGTTGATCATGCAACAGCAGCAACAACAACAGCAGCAGCAACAGCAACAACAACAGCAGCAGCTCCTGTCGGTGGCTGGATGTCCCTCTATGGCGCTCCCCGTCTTGCCGGCTAATTCCCCCCTGGGAGGGAGAAGCCTCTCCGTATCCACGGCCGCTGCGGGTAACAATAACACCATGCTTGGACAAACCCACTCACCACACCCCTCCATGGTTGCTGCGGGGACCGTCACACCTCTCGGCCAAACACACCCACCACACTCCTCCTCCGCAGGTGCCCCTTCCCCGAAGAAATCGTCCCTTCATCTCTTCCAGTCCGCACACGGTACTTCCGCTCCAACTAGCGTGTTCCCCATCATGGGTTCGACTGGCTCAGCAAGCGCTACCCCAGGTGGTTTTCTCTGTAACCCTTCCCTCTCCCAATTCCCTAGTGCTGCTGCGGCTATGTTTAACCCCATCTATCAGGCAACTCTGCAGCAGTGGATGGCGAAGGGGGGAAAGACACCCGTGGTCTCGGAGCCTGCTCTCCTCCAAGGACTCATGGATAAGGTGCCTGTGGTTCTGGCCGATGGAAGGTTCACGTTTGTCCCCATGGGGGGCCCCAGGCAGCAGGGGAGCAAGATGAGCCCTGCAAAGGAGGAGGGGGAGGAGGAAGAGAGGAGCGAGGAGATGTCCCCTCGTAATGCCACCGCCGGATGTAAGAGGATGCATTCCCCGGGAGTTGATGTGAGGTCAGAGTTCATGCCTACGCCATCAAAGCGAAGAAGGTCCAGTTCTCTTCCAGACATCACGCAGGCTTTTCAGATCTCTCCTCTCAAGAAACCGGGGAAAGGATCTGAGACAATGGAAGAGAACGAAGAGAGGACCTCGAATGGGATGTCCACGACAATGACATTTTCTGAAAATCCTCTCTGTCCACGGCAACATGCCCCTCCCACCATGATTCACATTCCACAGGATGTGAAAGTGAACGACCACATACTGGGATTTCCCACACCCACTCACAGCAGCCCCCTGGTGGGGAATTTCTCCCTCTCTCCCATCATCCTCCCCTCAACATCGTACCCCTCACCTCACCACCAACGGCACTCCCACCAGCCCCTGACCCTCGGACAGGATCCTCTACACACGAACGAGGAATTGAGGGAACAGTTGGAGATCGGGGGGCTGCAAACAATGCTACCTCCCTCACCGGAGTCCACTCTTCCCCCCTGTAAGTTCCAACAGTGAAAGTGTGCTATCAAGTGTAGTGCTGTGTCTCAAACTTGTTGTTGTTGTTTTAAAATCTGCATAAGGTTAAAGGGCATTCAGCATAGCCATAACCACACCCAGGGTGGCCTGGTGAAATATTCAAAGACGTAGCAACCATGTTGGATGTTAGCTTGGGAGGTGTGTCAACTGGGAAGCCAGTCTAAGTGATGCGTCTTATCAGGGTGATGTGGGTGGAATGAGGCGTAGTATGTGGGCTAACAATGCACAGCTCTCAAATTCTGCTGGCATGCATTCTCCATTAATCTCCAGGGGAGGTGGGGGAGATGCTATTCAGAGGGGGGGAACTTGTACCCATTTTGAGGGGAATGATCTTTTTGAGGTTAGGTTTTCCTCAAAACTCAAAAATGTCCCATAATATTGAGGGAGGAAAGAGCTTCTATCATCTAAAAAAAACACTATTTTCTCCAAAACAATTTGCAGATGTGACTAACAGAAATTTGTGGATAATGAAAGCCACGCCCAGCTCTGCTGCTCTTTCTATCTAGCTATTCAAGGATTGGTCTGTAACCATGAAAGCCAGGAAATGTTAACCACTTGAAAATATCCAGATATGTGGCCTTTTGTGTGTGTGTGTGTCCAAATTTAACTTTCTTCCACTTCTCTCTCCCACTTACTTCTCCCTCCCACTTATCTTCCCCACCCCTAGTCCCAGCTGGCCGAGGACCTATTCAGCTCTGGCAGTTCCTGCTGGATCTCCTCCTGTCTCCCGACAAGCAGCACATGATCCAGTGGACGGGGAACAGCTACGAGTTCTGCATCCTCCAGCCCGAAGAGATCGCCAAGCTCTGGGGTGCCCGTAAGAGCAAGCCACGCATGAACTATGACAAGCTTAGCCGTGGCCTTCGATACTACTATAACAAAGGCATTATGGACAAAGTTCAAGGCAAGAAGTTGACCTTTAAGTACACTTGTGACGTCCACAACTACATACGCTCGCGGAATGCCCAGGCGCAGGGGGGAGTGGCGCCACACCCTGTGGGAGAGTACAGATCTGGTAGCTCCACCCCCATTCCTATGTCCTCTGCGGGAGATTGTGGGCAGGATGGAGAGGATATTGGGGAAGAAGTGGGAGGAGTCGGGGAAGAGAAGCCAAGATTGTACATCGGTGCTGAGATGCCTCCGCAGTTTCAGCACGCCATGAAAATGTCGAGCGAGATGATGCAAGAAGTGGTGGGTGTGGTCGAAGAGAAGCCGAGATTGTTCGGCGGTGTCGAGATGCCTCTGCAATTCCAGCACACCATTAACAAGACGAGCGAGATGATGCGAGAGGTGGTGGGTGTGGTTAGTAGATGTGATCTGCCTGGTGTGGTAAAGGGGCATCCCGGAGGGGTGGAACAGGAAACACACAACAGCAGCAGCACCGGGGGTATAATTGGCGGGGGATTGTGCGGGGGAGCTGTATGAGGGCACACCAACAGATTCTTTTATGTTCTAATTAAGCATGGATTCTTTTATGTTCTAATTAAGCATGGAGACTCAATCAGAAAGAAACAATTTTGCAAATGATATTGTGTGTCCCCATTTTGTGCCTATTTTCAGTACTAATCAGCCAATGGAGGAGGGGCGTGGCAATGGCAGCCACAAGCATGACTTTCCACAGAAATAATCAACTGTACGTTTACCTAGGGTTGTAGTCAACCATTATAAACACTATTCCAATGAAGGACGTTTGTAGGGGCTAGCAATTGTGTCTGTCCTCCAGCTCGGATGATGGGGAGATCAAGGAGAGGACGGTTGTGCTTGGCTGTCCTGCAGAGACTCCAGGCAGGACATCAGACCTTCCTTGTGGTCGGGGCAAACCTTCAGCGCAAGCAGCAAACAGTCCTGGGCCTAGTATGTAGAATCACAACTAGACAGGCACCCAGCGTAATATAGGACAACGCACCTTGCTGGATTCCTCTAGTCCTCTCAATGCATTTGCCTTGTGAACGTAAGCCTTGACACTGGATGGCTCCATCTAAAACAGTTAATTAACAAGAGTTGGAAGTGATAACTGTCAGTCTAGTGTTTGTTACAATGGCTAATCACTGGTATGGACCTGTAGGGCCGCATCACATTCCTGCAATGCTTCGTTGTACTTCTGCATTCTATTGTAGGTCTGGAAGTGTATACACAGAGACACATTATTACATGTAGGATACACACAGACATTACTATGCACTACATATAGGATACACACAGACATTACTATGCACTACATATGAGGTCTCAGGAAAGGGCCCAATTTGAATTGTCGTGTCAAAGAAAGAATTACAGAAAATGGGCTCTGAAACAACCATCCTAAGAAAAATATGTGTAAGCTGGAAGGCAGAGGTTAAGTGCTACATGATTTCAAAGATTTGAAAAGTTGATTTAAAAAAATCTTATTAATATATTCTCCTGTGACATTTCCCTATTCCCCTGTCCTATATACCCTCTTGGGTCCTCTTGTGCGAGCACTCATTGAGGTCAAAGAGACAAAGAGGCTGAGGAAAATTCATTCTAGAAATCTGCCATCTATATTATATAGATCAATGTTGCGTAACTTATTTCCCTGCCAGTCTCTAGATTCTGGCAGACTGGACAATTTTCCATTGCAGAGTACACAGGCCAGATTTCGGATATCGGAGGGTGTGAAAGTGAATGATCATAATTGAAATTCCCCGTGCCCATTAGCACCCCTACATATGATGATACCTTACCAGTGCTCGGTTGGTATAAAGTGTCACGTCCCAGGGGGTCTCTCTAAGTGCACCAGTAAAATGCTGCACTGCCTCTTCATACTCTCCACACTTAAAGCACTGGTTTCCTTTTTTCTTCAACTCCTTCCCTCTGACATCCCTTTCCTTCTTTCTCTCTGCTCTGTCCTTCGCATCTTGTTCTACTGTGCGGCGAAATGCAGCTGTCTCCCCCTCCCCCTTCCCTCCGTCCACTCCACTCTCAGACAAAACGGAGTTTATAATTGTTCTCTCGTAAGTAGTTTTGGCTTCTTTGTCACTGCTAGCCAATCGGTGGATGTATTCATCAGCCTTATCTATTGCCCTGAAGGATGCTGCTTCATCGTTAGAAGTCACTAAATCTTTGACCAGATTGCCTGAAGAGAAAACATGCATTTTGTTAGAGTTAGGACAGGAAGACAAACGTGATCGACCTCAGGTCGCGAGAATTTGACCCTAGTCAAACACCAAGAAGTGAGGGAGGGGCCTAGGCAAGGAACTGAACTAAATGATGGCACAAGTGAACCTCCTTTTAAGATATGCAAGATGCTCATATCATGGCAGTCTCTTGACTCAAGCAGACATAAAATAATGATAATCAGGAACATTATATAACTCCCATATGATACAATGACGAGTCACATGTCAGAACTACTCTCCTGTTCTCAAAACACATCCATGAATTTATAATCTTGGTTTCTAAATAATGCACACCAGTGCACTAATGCGAATACGATTGAGTGGGAGTGGACACACCTTATACTCAGCAGACGGAGTCTCGAAAATGAATTGGTGAGCGAAAGGATGTGGCCAAGTAGGTTGTCGTCCCTCCCCAATTCCCCGGCGGATCTCCCCACCCAAATCTGTATGTCTGTCATTAATATTAACCCTCTTCTTATTTAGTCTTCAAGTATTATTCTATTATTTAATTATCTAATAAATATATGCACACGCACGCATGCAAGACCAAAATGTTTACATATATATTGGATTGACTCGTAAAAAAAAAATCAAACAAGAGTTTGCCAATGTAGACCACATGTATTTACAGGACCCTTTACCTAATAATGCACTTTTTTTTTTAACTCGGTGTTATATTTGACATTCTTTCAATAGGTAAGGGAAGTACACAAAGACTGTGATACTAGGTAAGGGGTCATCATCATTTAGAGACTAAATGATAGGTAAAGGAACGTCGTACTTATAGGTAAAATGATTGCTTTGTAGGTAAAGGGTCGTACAACTTTTGTGGTCAACATTGGTGGTGGTCAACATTGGTGGTGGTCAACACTGGTAACAATGGTTGGTAATCATTTCCAATATAAAAATTGTCTCCCACTCTTTTTATTTTTATTTTTATAGAGACATGCAGTTTCCTACAAGTTACTCAGGATAACTTCAAGTTATTCTTTACTGCATTTATTTTTATTTCTAAAGCATGCACATTTCTATGTTGATGACATTTCTATGTTGATGATAAGTAGTTACCTGGTTTTGAGTTACCTGGTTTTGTTGAAAGTTAATTGTTGTCACTTTGTCACTAGAGGTCACTAGAGTAAGTATTGGAGCAAAAAAAAATCGTCATTTCGTCGAAGCAAAAACATGCAATAGCTTGCCGACCATCCTTACCTATTCTTCCATATACTGTCTGGCCCCTACAACTCTGCGGATCTCATCCACCAGTAGCAGCCGATCACTCTCAAATTTCCGCGCATCACCAGAGATGCCCCACATCTTCCCCTGCTACACTATCACACACTATGCACCTCTCATTGCTAAATTCCACATCTATTCCTATCTTCCTAACAACCCAGCTGATGCAGTCCTCGGTCTAAATTGCAATCTCACAACTTCCTGACTCTGCATGGACCTCACATACCTCTCCAGCACCATTTTTTGCCAATATGTAGAACTTCAGCGTGCTCTTGCTGTTGACTTCCTCCTCCCAATCCTTCTCATTTCTCACCTTCATCTTTTTCTTCCACTTACGTGCTGACTTGTCTAGCTCGTACTTCCTCCTCAAGATCTCATACTCCTCCCCTCACCGATTCCTCCATCCTATTTACAACTACTTTCATCATCTGCTCTCTTCTCCAATCCTTCCCAAACAAAATCTTCATCTCTCCTCTCCTCCAGCTTCCTCCACCCCATATCTCCCTGTATTGCCACTCCTGCTACTGTATTACTTACCCCCAGTAACATCCTATCCACTCATCTGGGCTGACCCCAACTTCTTGCAAGCATTACGTACTCCTGTCCACCACACTTCGGCTGCATACTCCATACTAGGTCTCACTAGAAGCTCACACACCATTCTTCCTGTCTACTTCCACCAAATCCACTCATCCACGTCACCTTCTCATCCCACTCTTCTGCCTTCTTCTCCAGCTGAACATTACCCCTTAGCACTTCCTATCAAACCACACACCAAGTACTTGAACTCTTCGCAACCTCTTCCACAATCTCCTCACCAATCCTCCAAGAATATGAATATATCATTATAATCTGCACGGTTATAAAACCAACTTTTGCAATAATTAGCCATGTTGGGCATTGAAGTACTGATGAACGGCAGTTGACCACGTCCCACAGAGGAATTTGACAAGTTGAAGAAAACTATGATAAATCTTGGTTGCTTGGCAACAAACCACATTGTTACTTGAAGATAAAATTAATGTCCCTTGCCTTGTGTACATTAGATATGATCACATTATGCAAATGAAAACCAACTAGTTCTCTGGGCACTTTTGGTCACCAACACAGACCGTTGCTCATGGAACCAAGTCAAGGAATTTCTTCACCTTGAAGATGTCGCTACGAAGTGACCAACAGGGTAGATGGACCAGGAGCAATGTCCTTACCGCAACCATGACTATGCCCATGATGAGCAGGAATCACCTTTGGGGTCTAGAACACGGAAAGAATAATTGCACTACTAGAATCTGGCATAATATACCAGCAACAGGGCCACCAGTAGTTGATGGACCAGCTTGACTCATGGGACTATGTCCATGGAGCAGGAAGAGTTGCCAGAGCCACTGACTGCATCCATGACTATGTCCATGGAGCAGGAACAGTTGCCAGAGCCACTGACTGCATCCATGACTATGTCCATGATGAGTAGGAAGAGTTGCCAGAGCCACTGACTGCATCCATGACTATGTCCATGGAGCAGGAAGAGTTGCCAGAGCCACTGACTGCCTCCATGACTATGTCCATGGAGCAGGAAGAGTTGCCAGAGCCACTGACTGCATCCATGACTATATATGTCCATGATGAGCAGGAAGAGTTGCCAGAGCCACTGACTGCATCCATGACTATGTCCATGGAGAAGGAAGAGTTGCCAGAGCCACTAACTGCATCCATGACTATGCCCAGGAAGAGTTGCCAGAGCCACTGACTGCATCCATGACTATGCCCACAATGAGCAGGAAGAGTTGCCAGAGCCACTGACTGCATCCATGACTATGTCCATGGAGCAGGAAGAGTTGCCAGAGCCACTGACTGCATCCATGACTATGCCCACAATGAGCAGGAAGAGTTGCCAGAGCCACTGACTGCATCCATGACTATGTCCATGGAGAAGGAAGAGTTGCCAGAGCCACTAACTGCATCCATGACTATACCCAGGAAGAGTTGCCAGAGCCACTGACTGCATCCATGACTATGTCTACAATGAGCAGGAAGAGTTGCCAGAGCCACTGACTGCATCCATGACTATGTCCATGATGAGCAGGAAGAGTTGTCAGAGTCACTGACTGCATCCATGACTATGTCCACAATGAGCAGGAAGAGTTGCCAGAGCCACTGACTGCATCCATGACTATGTCCATGATGAGCAGGAAGAGTTGTCAGAGTCACTGACTGCATCCATGACTATGTCCATGGAGCAGGAAGAGTTGCCAGAGCCACTGACTGCATCCATGACTATGCCCACAATGAGCAGGAAGAGTTGCCAGAGCCACTGACTGCATCCATGACTATGTCCATGATGAGCAGGAAGAGTTGCCAGAGCCACTGACTGCATCCATGACTATGTCCATGGAGCAGGAAGAGTTGCCAGAGCCACTGACTGCATCCATGACTATGTCCATGATGAGCAGGAAGAGTTGTCAGAGTCACTGACTGCATCCATGACTATGTCCATGGAGCAGGAAGAGTTGCCAGAGCCACTGACTGCATCCATGACTATGTCCATGGAGCAGGAAGAGTTGCCAGAGCCACTGACTGCATCCATGACTATGTCCATGGAGCAGGAAGAGTTGCCAGAGCCACTGACTGCATCCATGACTATGTCCATGGAGCAGGAAGAGTTGCCAGAGCCACTGACTGCATCCATGACTATGTCCATGATGAGCAGGGATCACCTTTGGGGTCTAGAACACGAAAGGAACAATTGCACTACTAGAATATGGCAGCAACAGGGCCACCAGTAGTCGATGGACCAGAAGAACTAGCTTGACTGCATCCATGACTATGTCCACAATGAGCAGGAAGAGTTGCCAGAGCTACTGACTGCATCCATGACTATGCCCACAATGAGCAGGAAGAGCTGCCAGAGCCACTGACTGCATCCATGACTATGTCCATGATGAGCAGGAAGAGTTGCCAGAGCCACTGACTGCATCCATGACTATGTCCATGATGAGCAGGAAGAGTTGCCAGAGCCACTGACTGCATCCATGACTATGTCCATGGAGCAGGAAGAGTTGCCAGAGCCACTGACTGCATCCATGACTATGCCCACAATGAGCAGGAAGAGTTGCCAGAGCCACTGACTGCATCCATGACTATGTCCATGATGAGAAGGAAGAGTTGCCAGAGCCACTGACTGCATCCATGACTATGTCCATGGAGAAGGAAGAGTTGCCAGAGCCACTAACTGCATCCATGACTATGCCCAGGAAGAGTTACCAGAGCCACTGACTGCATCCATGACTATGCCCACGATGAGCAGGAAGAGTTGCCAGAGCCACTGACTGCATCCATGACTATGTCCATGGAGCAGGAAGAGTTGCCAGAGCCACTGACTGCATCCATGACTATGTCCACAATGAGCAGGAAGAGTTGCCAGAGCCACTGACTGCATCCATGACTATGTCCACAATGAGCAGGAAGAGTTGCCAGAGCCACTGACTGCATCCATGACTATGCCCACAATGAGCAGGAAGAGTTGCCAGAGCCACTGACTGCATCCATGACTATGTCCACAATGAGCAGGAAGAGTTACCAGAGCCACTGACTGCATCCATGACTATGTCCATGATGAGCAGGAAGAGTTGCCAGAGCCACTGACTGCATCCATGACTATGTCCAGGATGAGCAGGAAGAGTTGCCAGAGCCACTGACTGCATCCATGGCTATGTCCACAATGAGCAGGAAGAGTTGCATAGCCACTGACTGCATCCATGAGTATGTCCATGATGAGCAGGAAGAGTTGCCAGAGCCACTGACTGCATCCATGACTATGTCCACAATGAGCAGGAAGAGTTGCCAGAGCCACTGACTGCATCCATGACTATGTCCACAATGAGCAGGAAGAGTTGCCAGAGCCACTGACTGCATCCATGACTATGTCCATGGAGCAGGAAGAGTTGCCAGAGCCACTGACTGCATCCATGACTATGTCCATGGAGCAGGAAGAGTTGCCAGAGCCACTGACTGCATCCATGACTATGCCCACAATAAGCAGGAAGAGTTGCCAGAGCCACTGACTGCATCCATGACTATGCCCACAATGAGCAGGAAGAGTTGCCAGAGCCACTGACTGCATCCATGACTATGTCCATGGAGCAGGAAGAGTTGCCAGAGCCACTGACTGCATCCATGACTATGTCCATGATGAGCAGGAATCACCTTTGGGGTCTAGAACACGGAAGGAACAATTGCACTACTAGAATATGGCAGCAACAGGGCCACCAGTAGTTGATGGACCAGAAGAACTAGCTTGACTGCATCCATGACTATGTCCACAATGAGCAGGAAGAGTTGCCAGAGCCACTGACTGCATCCATGACTATGCCCACAATGAGCAGGAAGAGTTGCCAGAGCCACTGACTGCATCCACGACTATGTCCATGATGAGCAGGAAGAGTTGCCAGAGCCACTGACTGCATCCATGACTATGTCCATGATGAGCAGGAAGAGTTGCCAGAGCCACTGACTGCATCCATGACTATGTCCATGGAGCAGGAAGAGTTGCCAGAGCCACTGACTGCATCCATGACTATGCCCACAATGAGCAGGAAGAGTTGCCAGAGCCACTGACTGCATCCATGACTATGTCCATGATGAGCAGGAAGAGTTGCCAGAGCCACTGACTGCATCCATGACTATGTCCATGGAGAAGGAAGAGTTGCCAGAGCCACTGACTGCATCCATGACTATGCCCAGGAAGAGTTACCAGAGCCACTGACTGCATCCATGACTATGTCCATGGAGCAGGAAGAGTTGCCAGAGCCACTGACTGCATCCATGACTATGTCCACAATGAGCAGGAAGAGTTGCCAGAGCCACTGACTGCATCCATGACTATGTCCATGGAGCAGGAAGAGTTACCCAGAGCCACTGACTGCATCCATGACAATGTCCATGGAGCAGGAAGAGGACTGCATCCATGACTATGTCCACAATGAGCAGGAAGAGTTACCAGAGCCACTGACTGCATCCATGACTATGTCCACAATGAGCAGGAAGAGTTGCCAGAGCCACTGATTGCATCCATGACTATGTCCACAATGAGCAGGAAGAGTTACCCAGAGCCACTGACTGCATCCATGACTATGTCCACAATGAGCAGGAAGAGTTGCCAGAGCCACTGACTGCATCCATGACTATGTCCACAATGAGCAGGAAGAGTTGCCAGAGCCACTGACTGCATCCATGACTAGGCCAACAATGAGCAGGAAGAGTTGCCAGAGCCACTGACTGCATCCATGACTATGTCCACAATGAGCAGGAAGAGTTGCCAGAGCCACTGATTGCATCCATGACTATGTCCACAATGAGCAGGAAGAGTTACCCAGAGCCACTGACTGCATCCATGACTATGTCCACAATGAGCAGGAAGAGTTGCCAGAGCCACTGACTGCATCCATGACTATGTCCACAATGAGCAGGAAGAGTTGCCAGAGCCACTGACTGCATCCATGACTAGGCCAACAATGAGCAGGAAGAGTTGCCAGAGCCACTGACTGCATCCATGACTAGGCCAACAATGAGCAGGAAGAGTTGTCAGAGCCACTGACTCATCCGTCACATGGAATGTGCAGAGTAAGAACAAATAATAGCACAACCTAATCCGGAAATTCCCAGGAAAAAAAAATATCTACTACTAGAATTATGCTACTTTAACTGTGCCTGACCTAACATCTATTCATCATCACCTATCTCTGAAGAAGTCCAGCTGATCCTCACTGCCATTGAATGCTACACAAGATGGTGTAGGGCAAAGACCAACTACTGGATCACAAGCAACAGCACTTCTTAGAGATGCTACCTCATCACTGTCGACTTCATTGCTTCCCAAGTAAGTAAATGCTCTTTCTCCCTCATCTGCAAGCTGAAATCATCCTGGAAAAACTTCATCTCTGCTGCCATAACTTTTCAAGATACCAGAAGTGAAGTTTGACGTCACATTTAACATTGTACCATCAGGCATACTTTCTTTATATTATTATTTTGAGATAGAACAATGCTTTAAGCATGCTCGTGCAATATTTCAGGCTGTTTACGCAAACAGTTGATTTTTTACAATTAATTTAATAGCAGTCACCGCATTTTGCTCCATTTACGCCTGTGGCAGGGGTTGACAAAACCCTCCTCTCTCTCAACCATAATTATTTCACATTTATGTTTCTCTTTCACAAGCTGGCCAGCCCACGCTGCTGGGAATCCAGTTGTGCATCCATGCATAAGTTGAGCCTCTCCAAGGAAAATACATGTCCACTTACATGCTAGCAAACAAAAGGTTGACTGAATATGGCAGAGAGGAGGGTTTGGGCACATGTGTCAATCCTTTTGCATGTTACAAGTATGTACATAGTGTACTTTTTTTTTTATGGGGTTGGCAATGTTCTAATAGGCATCCACATTTTAATTAATGTTTTAGGAGGCTGCCTGTAGAGAGTCTTTAGAAGAGCTATGGTATTCTAAGGCTAGAGCTAGGAATATTCTTTGGCTAATGTTGGAGTTTTGTAAAGCTAGGAGTATTCTAGGAATAGAGTCAGGTCAGGGATATTTTAGGCCTAGCCCCAAGGCTACGGACAGGTACAAGACAGCAAGACTCCGTGTTTGGTAAGCCGAAAAGTAACATCCATCCAGCAATTTTTGCCTTACGTTTTAATGAAAAAATAATAATATATAATTTTACAGCATACATGAAAGGATAATTTGACAATATGTGATTTCTGAAGGTATACCTATAGGCAACCACAAATTATTTCGGGTATTTAGAGGCTATAAGTATGCTGTTTGTCCTGCAACACCACTACTCTCTCAGCGATTTATCTCCCCTAAACACTGAAAAGTTCCTTACTACTATTATTTCAGTAAGTCGCTCTTGAGCCGTACGCGTGAAATAGTTTGGCGCAAGTTTAAAAGTTGGCGCAAAATAAAATGAAGTGGGATGGGAGAAATATAAACATAGAAATATGACGGGTTTGGATATACTCACCCACTTCATCTACTTTTGCAAGGAACTTGCCAAGCACAACATCTGCGTCATCCTCGCTATCCGACATGTCTGAAAGTTAGGTAAAGGGTCGCCACCAGTGTGTGTGTGTCTGTGGTAATAATAATAATAATAATAATAATAATAATAATAATAATAATAATAATAATAATAATAATAATAATAATAATAGATATAATTTTACAGCATACGTGAGCATACGTGAGAATTCATACGTGAGAATTGCATTACATGAAAGGATAATGAGACAATGACAATATGTGATTGCTGAAGGTATAGCTCTAGGAAACCACAAATTATTTGAGTATTTAGAGGTGTGAGGGATATTCATACATTTGGAGCATGGACAGGAAAAATGAAATGTGCATGGTGAGTCTGATCGAAAGGGAGTAGTCAAGTGAGCCCAAAACAGTTTGGACACTTGTTGGTGAATTACCTGTGTTGTCTGTTCTAAATTAATTGGTGAAGTAAGTTCCATAATCTTGGCAGTCGGTTAAAATAGAAGTGTCTTGAAAAGTTGGTTTTGGATCGGGTATGCTTTAACTTGATGTGCGTAGATGATCTTGTTTTGCAAGATGAAAACTCCACATGTTCATAGATGTTGAAGGTTTTTGAAGGATGTTGTAGTTATTTTACAAGAAGGTCAGCGAGTTCAAAGTGCATCATGAAAGGTAGAATCCTCGGCTAATCAGATGCTCCCAATAGTCAATTTTGCAGGATAAATCAGTTTCCCTCCTCTGTACTCTTTCCATCATTATAATATCTTTTGAGAGGTGAGGCCTCCACAGCTGGGAACAATAGGTCATTTGGGATCTTACAAGGGATAAGTATGTCTTCCTAGTTTGTGTGTGTGTGTTGTGTGTGTGTGTGAAGGATTCTGCAGCCTTTCTAGGCTTACCATGCAACATCTCAAGCACACTTTCACCAAAAGGACTTGTTCGCCAATCTTGAATTTCTGGCTGCGTTAGAGCAAACTCGCTACCACAAGTGACAATGGCTGCTGAAGGAAAAGGACTTTTATTACATAAAAATGTGAATTATAGGGACAAAGTGAGGGATGGGGTGGGGGGCGAGACAAAGACCAGGGACCTGAGGTGATTCCTCCTCTCTCAGCACTTCAGCACATTTCCCATAACAACTGTCCACCCTACCCATCTTGATCCCCAAACTCTTTGTCTCGATAATTCATCTGAGCATTCTTTCCAAGGTCCTGGATCTGCAAGATATTATTTGTCACTTAATTAATTGACATTTTTACTGTCCACTCAATCCCACTTACAGATGATGTCAAGTATAAACAAACCTCCCATATCTACCCAACATTAAACCTATTCTCCCTTATTCTGCCGCCCATTTTTCAATCTCAATCATATTCATCAATTTTCCTCTACCAGCAACTCCCACAACACAAGAAAAGCACAATATCTTCATCCAAGCTCATACCTACTATACTGACATACCATACCTCGCCTTATTACCCATGAGTCCTGCTGGTGCCGTCCTTAACCTAAATCTCAACCCCACTTCCCCCTTGCTACCGAATCCCCACACAGCTTTAGCCGAACATCCAATTCGCACAAAAAACAAAACACAACAAAAGACGATCTTTACCCGTTTCATAAAAGGGCAAGGAGAAGACGTTTGACGGAGTACGTGCTAGTGAACGGTAAAGCACGTGCTTTGGTGTGAAGCAGTTCATATCAAATTCTGAGTTCTCTCAAGTTAAAGCTCTTATAAAAATGGAGCCAGAAGGTAAGACAACTGACAGAGACGGAAATGAAGTGGATCCTGGAGATAGGGTATTGAACAGTGAAATGGATATCACGGAGTCTCTAGCCCCCCCTGATACTGATGTGCCACCAAGAGAAGTATTGAACAGTAAAATGGATGTCACGGAGTCTCTATCCCTCCCTGGTACTGAAGTATTGAACAGTGTTGTGCCACCAGACGAAATGTATGTGCTTACCAGTGACTCCTCCAGTGAGGTTGCTTCAAGACTACAATGTACTATCTCTAGTGAGACTTTTTGCAAGCTAGAGCAGCTCACTAATCATGGACCGTCAAAAACAGTCGAGCTGAAAATGCCAAACAATGCCTCTGCCATGTCATCTCAAACCATGCCTACATCACATGATCAAGCCATGCCTATTCCATTAGCCACACCCATTTTAATCACTACATCTGGCGAGCGGTCCACCATCAACACCAGCACAAGAAACATCCTCAACTCGTTCTTCTCTTGCTCGACTTCTCTGGACCCTCACGCCCTCGTTTCCTCTGTGAGAAAAGAGCTGTATGGCCTTCCATCCATGGTTCAGCGACTAGTGATGGACAAGAGGCTCAAGGAGCATCAAGGGTGTGTGAACTGCATCGACTTCTCATGGCAGGGAGACCTGTTGGCCTCGAGTAGTGACGATCTCCATGTGGTGCTTTGGGACTGGAGGAAGGGAAAGGTTGCCAGCAAGTTTGACTCCGGACATGTGGCAAATGTGTTTCAGGCGAGAAATGGGGGGTGGAGAAAGAAATGGGGGTGGAGAAGTGGAGGGAGGGACTGATAGGAGAGGGTGTGACCACAAGAAAGGGTGTTGCTATGACAAAGCTTGGGAATGGGATAAGGGTGGGTGGTATGAGATAGGTGGAGGTTATGAGGAGTGTAGAATTTGGTTGAGGTCAGATAGGTGGGAGGTGGGGTATATATGAGTGACTAATTGAGAGTGGGAGAGATGAGAAAGAGACAGGGTATGTGTTTCAGGTCGTGGGAAGGGAACTAGTAGTATATACGTACCTTGGAGAAAATGGCCTCGGATGTTTCTGTTTCCCCTAGCTTCCCCCACCCACTGCTTCCTTATGTGGTAATGGAGTCTGCGCATGTCAAGGCCTCAAGCTGCAGAGAGTATTTGCACACTCTAACAGTTCTGTGGCTTTGTGTGTGAATGGCCACCCAGATGTCAGACAGTGCAATGGGTGCATGTGTCCTCATGTACAATATGTCCAGGTCGTCCAAGAACCTTTGTGTTGTAGGCTAGAGCTGGCGGGGCTAGAGGGACTTGGCTAGAGCTGGCTAGGCTAGAGCTAACTAGGCTAGGCTAGAGCTGGCTAGGCTAGAGCTGGCTAGGCTAGAGCTAGAGCTGGCTAGGCTAGAGCTGGCTAGTAGAGAGACTAGGCTAGAGCTGGCTGTGCTAGAGCTGGCTAGGCTAGAACTGGCTAGGCTAAAGCGACTAGACTAGAGCTGGCTAGGCAAGAGAGACTAGAGCTGGCTAGGCAAGAGGGACTAGACTAGAGCTGGCTAGGAAAGAGGGACTAGACTAGAGCTGGCTAGGTGAGAGGGACTAGACTAGAGCTAGAGGGACTAGACTAGAGCTGGCTAGGCTAGAGGGACTAGACTAGAGCTGGCTAGGCTAGAGGGACTAGACTAGAGCTGGCTAGGCTAGAGGGACTAGACTAGAGCTGGCTAGGCTAAAGGGACTAGACTAGAGCTGGCTAGGCTAAAGGGACTAGACTAGAGCTGGCTAGGCAAGAGGGACCAGACTAGAGCTAGCTAGGTGAGAGGGACTAGACTAGAGCTGGCTAGGTGAGAGGGACTAGACTAGAGCTGGCTAGGCAAGAGGGACTAGACTAGAGCTGGCTAGGCAAGAGGGACTAGACTAGAGCTGGCTAGGCAAGAGGGACTAGACTAGAGCTGGCTAGGCTAAAGGGACTAGACTAGAGCTGACTAGGCTAGAGGGACTAGACTAGAGCTGACTAGGCTAGAGGGACTAGACTAGAGCTTGCTAGGCTAGAGGGACTAGACTAGAGCTGGCTAGGCAAGAGGACCAGACTAGAGCTGGCTAGGCTAGAGGGACTAGACTAGAGCTGGCTAGGTGAGAGGGACTAGACTAGAGCTGACTAGGCTAGAGGGACTAGACTAGAGCTGGCTAGGCAAGAGGGACTAGACTAGAGCTGGCTAGGCTAGAGGGACTAGAGCTGGCTAGGCAAGAGGGACTAGACTAGAGCTGGCTAGGCTAGAGGGACTAGACTAGAGCTGGCTAGGCTAGAGGGACTAGACTAGAGCTGGCTAGGCTAGAGGGACTAGACAAGAGCTGGTTAGGCTAGAGCTGGCTGAGCTAAGGATAGGTCATAGCCTCATGGTAGGGTCAGGGCTGAAAGCCTCGGGGCTAGGGCTCATGGGCCTCAGGGCAGTGGCTAGGATAGAGGCTAGGGCTAAGGATAGGCCTGAGGGAGGGTCTAGAACTAGGATAGGTCTAATAGACCTGAGAAATAACAACTGCATTATACAATATAATTAGGGCCACTGGAACTAGACCATCACTGATTTATGGGCTCCCTAAGATACATAAACCGAGGTTCCCCTTAGGCCAATTGTGTCTTGCACGTGCACCGTCATAAAGGATGGGGCTAAGGGCAGAGCTAAGCTATAGCTGGTTGATTCCAAGATGGCCACTAGACATGGCTCACAACATGATGGCTCTTAAAACCTCTCCTCTTCCGTCTAATTCCACCTCTCGCTTCACCAGCCGATCTCTTAAGCTGTTTTCTTTCAATGCCCGCAGTCTCTTATATAAATTACATGAGCTGTCTCTACTCTATAATACTTATTTTCCTGACCTTGTTTGTGTGAATGAGCCTTGGCTCTCACCAGACATTCTTAATAGTGAGGTTTCTTTACCTAATTTTCAACTTTATCACCTAGATAGAAATCGCCATGGTGGTGGTGTTGCTATTTATGTGCACTCTTCTTTACATGCTGTTCCTTTGAACCCTCAGTCAAGGTACAGGAATTTACTTTTACGTTTGGAGCTTTTCACAGACCCCCTTCTTCTTTAAATGAGCATCCCTCCTTTCAGACACTCTAAGCGCTCTTTCACACAATGTGCTCTCTGGCCTGATCCTTACTGGAGACTTTGACGTCAATGTTGATGTGTCCTGCTCATCTCTGCCTTTATCTCTTCAACTTTCTGCACTCTCTGATTTATTCTCCCTCAAGCAACTCGTGTCCTCTCCCACACACACCTCGCATTCTGGTTCATCGTTTATCATAGACCTTGTCTTTGTTCCATTCCATGTTCATGCTTCTTCCTTGGTTCTGCCACCCATATCCTCCTCTGATCATAATAGTATCTTAACGGAAATCACCCTTCCTTCTGCCCTCCCTATTAGAAAGTGTACCAAGCGTAAAATCTGGTTGTATTATCTCGCTGACTTTGACAGAGCTGCCTACCTACTTTCCTCCTTTCCCTGGGATCAACTCCTTTCTTCAGACCTTGATTTCTACTGGAAAGCACTTAAAGATAGAATTTCAGAAGTCATCAGCTTCTGTGTTCCCTCTAAATTTATCTCACCCTCTTCTTGCCACCCTTGCAGTGATAATAGCCTTCAACAACAAATTTTAAAAACGTCACAATATTTTCTTATGTGCTAAAATAACTTGATTCACCTGCTCTTTATCTGGCTTATCGCTCGCTTAGAAACATCATTTTCATCTAGAAATAAACGCATCTTCTTCCAGTCTCTCTCATCCTCTCCTTCCAAAAAGTTTTGGTCTTTTGTTCGTTCCACAAGAAAAAGAACCATTTTCTTTACCTACTCTTGTATCCAACGGTAACACGTTCTCCTCTAGCTGTGTTAAGGCTGAATATATACTTATAAGTTTTTCTCTGGATGCTTCAATTCATGCTATCCTCCAATTGTATCCTATCCTCTTCCTTTCCAGACTTCCCAACCATCCTGTCCTCCTGACTCTCTCTGTACTGAATCTGATGTTATTGGCCTGATTTCTCGTTTACCTTCTTCCACAGCCTCTGCCTGATTTGATCTCTAGAATGCTTAAATCTACATGCCTATCCATAGTTGCTCCCCTTACATATATCTTTAACTTATCCTTGTCTCAAGGACGTCTTCCAGTTGATTGGAAAAACTCCTTCATTGTTCCCATCCCTAAATTTCATCTAATCTTGACCATCCCTCTGACTACCGGCCCATTTTCTTACTCTCTGTCAATAAGCTGCTTGAAAAGCATGTTCACTCTCTCCATTACAAATTCTGTATTGAACACAATAATTATTATATTATTATAATAATATTATCTCTTCTTCTCAACTTGGTTTTCTTCCCCATCGGTCCACTTCTTCAGCCCTTCTCTTGGCCAATCATTCCTTTCTCACTCCCTTCTTCAAACTGGTTGGTACTTGTTGGTACTTGTTTTCTAGATCTCAAAAAGGCCTTTGATTCTGTGATAAACCGATCTTCTTTCCTTCCTGCACTTCCCTCCTTACCTCACTAACTGGCTTCACTTCTATCTTTCAGCACGTTCGCAACTAGTGATCAGCACAGGCACCACCTCCTCACCTGTCCCTGTATCTTCTGGTGTCCCTCAGGGATCTATAATAGGTCCTCTCCTCTTTATAATTTATATCAATGGAGTGTGTAACGTGCCTTTGTCTGTCTCATCTAAGCTTATTCTCTATGCCGATGATATCCTTCTTTTTTGCCCCATTAATTCTAATTCTGATTTTTCTCTCTTTCAGAAAGATCTAAACTGTATCTCTGCCTGGCTTGCTTCCCAATCTCTCACACTTAATCTAATGAAGTCAAAATACATGCTTATTTCAATCTCTTCTTACTAAGTCATTGCCACCTCTGTGTATCTCTGGTTCTCCAATTCAGTTAGTGACTGAGTTCAAGTACCTGGGAATCCTCTTTTCTTCATCTCTATCCTGGAACAAACACATTTTTTACATCTCTTCCAAGACCCGTAAATTACTTGGCCTTCTCTACCATCATTTCTACTGCTATTCAGACACTTCTACTCTTCTTTGCCTCTACACTTCTCTTATCCGTCCTCATCTGGAGTACTGATCTTTCCTCTGGGACCCTCAATCATCCCATCTTTCTTCTCATCTTGAGAGATTACAATACTTTGCATGTAAATTATGTAGTAAGCAATGGTCCTCGGACTATACTTCTCATCTCACTAAGCTTCATCTTCCATCTCTGTCCTCTCGCCGCCGTAATGCCAAACTCATCTTTTTCTTCAAACTTATTCACAATAACAGATCTTCCTTCTAGCCTCCCACCCTATTCCCTGCTACAACCTCCAATCCTTCCACCCCAGGAATCGGCTGCTAATCCCATACAGAACTCAATCTGCTTACCTTTCATTTCCCCCCTAGGCTCTGGAAATTAAACTGGACAATTTAAGCGCTATATTCAACACTCCTTATCATCACTTAGACCTTTTAACTACTTAACTATAATCAGCTCCTCTTTCATGTTAGCTTCTTAGTTATTGACTTTGTCCACAAAAAAATAAAAATAATAAAAAGCCACTAGTCTAACATGCCTCCGGCTTTATATTCCGCACACACCATGCACATGCACCCACAGGCCAAGTTTATGCCTCACTGTGATGATAGCGTGCTGGTGACTGCTTCCAGGGATGGCCAAGTAAGATGCCATGCACTCACTTCTACAGGACAGCCTCATCATAGCAGGACAGTCGGCAATCATAATGACTCTGCCCACAAGGTATGGCCCATGATCTTTGCGAGTCGGGTAGGATATTGTTTATATGTTTACATGCACACACTGCACCAGCACCAGCACCCTGGGTTGAGGTAGGTCGAGGTAGGCTGAGAGTAGCTCTATAGGGACACACACAGCACCAACCAGCACCACCCTGGGTTGAGGTAGGCTGAGAGTAGCTCTATAGGGACACACACTGCACCAACCAGCACCACCCTGGGTTGAGGTAGGCTGAGAGTAGCTCTATAGGGACACACACTGCACCAGCACCACCCTGGGTTGAGGTAGGCTGAGAGTAGCTCTATAGGGCCACACACTGCACCAACACCACCCTGGGTTGAGGTAGGCTGAGAGTAGCTCTATAGGGACACACACTGCACCAACCAGCACCACCCTGGGTTGAGGTAGGCTGAGAGTAGCTCTATAGGGACACACACTACACCAACACCACCCTGGGTTGAGGTAGGCTGAGAGTAGCTCTATAGGGACACACACTGGACCAACACCACCCTGGGTTGAGGTAGGTTCAGAGTAGCTATATAGGGACACACACTGCACCAACACCACCCTGGGTTGAGGTAGGTTCAGAGTAGCTCTATAGGGATACACACTGCACCAACACCACCCTGGGTTGAGGCAGGTTGAGGTAGGCTGAGAGTAGCTCTATGGGGACACACACTGGACCAACAGCACATTGTGTTGAGGTAGGTTGACAATAGCTCTATGGGGACACACACTGGACCAACATAACACTGGGTTGAGGTAGGTTGAAGTAGGTTGACAATAGCTCTATGGGGACACACACTGGACTAACATCACACTGGGTTGAGGTAGGCTGAGAGTAGCTCTATGGGGACACATCTGGACCAACACCACACTGGCTTGAGGCAGGTTGAGGTACGCTGATAATAGCTCTATGGGGACACACACTGGACTAACATCACACTTGGGTTGAGGCGAGTTCGCAGGTTTTACCCAGGGCTTGGGTGTAACCCGGGTTGGGTTAAATACCTTTTACCCGGGTTTTACCCATGTTTTACTCAAACATGGATACAACCCAGGATAAAATATTAGACACAATAGATTTATTATAAACTGTAAAGATGAAATTAACTCTGTAATCAGGAAGTAAGACATTCAATAAATGGCAACTGTAAAGAACCATTTATTTACCAAGTGACAAGGTTGTCTACTAGAGTATATATTTTTTATTTAATGATTTATTTAAATATTTCAACAAGGGATTAAAGTCCAATTGATATGCAAGTTAAAACAGATTTAATAGTCAATCTCCTGAGGTCCTCGCAGGAGCCTGTGGCAGAAGACGAGTTTCTGGGCTTTCTCATTTTTGTAATTGCAGTACACTTACTAAACTGTAAGCAGTGAATGATGACCTGTGGTATTTGCTTGCCTTTTAAATAGCCCTGGTGTCCACCACCACCCAGACACTTGTGGCTCTGGGACATGGCTGTGACAGGGCTACAAATAAGTGTTTTATATCGCTGGGTAATGCCTGGGTAAAACCCGTAGAAACCCCCGGGTAAAATAGGGGTAAAACCTGGGCGAAATACCTAAAACACCGGTTTTACCCACTGGGTTGGGTTAAATAGGTTTTACCCGGTAAAATGCAAACACTGGGTTGACGTAGGCTGAGAGTAGCTCTATGGGGACAGGACCAACACCACACTGGCTTGAGGAAGGTTGAGGTAGGCTGATAATAGCTCTATGGGGACACACACTGGACCAACACCACCCTGAGTTTAGGTTGAATCGGCTGACAGCTAAAGGGTGTGCATGATATCCTTCCTCCTTCCTTCTCAGCTCTCCATTGAACCTGACTCACCTCACGTTCTGCTCAGTTCCGGTGAGGATGGAACAGTTCTGCAGATTGACTTACGAGAAGACAACAAAAGAAACAAGTGTGTGTTTGATGGGTGTGGTTTATGATGCATGGAAACTAGCTACGTAATGGCATCACGTGATAACAAGGTTTAACCATCATTACATCAAGCAGTGTTTCATACAGATAGGGGTGGGGACCTGGTGTACCCCCCCCCCCCAACCAAAACCCCCACCCCCCAACCCATGTTCCATCTCCTCCAATAATTTTGAAACTCTCTATGCATATGGATGCTTTCTTGCTAAATGCAAAATAAATAATAATAAAATTAAAACTTTCATGTTTTCAAAATCACAGTGCAGCCAAGCTGTTGCTCTTCTTTCCTTCTGGTTGCTGTAATATCACAGTGTAGCCAAGCTGTTGCTCTTCTTTCCTTCTGGTTGCTGTAATATCACAGTGTAGCCAAGCTGTTGCTCTTCTTTCCTTCTGGTTGCTGTAATATCACAGTGTAGCCAAGCTGTTGCTCTTCTTTCCTTCTGGTTGCTGTAATATCACAGTGCAGCCAAGCTGTTGCTCTTCTTTCCTTCTGGTTGCTGTAATATCACAGTGCAGCCAAGCTGTTGCTCTTCTTTCCTTCTGGTTGCTGTAATATCACAGTGCAGCCAAGCTGTTGCTCTTCTTTCCTTCTGGTTGCTAGAATATCACAGTGCAGCCAAGCTGTTGCTCTTCTTTCCTTCTGGTTGCTGTAATATCACAGTGCAGCCAAGCTGTTGCTCTTCTTTCCTTCTGGTTGCTGTAATATCACAGTGCAGCCAAGCTGTTGCTCTTCTTTCCTTCCTGTTGCTGTAATATCACAGTGCAGCCAAGCTGTTGCTCTTCTTTCCTTCTGGTTGCTGTAATATCACAGTGCAGCCAAGCTGTTGCTCTTCTTTCCTTCTGTTGCTAGAATATCACAGTGCAGCCAAGCTGTTGCTCTTCTTTCCTTCTGGTTGCTAGAATATCACAGTGCAGCCAAGCTGTTGCTCTTCTTTCCTTCTGGTTGCTGTAATATCACAGTGCAGCCAAGCTGTTGCTCTTCTTTCCTTCCTGTTGCTGTAATATCACAGTGCAGCCAAGCTGTTGCTCTTCTTTCCTTCTGGTTGCTGTAATATCACAGTGCAGCCAAGCTGTTGCTCTTCTTTCCTTCTGTTGCTAGAATATCACAGTGCAGCCAAGCTGTTGCTCTTCTTTCCTTCTGGTTGCTAGAATATCACAGTGCAGCCAAGCTGTTGCTCTTCTTTCCTTCTGGTGCACTAGAATATCACAGTGCAGCCAAGCTGTTGTTCTTCTTTCCTTCCTGTTGCTGTAATATCACAGTGCAGCCAAGCTGTTGCTCTTCTTTCCTTCTGGTTGCTGTAATATCACAGTGCAGCCAAGCTGTTGCTCTTCTTTCCTTCTGGTTGCTAGAATCCACTAAGAGCCAGCTAGGAGCACGGTCCTAGATTCTGCTGACAGGGTCTGTAGTGCCTGACATTGGCCTGCCACAGCAAACATTAAGTCCCCTCACATGACGGGTGATAATGAAGTACTGTAGTACATTCTTGATGCCGCCTGTGTACACACAACTTCTATATTACATCATAGCTGAGTTGCAGCCCCTTCAGGGGTGCTTTTACTCAGCCTTGTGTGTGTCAGGTGATGACCGGGGGGGGGTTGACTTTTGTGCCCTCATGCAGGGTTCTTGTCTGCAAGAATGAGAAGAACAAGAAAATTCCTCTCTACTCTATCTCCATTGACCCGTCAGATAAAAACTATTTTGCCGTCTCTGGACAAAACCAGTTTGCAAGGTGTGTGTGTGTGTGTGTTTATATTTGTGTGTGTGTGTATTATATTATGCACATACCACAGCAAGTACATTTTTCATTTCTCTAATAGTTCATAATTTTGATTTTACACCTGTGGTCGTCCTGTACAAAAAAATTAAAGAGAAACTTAACGCTGTACGTGATTTCTTTCCAGGCATGCACAAAGACCTCTGCGAAGAAGGTCATCGAGCATGGACTTTGAGGTGCATGGGAGGTCTTGCTATATTTGAGGCTTCCATATTTGTAAGGCTGTTTGGCTGGCTTGATTGGAGAAGGCTTGCCATTCCAGCTGCAGATGAAGAATCCAAGAGAGGGATATGCAGCTGGTGTCGGCAAGGATGAAACAATAATAGGACACTTTCCCCGGGAAGAGGGCGAAGGTCTGCTGGCTTTCCGTGAAAGAGGGCTGGCTTTCCAGGAAGAGGACTATGGTCTACTGGCTTTCCCGGGAAGAGGACTAAGGTCTGCTGGCTTTCCTGGGGGAAGAGGACTAAGGTTTGCTGACTCTCCCGGGAAGAGGACCAAGGTCTGCTGGCTTTCCCGGGAAGAGGACTAAGATCTGCTGGATTTCCTAGGAAGAGGACGAAGGTCTGCTAGATTTTCTTAATAAGGGTGGAAGCATCCGCCGAAGCAGATGTTGTTCAGCAGATCTTCCAAAAGGAGATCTTGGAAATTCCATGAATCCTCGAGTTCATATGAATATTTAGTGCTAATTATTTGCATCCCTAATTTTCGTGCTTTGTGCGGAATACTAACATTTGTAGAGAATGAAAGCTCTGCAGGAGTACGAACATTTTTTTAGAGAATGAAAGCTCCGCAGGAGTACGAACATTTTTAGAGAATGAAAGCTCTGGTGTGTGTATCTTATTGTGTATAGTGGAGTAACCGTCTCATGTCAGTTTTGTCTTCTTCCTCTTGAAGGATCTACGACCGCAGGTCGCTACGGCAGGCAAGAGAGGTATGTTGTATGTATGTGGCGTACCTGCAAGTAGACACTCATCTAGCCCTAGCCCCAGCCCTAGCCCATATAGCAAATAGACGCTCATTCCCATAACAGGTTTATACTCGAGTGTTTGGTTGTGGTGGTTGTTTCTGGTAAGGGATTGCAGTGGAAGCATGTGATTGGTGCAAATGGCTTGGTAGACGAGCGGTGTCCGCAACAGGTTGCCAAGCATGGTCGTACATACACGTCTGCACCTGGGTGCTTGGGACTATTGTGTGATATCCCTAGTGAGGGCTGACTATACAGCATGGGTCCTGGAATTAGGAGAGCTATTCTATAGCTAGGATAGGGGTTGAGGTATTCTTGGGATAGGGCAAGTGCGTTGGTGTTCTAGAGCTAAAGAGCTAAGGCCTGGAGTTGTGTAGGGATAACTAAGGGTTATATGTAGGGCTATGGGTATTCTAGGGCTAGGTTGTTTTAGGGCTAAGGTATTCTAGGGCTAGGTTGCTTTAGGGCTAAGGTATTCTAGGGCTAGGTTGTTTTAGGGCTAAGGTACTCTAGGGCTAGGTTGCTTTAGCTAAGGTATTCTAGGGCTAGGTTGTTTTAGGGCTAAGGCTAGGTTGTTTTAGGGCTAAGGTACTCTAGGGCTAGGTTGCTTTAGGGCTAAGGTATTCTAGGGCTAAGGTATTCTAGGCTAGGTTGTTTTAGGGCTAAGGTATTCTAGGGCTAGGTTGTTTTAGGGCTAAGGTATTCTAGGGCTAAGTTGCTTTAGGGCTAAGGTATTCTAGGGCTAGGTTGTTTTAGGGCTAAGGTATTCTAGGGCTAGGTTGCTTTAGGGCTAAGGTATTCTAGGGCTAGGTTGTTTTAGGGCTAAGGTATTCTAGGGCTAGGTTGTTTTAGGGCTAAGGTATTCTAGGGCTAAGTTGCTTTAGGGCTAAGGTATTCTATGGCTAGGTTGTTTTAGGGCTAAGGTATTCTAGGGCTAGGTTGCTTTAGGGCTAAGGTATTCTAGGGCTAGGTTGTTTTAGGGCTAAGGTATTCTAGGGCTAGGTTGCTTTAGGGCTAAGGTATTCTAGGGCTAAGGTATTCTAGGGCTAGGTTGCTTTAGGGCTAAGGTATTCTAGGGCTAGGTTGTTTTAGGGCTAAGGTATTCTAGGGCTAGGTTGCTTTAGGGCTAAGGTATTCTAGGGCTAGGTTGTTTTAGGGCTAAGGTATTCTAGGGCTAAGTTGCTTTAGGGCTAAGGTATTCTAGGGCTAGGTTGTTTTAGGGCTAAGGCTAGGTTGTTTTAGGGCTAAGGTACTCTAGGGCTAGGTTGCTTTAGGGCTAAGGTATTCTAGGGCTAAGGTATTCTAGGCTAGGTTGTTTTAGGGCTAAGGTATTCTAGGGCTAGGTTGTTTTAGGGCTAAGGTATTCTAGGGCTAAGTTGCTTTAGGGCTAAGGTATTCTAGGGCTAGGTTGTTTTAGGGCTAAGGTATTCTAGGGCTAGGTTGCTTTAGGGCTAAGGTATTCTAGGGCTAGGTTGTTTTAGGGCTAAGGTATTCTAGGGCTAGGTTGTTTTAGGGCTAAGGTATTCTAGGGCTAAGTTGCTTTAGGGCTAAGGTATTCTATGGCTAGGTTGTTTTAGGGCTAAGGTATTCTAGGGCTAGGTTGCTTTAGGGCTAAGGTATTCTAGGGCTAGGTTGTTTTAGGGCTAAGGTATTCTAGGGCTAGGTTGCTTTAGGGCTAAGGTATTCTAGGGCTAAGGTATTCTAGGGCTAGGTTGCTTTAGGGCTAAGGTATTCTAGGGCTAGGTTGTTTTAGGGCTAAGGTATTCTAGGGCTAGGTTGCTTTAGGGCTAAGGTATTCTAGGGCTAGGTTGTTTTAGGGCTAAGGTATTCCAGGGCTAGGTTGTTTTAAGGCTAAGGTATTCTAGGGATAGGTTCTTTTAGGGCTAAGGTATTCTAGGGATAGGTTGCTTTAGGGCTAAGGTATTCTAGGGATAGGTTGTTTTAGGGCTAAGGTATTCTAGGGCTAGGTTGCTTTAGGGCTAAGGTATTCTAGGGCTTGGTTGTTTTAGGGCTAAGGTATTCTAGGGCTAGGTTGCTTTAGGGCTAAGGTATTGTTTTAGAGCTAAGGTATTCTAGGGATAGGTTGCTTTAGGGCCAAGGTATTCTTGGGCCCTGGGGATGTTGTTGGCTATGCTAGTGCTAGCCTCATGGCTATGGACACCCCAACGTAGTCCCTAGTATCCCCAGGAATTCCAGGACGTCCTAGGAAAGGTTGTGGCACTATAGGACAGCAAGGCCAGACATATTTGTTGTATTTTAATTAACACCCATCCAGAAATTTCTACCCAGGTTTTAGTGACTTGACCCCATGACCTCTTGACAAGTGAAAGCTGAACACCTCAGCTCAGCGAGTAGCGATTATTTGTACCCCATGACCTCTTGACAAGTGATAACTGAACACCTCAGCTCAGCGAGTAGCAATTATTTTCACATCTTATCAAGTGTTTTTATTTCCTTGGCAGGAGTCGAGCAGAAAGTATGATCCAGTGAAGATCTACTGCCCCGACCACCTGGTGAGTTTGGAGCTACGTGTTCGGACATTGACAACAGCGTGGGATCCGGGGGGGTGGGGGGGTTTGACGACAACATCATTCTCAACGAACTCTCAGTTGACATAGTATAGATGCAACAACTTCCTTGATAATCGACTTATATTTGCTCACTCGACGTTTCGGCTAGATGCTCTAGCCTTCAGAATGTCAAGTGAACAAATTTAAGTTTTGATTATCAAGAAAGTTGTTGCATCCCAGGCAATAACAGAGCGAAGAAATATTGGCGACTCTCTCTCTGACATTATACTTGACTTTCACTCTCTCTCTCTGACATTATACTTGACTTTCACTCTCTCTCTCTCTCTGACATTATACTTGACTTTCACTCTCTCTCTCTGACATTATACTTGACTTTCTCTCTCTCTCTCTGACATTATACTTGACTTTCACTCTCTCTCTCTCTGACATTATCATTCTCTCTCTGACATTATACTTGACTTTCACTCTCTCTGACATTATACTTGACTTTCACTCTCTCTCTGACATTATACTTGACTTTCACTCTCTCTGACATTATACTTGACTTTCACTCTCTCTCTGACATTATACTTGACTTTCACTCTCTCTCTCTGACATTGTACTTGACTTTCACTCTCTCTCTCTCTGACATTATACTTGACTTTCACTCTCTCTCTCTCTGACATTATACTTGACTTTCACTCTCTCTCTCTGACATTATACTTGACTTTCACTCTCTCTCTCTGACATTATACTCTTTCACTCTCTCTCTCTGACATTATACTTGACTTTCACTCTCTCTCTCTCTGACATTATACTTGACTTTCTCTCTCTCTCTGACATTATACTTATCTGCATATAGAAGTGAACGGGCATTTTGACCAACCTGCTGACGAGGTTGGGGGCGTGTGTGGACCGGGGCTAGGACTATGCATGTGAAACCACACCCATCATTGTCTGTCTGATGTGGTGCAGTGTTTCTACACAGCAGCAATCAGACACGTCAATGGATCATGTGCAGCTCATGTGACTTGATTTATGGCATGTTGTTAGCTAGGTTTCCTTGAGCACCTCACCTCTCATGCTGTCACTTCATTATCACCTGAAGAGATCAAAGCACATTGGCTAAAGCATTGGTTCGCTGGTATGCTGCTAGAGAACGTCAAAAATGATTCATTAGGTGATAATCATCATTAACAACAACAACAACAAAGATAGCACAAATAATGTGGTCCCCCCCCCCTTTCCCCTTCCCCTCTCGGCTCCTCACCACACCTAACTTCATTCCTGGGCCTCTCTTCACACCTCTTCTTCCCTTTCTGCTCCTTCCCTCATCTTCTGATTTCATCCTACTCCTGCCACGCCAAACACACACCTCCCTTCTCCTTCCTCCTCCAGCTGTCGCCTAGCAACGAGATGCGTAGAGCGAACATCACATGCCTGATGTACTCCCACGATGGCAAGAAGCTGCTTTGCAGCTACAACGATGAGGATATCTATCTCTTTGACACAACGCACAGTTCGGGGTCTAATTATATCCGCAAGTATTCAGGACACAGGAACAGTGCAACAGGTATGCATGTACATGTGGGGGGGCTGATGGGGACATGGTTCCAAGGGAGGGGGGAGGGATGCATATGTGAGTCTTGTATCATTTGCCTTCTGTCCCCGTAGAGCTATGTACATGCAGGTATAGCTGTGTGTGTATACTCGGGCATTTTGTGCCTGCTTTTATTCAATCCCAGTTGTAATCCACCTATTGAGGTGGCTGAGCTTGCCTGGTGTTTGATCGGGTTTAGAGTGTTGACACATAGCTAGGTTAGCTAAACACTAGGTTAGAGTCCTGGCTAAAGGCCACATGTGAACACAGCTTTTAGCCAATGTGATGTTGCATTAGTGTGTGGACTAACTGATCAATGACAGGTACATGGTGTTAATGAGGGTTAACTTGAGACCTCCCCCCCCATATCCTGTATAGAGTGTACAGGGATCAGGGATAGTGCAGTTGTTGGAGTTATTAGCAAGTTTTGCTATCATAACAGAATTGCTGTACGTACATGTATGTAGCAAGATGCCATCATTGTTACAGGCCTCATAAACACAATCCCCTCTTAGCTGCAGACCCCTTAGATACAGATCCCTCTCCCCTAAATGCAGTCCCACTAGATAAAATCCTTCTCCCTAGATGCAAACTCCTAGATACAGATCCCTCTCCCCTAAATGCAGACCCCTTAGATACAGATCCCTCTCCCCTAAATGTAGACCCCCTAGATACAGATCCCTCTCTCCTAAATGTAGACCCCCTAGATGTAGATCTTTCTCCCTAGATGCAGACCCCAAGATTTAGACCCCTCTCCCCTAGATAAAGACCCCCTAGATAATAAAAAATAAATAAAAAAAACCCTAGATAAAGACCCCCTAGATACAGACCCCAGATGTCATGTATATATGTGTGTGTGGATCTCTCTAGCTCCAGCCTCAGAACTCGGTGTAATGGGGAGTATGCTTCTCAGCCTAGATTGGTTTGACCCTGTTTCAAAATTGCAGACACAAAACATCTTAAAATGGTTTCATTCCATTTATGAATCTATATGAGAGACTCATGTACAAAAGTTATAATGTTACTACCCGCTAGCCCTAGCCCGTAAGACTCCATATTGTCCCATGCATTGCAGCGACAGTTCTGTTTCTCCATTCAGTGTTTAAAAACACACACCTGAAATTTAGTAAAAGGTCATCAACACAATAAGTACACTCATGTCTGCATTCTTGAGCCTAGCTGAACTGATTCGGCAGTAGCTGCACGTTTTAGCGGCAATTGGCTTATTGGGAAGCTCCCTCTTGTGACAATAGTTAGCACCACCAACCTTTAACAAAACCAGGTCACTATTTGTGATCTTTGTGTATGTGTGTGTGTTCTTTAGTAATAATCATGGTAAAGAATAGCATCTGCTATGATTGGTTAATTCTGGATTTCTCCTGATGGAGATCTTGGGGTTTGAGGGTTAGGTAGTCTGAAACCACCCACCACCTTCCCCCCCAAAAAGATCTCACCTAAAACTCAGACCTGCAGGCTCTTAGTTGCCTGATGAATGCTTTGAATCCTTCTCTAGGTAGTGCACAAGCAGCGCAACACAAGCAGCTGTAGTGAGAGTGGGAAAGAAACCTTGGATTCCATTTGGATTCCATCTTCAAGGATCCATGTTTGTTTTGTGTTCATCCACTCACATAACTTTCCTACAACAGGTCAAGTTTGGTGCCAGAGGACTCCAAGTGTTCCCATGCACGTCCACGACTACTCTATTGCTTTGTGTTGAAAAGGTGTGGGAAATGGTGTCTGTCAATGACGCAAAGAAGCTAGCTTACATGCTGTTTAGTAGTCGGAAGTGGGTAAAAATTGACCTCCACATGAATCGAGCTATAAGCAGAGGAAATGATCCACACTCAGTTCTTCTGTTGGGTTGGTGGAGTTCTCCTGTGGAACTGTTACAAAATACATACGAGACATTGTCATGTGCTGACGTGTAGTGTTGTACAGCAATAAAGCTCTGAGTTGGACTTTGCAGAACTAGAGTGTACATTTTTCCTCCAGTTAAATGTACAGAAACAACAATACTAACTAACAAACAAACAGAACTAACAAACAAACAGATTGACCTCTTCAAAAAAAAAAGAGAAAGGATCTAAGACTGTACCCATGCAGTTAGATGATCCCTTACCAGTTAAACGACCCTTTACCAGTTAGTGTTGTTACCTTCCCAATTTTGGTTTCTTGTGCATAAACACCTCCTCCCCCAGTGATGGTTGACTAAGACACCAGAAACCAGTCTCTATATATAGCTGCTGCTAGTGTAACTAGAAGCCGTCCCCCTGTCTAGGCTACAATGATAGTAAAATTGTGGGGAAATGATGTGTAGATTGCATCATCATCCCCCAGAAGGGGGCTAATTCCTTATAGGGGTTTTGTTTGTTGTTGTTGTTAATAACAATAAGTTTTATTTTTATTATTTGTAAAAAAAAAAAAAAAGGCTCGCAAACCAGTGGGACCACTTTTACTATATTTGGTGCTCATTACTACTTGAAAAGGTCAGAGGTCTTATCAATGTGGTCTACATTGGTAAATTATTTGTAGACAATCAGCTTTTTGTTTATAGCTTGATCCAGTTAGAGCACACCATCCCGGTCCAGTCAGAGCACACCATCCTGGTCCAGTCAGAGCACACCAGCCTGGTCCAGTCAGAGCACACCATCCTGGTCCAGTCAGAGCACACCAGCCTGGTCCAGTCAGAGCAAACCATCCTGGTCCAGTCAGAGCACACCAGCCTGGTCCAGTCAGAGCACACCAGCCTGGCCCAGTCAGAGCACACCAGCCTGGTCCAGTCAGAGCACACCAGCCTGGTCCAGTCAGAGCACACCAGCCTGGTCCAGTCAGAGCACACCATCCCGGTCCAGTCAGAGCACACCATCCTGGTCCAGTCAGAGCACACCAGCCTGGTCCAGTCAGAGCACACCAGCCTGGTCCAGTCAGAGCACACCATCCCGGTCCAGTCAGAGCACACCAGCCTGGTCCAGTCAGAGAACACCAGCCTGGTAGTCATGTCATCAAAGGGCGTGACTCCTTGCAACCCATTGCTGTAGCTGTGACTTCAAGGAGGATGAGCTGGTTCCCTACGTAAATGTCCTACTACTCAACTAACAAGGAATGCTGCCATATATAAAATTGCATAGGATGTGTGCATGTGTATATTATACTCGTGCTTGCATGTGTGTGTGTGTGTGAGTGTGTGTGTGTGTGTGTGTGTGTTATGTTCCTGCTGTTTATCAATGCTTACATGCTTCTGTTGTGTTGTCCTCAGCCTTTGTTTGCTTGTGCCCAACACTGTCTCCTTCAGCTGCGAGGTGATGACTTCCCCCATTTTCCCTGCACGTGTGCATTCGGAGAGCACACCATATATAGATATACGTATAGATGTAAATCCACAAATTTCAACGATGTATTTATTTTTATCAGTACGAAGATTATGGTAACTTGAATGCTCATTAATCGTCATCTGCTTGACCTACTGGCAGGCCACGCTGTGAGTCAATCATCATCTGCTTGGCCTACTGGCAGGCCATGCTGTGAGTCAATCATCATCTGCTTGGCCTACTGGCAGGCCACACTGCGAGTCATTAATTGTCATCCTGCTTGGCCCACTGGCAGGCCATGCTGTGAGGTGGTTGCTCTCTGGTTACTGTGAGAGACAGAGGAAGCTTCAGAAAAGGAGGTCCTAGCTCATGTAAGATGTGCAAGATGAGAAAGTTAGCGGATGCCGGAGGACTGCAACCAGACAGAAGCACGCCATCATGTGACAGCAGCACTGAGCACCAGACAGAAGCACACCATCATGTGGCAGCAGCACTGAGCACCAGACAGAAGCACGCCATCATGTGGTAGCAGCACTGAGCACCAGACACAAGCACACGCCATCATGTGGTAGCAGCACTGAGCACCAGACACAAGCACACGCCATCATGTGGCAGCAGCACTGAGCACCAGACAGAAGCACGCCATCATGTGGCAGCAGCACTGAGCACGGCGCTCGACTTACTAGAGAAAGCAGGAAGAAACTCCTTAAGTAAACTTGAGGAGTTGATAAAAGGAGGAAAAACATGCTCTAGAGCTCACATGAAAGCTTGATGGAGAGGAGATAGTTTTCTTCTACCGTGGCTCTCTCACAAGAGAAGTATGACGGGGACTGATTCAAAAAGGACACTGGGATTTTGTACATATGTAGCAATATTCTTGATGATTACGTGTTATACTCGTGCACCAAATAGATATCATTACCACATTACTGCAGTGGCAGCCTCCATCTTAGTAGCGTGCTCACCTAGTGGTGGAGCATTGCAATCATGAGACCAGTAATAATGACTTCAGAGGTGAGTAGCACTGCAATTGAAAGCCATTAGCACATGTGGATATTAGGCAAGCCATTGACTTGAAATTTGTGAATACACAGTACAAAGTTGATGTAGTAGGAAGAGAGGGGAAGGTTAGCACTACTGCACTACAGCCTTGGTTGCTATGGCTACGGTTGCTATGGGTATAATCTACACCTCATAAAGGATATGTTTGTTTATACATGACTCTTGCCACAGTATATAGGCACTTGTCTCTCAGCACTCAATGCCAAGACTATAGCTGCAGGTGAGTGCAGTACAGGCATGACTATAGCTGCAGGTGAGTGCAGTACAGGCATGACTATAGCTGCAGGTGAGTGCAGTACAGGCATGACTATAGCTGCAGGTGAGTGCAGTACAGGCATGACTATAGCTGCAGGTGAGTGCAGTACATGCATCTTGTTTTGCAATTGACTGCGATAGTGTGATGGTTTATTATCAAGCCCCGTAGGAAAATAGCCAATGACAGAGCGATAGCGTTGCAATTGAGTCTGAAACCAGAAGGTTGTGTTCAACCATCACCAGGAAGATATTGGTTTTGCAACTCCGAGAAAGATGTATCCCTTACCAAGTTAATGTGGTGCTGGCTAACCTGTTAGGAGGTTCATCCCTTACCAAGTAAATGAGGTGGCTCACCTGTTAGGAGGTGCATCCCTTACCAAGTAAATGAGGTGGCTAACCTGTTAGGAGGTGCATCCCTTACCTGTTAGGAGGTGCATCCCTTCCCAAGTAAAAGACCTGTGAGGAGGTGCATCCCTTACCAAGTAAATGAGGTGGCTCACCTGTGAGGAGGTGCATCCCTTACCAAGTGAATGAGGTGCTTACCAAGTAAATGAGGTGGCTCACCTGTGAGGAGGTGCATCCCTTACCAAGTGAATGAGGTGCTGGCTAACCTGTTAGGAGGTTCATCCCTTACCAAGTAAATGAGGTGGCTCACCTGTGAGGAGGTGCATCCCTTACCAAGTGAATGAGGTGCTGGCTCACCTGTTAGGAGGTGCATCCCTTACCAAGTAAATGAGGTGGCTCACCTGTTAGGAGGTGTATCCCTTACCAAGTGAATGAGGTGGCTCACCTGTTAGGAGGTGTATCCCTTACCAAGTAAATGAGGTGGCTCACCTGTTAGGAGGTGCATCCCTTACCAAGTAAATGAGACGCTGGCTCACTGTGCAGTGTAAACCGTAGTTAGTTTTGGCATGGTTGCTAAGTGATACGGACACACCAGGGTGGGGCATGTCTAGTCCCTACATCACTTAGGGTGGGATGAGGTTGGATTGTGAGAGGTTTACTGAGCTTGGTGTCATCTGCGTCATATTCTTCCCCCAGAACGAATCCACTGGAGACCAATGAAAACCATTCTAGGACCCTGTCTCTTCGGTTGTGCATTCTAGAAGCTAGCTTCATTGTACATGATTGGCATTAGTCCCAGTGCTGAGGTTGACAGTAGTCCCAGTGCTGAGGTTGACAGTGGTCCCAGTGCTGAGGTTGACAGTAGTCTCAGTGCTGAGGTTGACAGTAGTCCCAGTGCTGAGGTTGACAGTAGTCCCAGTGCTGAGGTTGACAGTAGTCTCAGTGCTGAGGTTGACAGTAGTCTCAGTGCTGAGGTTGACAGTAGTCCCAGTGCTGAGGTTGACAGTAGTCTCAGTGCTGAGGTTGACAGTAGTCCTAGAGCTGAGGTTGACATTAGTCCCAGTGCTGAGGTTGACAGTAGTCTCAGTGCTGAGGTTGACAGTAGTCCCAGTGCTGAGGTTGACAGTAGTCCCAGTGCTGAGGTTGACAGTAGTCTCAGTGCTGAGGTTGACAGTAGTCTCAGTGCTGAGGTTGACAGTAGTCTCAGTGCTGAGGTTGACAGTAGTCTCAGTGCTGAGGTTGACAGTAGTCCCAGTGCTGAGGTTGACATTAGTCCCAGTGCTGAGGTTGACAGTAGTCTCAGTGCTGAGGTTGACAGTAGTCCCAGTGCTGAGGTTGACAGTAGTCCCAGTGCTGAGGTTGACAGTAGTCTCAGTGCTGAGGTTGACAGTAGTCTCAGTGCTGAGGTTGACAGTAGTCCCAGTGCTGAGGTTGACAGTAGTCTCAGTGCTGAGGTTGACAGTAGTCCCAGTGCTGAGGTTGACAGTAGTCTCAGTGCTGAGGTTGACAGTAGTCCCAGTGCTGAGGTTGACAGTAGTCTCAGTGGCTGAGGTTGACAGTAGTCCCAGTGCTGAGGTTGACAGTAGTCCCAGTGCTGAGGTTGACAGTAGTCCCAGTGCTGAGGTTGACAGTAGTCTCAGTGCTGAGGTTGACAGTAGTCTCAGTGCTGAGGTTGACAGTAGTCCCAGTGCTGAGGTTGACAGTAGTCTCAGTGCTGAGGTTGACAGTAGTCCCCGTGCTGAGGTTGACAGTAGTCTCAGTGCTGAGGTTGACAGTAGTCTCAGTGCTGAGGTTGACAGTAGTCTCAGTGCTGAGGTTGACAGTAGTCTCAGTGCTGAGGTTGACAGTGGTCCCAGTGCTGAGGTTGACAGTGGTCCCAGTGCTGAGGTTGACAGTAGTCTCAGTGCTGAGGTTGACAGTGGTCCCAGTGCTGAGGTTGACAGTAGTCCCAGTGCTGAGATTGACAGTAGTCTCAGTGCTGAGGTTGACAGTAGTCTCAGTGCTGAGGTTGACAGTAGTCCCAGTGCTGAGGTTGACAGTAGTCCCAGTGCTGAGGTTGACAGTGGTCCCAGTGCTGAGGTTGACAGTGGTCCCAGTGCTGAGGTTGACAGTAGTCTCAGTGCTGAGGTTGACAGTAGTCTCAGTGCTGAGGTTGACAGTGGTCCCAGTGCTGAGGTTGACAGTGGTCCCAGTGCTGAGGTTGACAGTAGTCTCAGTGCTGAGGTTGACAGTAGTCTCAGTGCTGAGGTTGACAGTGGTCCCAGTGCTGAGGTTGACAGTAGTCTCAGTGCTGAGGTTGACAGTAGTCTCAGTGCTGAGGTTGACAGTAGTCTCAGTGCTGAGGTTGACAGTAGTCTCAGTGCTGAGGTTGACAGTAGTCCCAGTGCTGAGGTTGACAGTAGTCTCAGTGCTGAGGTTGACAGTAGTCCCAGTGCTGAGGTTGACAGTAGTCCCAGTGCTGAGGTTGACAGTAGTCCCAGTGCTGAGGTTGACAGTAGTCTCAGTGCTGAGGTTGACAGTAGTCTCAGTGCTGAGGTTGACAGTAGTCTCAGTGCTGAGGTTGACAGTAGTCTCAGTGCTGAGGTTGACAGTAGTCTCAGTGCTGAGGTTGACAGTAGTCTCAGTGCTGAGGTTGACAGTAGTCTCAGTGCTGAGGTTGACAGTAGTCCCAGTGCTGAGATTGACAGTAGTCTCAGTGCTGAGGTTGACAGTAGTCTCAGTGCTGAGGTTGACAGTAGTCCCAGTGCTGAGGTTGACAGTAGTCCCAGTGCTGAGGTTGACAGTAGTCTCAGTGCTGAGGTTGACAGTAGTCTCAGTGCTGAGGTTGACAGTAGTCCCAGTGCTGAGGTTGACAGTAGTCCCAGTGCTGCGGTTGACAGTAGTCTCAGTGCTGAGGTTGACAGTGGTCCCAGTGCTGAGGTTGACAGTAGTCTCAGTGCTGAGGTTGACAGTAGTCTCAGTGCTGAGGTTGACAGTAGTCCCAGTGCTGAGGTTGACAGTAGTCCCAGTGCTGCGGTTGACAGTAGTCTCAGTGCTGAGGTTGACAGTGGTCCCAGTGCTGAGGTTGACAGTAGTCTCAGTGCTGAGGTTGACAGTAGTCCTAGAGGCATTAGTCCCAGTGCTGAGGTTGACAGTAGTCCCAGTGCTGAGGTTGACAGTAGTCTCAGTGCTGAGGTTGACAGTAGTCCCAGTGCTGAGGTTGACAGTAGTCCCAGTGCTGAGGTTGACAGTAGTCTCAGTGCTGAGGTTGACAGTAGTCTCAGTGCTGAGGTTGACAGTAGTCCCAGTGCTGAGGTTGACAGTAGTCCCAGTGCTGAGGTTGACAGTAGTCTCAGTGCTGAGGTTGACAGTAGTCTCAGTGCTGAGGTTGACAGTAGTCTCAGTGCTGAGGTTGACAGTAGTCCCAGTGCTGAGGTTGACAGTAGTCCCAGTGCTGAGGTTGGCATTAGTCCCAGTGGCTGAGGTTGACAGTAGTCCCAGTGCTGAGGTTGACAGTAGTCCCAGTGCTGAGGTTGACAGTAGTCCCAGTGCTGAGGTTGACAGTAGTCCCAGTGCTGAGGTTGACAGTAGTCTCAGTGCTGAGGTTGACAGTAGTCCCAGTGCTGAGGTTGACAGTGGTCCCAGTGGCTGAGGTTGACAGTAGTCTCAGTGCTGAGGTTGACAGTAGTCCCAGTGCTGAGGTTGACAGTAGTCCCAGTGCTGAGATTGACAGTAGTCCCAGTGCTGAGGTTGACAGTAGTCCCAGTGCTGAGGTTGACAGTAGTCCCAGTGCTGAGGTTGACAGTAGTCTCAGTGCTGAGGTTGACAGTAGTCTCAGTGCTGAGGTTGACAGTAGTCCCAGTGCTGAGGTTGACAGTAGTCCCAGTGCTGAGGTTGACAGTAGTCCCAGTGCTGAGGTTGGCAGTGGTCTCACTGCTGAGGTTGACAGTGGTCCCAGTGCTGAGGTTGACAGTAGTCTCAGTGCTGAGGTTGACAGTAGTCTCAGTGCTGAGGTTGACAGTAGTCTCAGTGCTGAGGTTGACAGTAGTCCCAGTGCTGAGGTTGACAGTAGTATCAGTGCTGAGGTTGACAGTAGTCCCAGTGCTGAGGTTGACAGTAGTCCCAGTGCTGAGGTTGACAGTAGTATCAGTGCTGAGGTTGACAGTAGTCCCAGTGCTGAGGTTGACAGTAGTCCCAGTGCTGAGGTTGACAGTAGTCCCAGTGCTGAAGTTGACAGTAGTCTCAGTGCTGAGGTTGACAGTGGTCCCAAGTGCTGAGGTTGGCATTAGTCCCAGTGGCTGAGGTTGACAGTAGTCCCAGTGCTGAGGTTGACAGTAGTCCCAGTGCTGAGGTTGACAGTAGTCCCAGTGCTGAGGTTGACAGTAGTCTCAGTGCTGAGGTTGACAGTAGTCCCAGTGCTGAGGTTGACAGTAGTCCCAGTGCTGAGGTTGACAGTAGTCCCAGTGCTGAGGTTGACAGTAGTCCCAGTGCTGAGGTTGACAGTAGTCTCAGTGCTGAGGTTGACAGTAGTCTCAGTGCTGAGGTTGACAGTAGTCCCAGTGCTGAGGTTGACAGTAGTCCCAGTGCTGAGGTTGGCATTAGTCCCAGTGCTGAGGTTGACAGTAGTCCCAGTGCTGAGGTTGGCATTAGTCTCAGTGCTGAGGTTGACAGTAGTCCCAGTGCTGAGGTTGACAGTAGTCCCAGTGCTGAGGTTGACAGTAGTCTCAGTGCTGAGGTTGACAGTGGTCCCAGTGCTGAGGTTGACAGTAGTCCCAGTGCTGAGGTTGACAGTAGTCTCAGTGGCTGAGGTTGACAGTAGTCTCAGTGCTGAGGTTGACAGTAGTCCCAGTGCTGAGGTTGACAGTAGTCCCAGTGCTGAGGTTGACAGTAGTCCCAGTGCTGAGGTTGACAGTGGTCCCAGTGGCTGAGGTTGACAGTAGTCTCAGTGCTGAGGTTGACAGTAGTCTCAGTGCTGAGGTTGACAGTAGTCTCAGTGCTGAGGTTGACAGTAGTCTCAGTGCTGAGGTTGACAGTAGTCTCAGTGCTGAGGTTGACAGTGGTCCCAGTGCTGAGGTTGACAGTAGTCCCAGTGCTGAGGTTGACAGTAGTCTCAGTGGCATTAGTCCCAGTGCTGAGGTTGACAGTAGTCTCAGTGCTGAGGTTGACAGTAGTCTCAGTGCTGAGGTTGACAGTAGTCTCAGTGCTGAGGTTGACAGTAGTCCCAGTGCTGAGATTGACAGTAGTCCCAGTGCTGAGGTTGACAGTAGTCCCAGTGCTGAGGTTGACAGTAGTCTCAGTGCTGAGGTTGACAGTAGTCCCAATCCTGAGGTTGACAGTAGTCCCAGTGCTGAGGTTGACAGTAGTCCCAGTGCTGAGGTTGACAGTAGTCCCAGTGCTGAGGTTGACAGTAGTCCCAGTGCTGAGGTTGACAGTAGTCTCAGTGCTGAGGTTGACAGTAGTCCCAGTCCTGAGGTTGTTTCTCAGCTCTATGTTGTGGAGGCTTCCTGGCCCTCCGATACATTTCTGGAGCTTAGTCTTGAGTTCTCCAGACCTTCATAGTTATATGGACGATACATTTCTGGAGCTTAGTCTTGAGTTCTCCAGACCTTCATAGTTATATGGATTGCCCGTAAAGAACATTCATTATTTTCAGAATTCATGTTTTGTCTCAGACAGACTCATCCCTTGTGGAGTTGCTGGCAGCATTGGCTCCAGTGTTGATCTTAGTGGTTTTCTGTCTAGCAGCCTCTATGGTGGCAGTGCATGTCTTCTCTGACCATCCTCAACCAGTATTGAGGTAGGAGGTATCAAAGTGGCTTTCTTCTGATACTTCTGACATTGTCAATAAGTGACCGAACTGGCAGGAATAATTGTTTGGGTGGTCTCAAACAAATGCTAATTTGGGGGGCTGGAATAACTATATCCTCAACTAGTGGTCAGTGCCATTTGACAGGAGTTCTTTCAAAAATGATGTTCTTGCTAACTTTGACTCTTGCCATGGAGGTGCTGGTCTCCTCCACAGCACATGTCATGAGGTGCTGGTCTCCTCCACAGCACATGTCATGAGGTGCTGGTCTCCTCCACAGCACATGTCATGAGGTGCTTGTCTCCACAGCACATGTCATGAGGTGCTTTGTCTCCTCCACAGCACATGTCATGGAGGTGCTTGTCTCCTCCACAACACTTGCCATGGAGGTGCTTGTCTCCTCCACAGCACATGTCATGGAGGTGCTTGTCTCCCAAGCAGACATTCTGACAGCAAACCCTCTTTGATCCCATTGACAAGCCAATGATGTTTCCATTATTTACCTATCTCCAAATTTGCTGATTCCTTCAACCCTTTTGAAGGTGTTCATGGCAACCTTGAAGAAGACATACAAACTTGGCCATGAAAGTTTCAAACTGCTTTCAGTCCTCCTCTGTTGTATTTGTGGATCTAAGGCAGCTTCTGCGTCATCTCCTTCCCAGCACAGGAGATCCTAGTCTGTCACAGGCAGCAGCTAAACCTGAGCTGATTGGAAATGGTTCATCCACCTAGTGTGAGCACAGTGGATTAAATAGCCGGTGTAGAGTAGTGATCAATACCTATGATTGCATTCCTGTGTGCAAAGTTTTTGTGTGCATTAAAATTGACAATGTTTTAAAATGAGAAGACGTCCTCCTACGGTTGGGGTCTGTAGCCCTGAGCAGTGGCGAGGGATAGTGCCTGTATCCTGGATGTGCGATAAGTTGACGACTGGCTCCCAGGGATACACATACATGTACTAGCTGATCGTAGCACTGGAGAGGATGGTCTGCACCTCAGCCAGTGTGCATGGCATATTGTCTGTAGCTGTCCATGCAGAGATGTGTCATGGTGTATATTGCCTGTCTGTAGCCGCACATGCAGAGATGTGTCATGGTGTATATTGTCTGTCTGTAGCAGCACATGCAGAGATGTGTCATGGTGTATATTGCCTGTCTGTAGCCGTACCATGCAGAGATGTGTCATGGTGTATATTACCTGTCTGTAGCCGTACATGCAGAGATGTGTCATGGTGTATATTGCCTGTCTGTAGCCGCACATGCAGAGATGTGTCATGGCGTATATTGTCTGTCTGTAGCAGCACATGCAGAGATGTGTCATGGTGTATATTGCCTGTCTGTAGCCGTACCATGCAGAGATGTGTCATGGTGTATATTACCTGTCTGTAGCCGTACATGCAGAGATGTGTCATGGTGTATATTGCCTGTCTGTAGCCGCACATGCAGAGATGTGTCATGGCGTATATTGCCTGTCTGTAGCCGCACATGCAGAGATGTGTCATGGTGTATATTGCCTGTCTGTAGCCGCACATGCAGAGATGTGTCATGGTGTATATTGCCTGTCTGTAGCCGCACATGCAGAGATGTAGCCACATGTGCAGAGATGTGTCATTCAGAGAGATGTGTCTCCTTGAAGTGGGAGCATTTAGGAGGTTCATAATTGTCACAAGTTATTTTCCTACATGGGGAAATGATCCTGAAATGATTGTGTGTTTTTCCTCGAGAAACCACCATATCCTTCTTGAGTCTAGTCTACGTGGGTGGATAGTGACCTCTAAACTTGTTATATCCTGATCTGATATCAACACACACACACACACCACATGCACACCCAATGCATGCACACACACACACACGCGCACACACATTAGTACACGAGTTTAATAATAGAAAGCTAAATATGGAGATGTGAATTTAGAATCTAGTTCTCACCTACTGTAGTGTGGCAATGCAGTAGGTGATTACCACAATTTGGAATGGCGCCAATAATATATATATATATATATATATACATACATTCACGTGTGTCTATATGCCAAGGGATGGACACCACACTGGGTTTAGGCAAGTGACAATAGCTCTATGGGGACACCCACTGCACCAATAGCACACTAGGTTGAGGCAGGTTGAAGTGGTTTGACAATAGCTCTATGGGGACACACATGGACCAACATCACACTGGGTTGAGGCTGTTTGAAGCAGGTTGACAATGGCTCTATGGGGACACACACTAGACCAACACCACACTAGGTTGAGGCAGGTTGAAGAAGGTTGACAATAGCTCTATGGGGACACACACTGGACCAACATCACACTGGGTTGAGGCAGGTTGAAGAAGGTTGACAATAGCTCTATGGGGGCACACACTGGACCAACACCACACTGGGCTGAGGCAGATTGAAGCAGTTTGACAATGGCTCTATGGGGACACACACTGGACCAAAACCACACTGGGCTGAAGCAGTTTGACAATGGCTCTATGGGGACACACACTGGACCAACACTACACTGGGCTGAAGCAGATTGAAGTGGTTTGACAATGGCTCTATGGGGATACACACTGGACCAACACTATACTGGGCTGAGGTAGATTGAAGTGGTTTGACAATGGCTCTATGGGGACACACACTGGACCAACACTACACTGGGCTGAGCAGGTTGAAGTGGTTTGACAATGGCACAAGTGAATGTTATTGTGTGCTTTCCTTTTCTCCAGTGAAGGGAGTGAACTTCTTTGGCCTGAAGAGCGAGTATGTGGTGAGTGGCAGTGACTGTGGCAATGTCTTCCTCTGGGACACTGACAAAGAGAATGTAGTACAATACATGGATGGAGACTTTGAAGGCGTGGTCAGTTTTTAATGAAGTTGCCCTCCTCCTACCCTCAATCTCTCCCTTCTCTGACCTGTTTCAATCCACACTCTCCTCTCTCTCCTCCCCCTCCGTCAGACATTTCTGTGGGTGCACTATCATGTTTCTTCGAAGAGAGTATTATTAATAACAATAACCTTCTCAATAATGAACTTGAAATTGTACTCTCTCGATGTTTCGACTAGATGCTCTAGCCTTCATCAGGAATAGTTTATTAATTGCTAATATTTTCGAGAGGCTAGAAGCTCACAGATGGTGGCTAACAAAGATGGTGGCTAACAAAGAATTTTTAGTTCTGACCTGCCTCTTCATAATTTGCAGCTGTGATGGAAGATGCTGGCATGATCTTAGCTAGTGGACCTTGAGGATCAGGAAGGCCGTCAGCCCTCTCTCTTCAGACTGGAGGAACTTGTACGGAGACACGTGAGGCAGTAGCTAGCTCACTCACCAGTTGCTCAAGACAGTCGCCACTCAGTTCAGATTTGGAGCAAGAGTTAAAAACCACACCCCTTACCAGTAAATAAATCACATATGATATTCTAACCATGAAAAACCCCGAATATTAATCCCCTCGACAATATCCCCTAGACAGACCCAGTGTAATGGATACATGTATTCTACCCATCGTGTTGAGGGAGTACGTTCATACTCCTTATGTTGCCTTGACCCACTTTTTTTAATGGCGGGCAGCAGCTGTGCCACCTCCCAAAACCTTGGCTTGTGTTGCAGTTAAAACTCGCATGGGAAGCTTCTTGGCTTCCTAGATGGTGTTTTTGCCACTGCATAATCATACAAACTGTGATAAAGTATACGACTTCAAATTCATATTTGGGGATATAATTGTGATGCTGTCATGACTAGGTGAACTGTCTGGAGCCACATCCCCATGTTCCTATCCTGGCCACCAGTGGACTGGATCATGATATCAAGATTTTCTCTCCGACAGCACATAGACCCACTACCTTGGAAGGACTGGCTCAGGTAAGGGGGTGGATTAGACCAGGTGAGGGAGCGTCGGCAAGTGCCTGACCTTGCTGGGGTAGGTTGTGCCTGGCTTGTCTGCGGCATCGCTGGACATGTGCATGCATATGGATGGTATGCTGGTCCCTCGGCCATTCTGTTTGCATATTCATACTTATAGACACCATCCATGCACAGTACACCCTCACCCTCATACATGCACAGTCCACCCTCACCCTCATACTGTACATGCACAGGACACCCTCACCCTCATACATGCACAGTGCACAGTACACCCTCATACATGCACAGTACACCCTCACCCTCATACATGCACAGTACACCCTCACCCTCATACATGCACAGGACACCCTCATCCATGCACAGAACATCCTCGCCCTCATACATGCACAGTACACCCTCACCCTCATACATGCACAGGACACCCTCACCCTCATACATGCACAGGACACCCTCACCCTCATACATGCACAGAACACCCTCACCCTCATACATGCACAGTACACCCTCACCCTCATACATGCACAGTACACCCTCACCCTCATAATGCACAGAACACCCTCACCCTCATACATGCACAGAACACCCTCACCCTCATACATGCACAGAACACCCTCACCCTCATACATGCACAGTACACCCTCACCCTCATACATGCACAGAACACCCTCACCCTCATACATGCACAGTACACCCTCACCCTCATACATGCACAGTACACCCTCACCCTCATACATGCACAGAACGCCCTCACCCATGCACAGTACACCCTCACCCTCATACATGCGCAGAACACCCTCACCCTTGCATATCAGAACCTCCATTATCCAAACTTGGTTGAATAATAAAATATAGTAATGATCATTGACAGGAAAAATTGAGTTGGGCTGTCTAGAGATCTTCACATGAAAGCCAAATCATTTCTCTATGGCCAGCTAAAGGGAGAGAGTAGTTTTGCAGAAGAGAATGGCATTGGAAAATCAAAGACAAAAAGAGTAAAGATGAACTTCAAGAGTTTGCAAGCACCTTGATAGTCAGGGGATGAGTTCAAGTCGTAATGTCATGCGCGTTGCTAAAGGTTCTAGCTTGAAGATCCTCTATATATCTGGTTCATTCATACAAGGGGGCAAGGCACTGCAGTCAGTGGACCATTGCTAAGAGGGAAGACTGCAGAATCCCACGAAAAGTTACATGAAGGAGAATGAGTAGCACCACCATTTACTGGCAGTGCAGGCTGGCTAATGGTGATAGGAGAGACCACCAAGTGTTGCAGGCAGTATGCTCTGAATCCTCTGAGACATCACTGATGGTCCTTAAAAGAGTGAGACATCTGGCGTGCAATAAGAGGCAAGATAACCTGAAGCAAAACAACTCTTGGATCTTGTTTTAGTCTACTGTACATAGCTAGCCTATATATGTACAGAACCTAGTTGTGACCAACAATTATTGCTTACACACACAATACATACGCACTACTATAAATAAATGTATGGGTGGATATGTGTCAGCATGGCAGCTACTGAGGACATGGCTGCTCCTCCTCCTAGGACCAGGAAGTAAGCTGCTCACATCCCAAGGCCCTGCAGATCAGTTTATGTAGTAACAAACAGGAGTCTGCATTTTAATTATATTCATGGGTTTATAATGACATTCATGCTTCTTCTGTATCTGGACTATAGTATACATGTAAGTCCCAATGTGTCGAGGGTCGTCCACATGCATTTGTAATTACATGTACATGCATTTCACAATACTTGGCAGGGTTTCATTTAGAAAATTGTCCAAGGGGGGGGCAACTAGAGGAATCTGGATTTTAAGGGGGGGGGATGATGGTTAAAGATGTGCCCCCTCCCCCCCCCCCCCCTCAAATGAAACCCTGCTTGGCTGAGATGATCACTGACATTGTCCCTGCTTGGCTGAGATGATCACTGACATTGTTTATATGTGGGCGTGTCAGTCTAATCAATGGCATGCACTAATTCATTTGAGGTGGTTGATGGTGTGCGGTCTAATTAGGGAGCAAAGCTATTGTAGTTCTTCCCACAGAGTTCAAGCACAGCAGTGCGTTGTCCCTTCAAAATTGGAGGAATAGTGGCTGCTACACGTTACTGTCGTACTATTCCAGTTCAAAGTACATTTTTGACAAATTGTTGATGCAGTACAATTTCATTTATGCGTATTGTGGGTGTGGTTAGTGAACAGCTTGCAGCAGTCCCAGTGGGTGTGGTTGGTGAACAGCTTGCAGCAGTCCCAGTGGGTGTGGTTGGTGAACAGCTTGCAGCAGTCCCAGTGGGTGTGGTTGGTGAACAGCTTGCAGCAGTCCCAGTGGGTGTGGTGGGTGAACAGCTTGCAGCAGTCCCAGTGGGTGTGGTTGGTGAACAGCTTGCAGCAGTCCCAGTGGGTGTGGTTGGTGAACAGCTTGCAGCAGTCCCAGTGGGTGTGGTGGGTGAACAGCTTGCAGCAGTCCCAGTGGGTGTGGTTGGTGAACAGCTTGCAGCAGTCCCAGTGGGTGTGGTTGGTGAACAGCTTGCAGCAGTCCCAGTGGGTGTGGTTGGTGAACAGCTTGCAGCAGTCCCAGTGGGTGTGGTTGGTGAACAGCTTGCAGCAGTCCCAGTGGGTGTGGTTGGTGAACAGCTTGCAGCAGTCCCAGTGGGTGTGGTGGGTGAACAGCTTGCAGCAGTCCCAGTGGGTGTGGTTGGTGAACAGCTTGCAGCAGTCCCAGTGGGTGTGGTTGGTGAACAGCTTGCAGCAGTCCCAGTGGGTGTGGTGGGTGAACAGCTTGCAGCAGTCCCAGTGGGTGTGGTTGGTGAACAGCTTGCAGCAGTCCCAGTGGGTGTGGTTGGTGAACAGCTTGCAGCAGTCCCAGTGGGTGTGGTGGGTGAACAGCTTGCAGCAGTCCCAGTGGGTGTGGTTGGTGAACAGCTTGCAGCAGTCCCAGTGGGTGTGGTTGGTGAACAGCTTGCAGCAGTCCCAGTGGGTGTGGTTGGTGACAGCTTGCAGCAGTCCCAGTGGGTGTGGTTGGTGAACAGCTGGCAGCAGTCCCAGTGGGTGTGGTTGGTGACAGCTTGCAGCAGTCCCAGTGGGTGTGGTTGGTGAACAGCTTGCAGCAGTCCCAGTGGGTGTGGTTGGTGACAGCTTGCAGCAGTCCCAGTGGGTGTGGTTGGTGAACAGCTTGCAGCAGTCCCAGTGGGTGTGGTTGGTGACAGCTTGCAGCAGTCCCAGTGGGTGTGGTTGGTGAACAGCTGGCAGCAGTCCCAGTGGGTGTGGTTGGTGACAGCTTGCAGCAGTCCCAGTGGGTGTGGTTGGTGAACAGCTTGCAGCAGTCCCAGTGGGTGTGGTTGGTGACAGCTTGCAGCAGTCCCAGTGGGTGTGGTTGGTGACAGCTTGCAGCAGTCCCAGTGGGTGTGGTTGGTGAACAGCTGGCAGCAGTCCCAGTGGGTGTGGTTGGTGACAGCTTGCAGCAGTCCCAGTGGGTGTGGTTGGTGAACAGCTTGCAGGAGTCCCAGTGGGTGTGGTTGGTGACAGCTTGCAGCAGTCCCAGTGGGTGTGGTTGGTGACAGCTTGCAGCAGTCCCAGTGGGTGTGGTTGGTGACAGCTTGCAGCAGTCCCAGTGGGTGTGGTTGGTGAACAGCTTGCAGGAGTCCCAGTGGGTGTGGTTGGTGACAGCTTGCAGCAGTCCCAGTGGGTGTGGTTGGTGACAGCTTGCAGCAGTCCCAGTGGGTGTGGTTGGTGAACAGCTTGCAGCAGTCCCAGTGGGTGTGGTTGGTGACAGCTTGCAGCAGTCCCAGTGGGTGTGGTTGGTGAACAGCTTGCAGGAGTCCCAGTGGGTGTGGTTGGTGACAGCTTGCAGCAGTCCCAGTGGGTGTGGTTGGTGACAGCTTGCAGCAGTCCCAGTGGGTGTGGTTGGTGACAGCTTGCAGCAGTCCCAGTGGGTGTGGTTGGTGAACAGCTTGCAGGAGTCCCAGTGGGTGTGGTTGGTGACAGCTTGCAGCAGTCCCAGTGGGTGTGGTTGGTGACAGCTTGCAGCAGTCCCAGTGGGTGTGGTTGGTGACAGCTTGCAGCAGTCCCAGTGGGTGTGGTTGGTGACAGCTTGCAGCAGTCCCAGTGGGTGTGGTTGGTGACAGCTTGCAGCAGTCCCAGTGGGTGTGGTTGGTGAACAGCTTGCAGGAGTCCCAGTGGGTGTGGTTGGTGAACAGCTTGCAGGAGTCCCAGTGGGTGTGGTTGGTGACAGCTTGCAGCAGTCCCAGTGGGTGTGGTTGGTGAACAGCTTGCAGCAGTCCCAGTGGGTGTGGTTGGTGAACAGCCTGCAGCAGTCCCAGTGGGTGTGGTTGGTGAACAGCTTGCAGGAGTCCCAGTGGGTGTGGTTGGCGAACAGCTTGCAGCAGTCCCAGTTGGTGTGGTTGGTGAACAGCTTGCAGCAGTCCCAGTGGGTGTGGTTGGTGAACAGCTTGCAGGAGTCCCAGTGGGTGTGGTGGGTGAACAGCTTGCAGCAGTCCCAGTGGGTGTGGTTGGCGAACAGCTTGCAGCAGTCCCAGTGGGTGTGGTTGGCGAACAGCTTGCAGCAGTCCCAGTGGGTGTGGTGGGTGAACAGCTTGCAGGAGTCCCAGTGGGTGTGGTTGGTGAACAGCTTGCAGCAGTCCCAGTGGGTGTGGTTGGCGAACAGCTTGCAGCAGTCCCAGTGGGTGTGGTTGGTGAACAGCTTGCAGCAGTCCCAGTGGGTGTGGTTGGTAAACAGCTTGCAGCAGTCCCAGTGGGTGTGGTTGGTGAACAGCTTGCAGCAGTCCCAGTGGGTGTGGTTGGTGAACAGCTTGCAGCAGTCCCAGTGGGTGTGGTTGGTGAACAGCTTGCAGCAGTCCCAGTGGGTGTGGTTGGTGACAGCTTGCAGCAGTCCCAGTGGGTGTGGTTGGTGAACAGCTTGCAGCAGTCCCAGTGGGTGTGGTTGGTGAACAGCTTGCAGCAGTCCCAGTGGGTGTGGTTGGTGAACAGCTTGCAGCAGTCCCAGTGGGTGTGGTTGGTGAACAGCTTGCAGCAGTCCCAGTGGGTGTGGTTGGTGAACAGCCTGCAGCAGTCCCAGTGGGTGTGGTTGGTGAACAGCTTGCAGGAGTCCCAGTGGGTGTGGTTGGCGAACAGCTTGCAGCAGTCCCAGTTGGTGTGGTTGGTGAACAGCTTGCAGCAGTCCCAGTGGGTGTGGTTGGTGAACAGCTTGCAGGAGTCTGCAGCAGTCCCAGTGGGTGTGGTTGGTGAACAGCTTGCAGCAGTCCCAGTGGGTGTGGTTGGTGAACAGCTTGCAGCAGTCCCAGTGGGTGTGGTTGGTGAACAGCTTGCAGCAGTCCCAGTGGGTGTGGTTGGTGAACAGCCTGCAGCAGTCCCAGTGGGTGTGGTTGGTGAACAGCTTGCAGGAGTCCCAGTGGGTGTGGTTGGCGAACAGCTTGCAGCAGTCCCAGTTGGTGTGGTTGGTGAACAGCTTGCAGCAGTCCCAGTGGGTGTGGTTGGTGAACAGCTTGCAGGAGTCCCAGTGGGTGTGGTGGGTGAACAGCTTGCAGCAGTCCCAGTGGGTGTGGTTGGCGAACAGCTTGCAGCAGTCCCAGTGGGTGTGGTTGGCGAACAGCTTGCAGCAGTCCCAGTGGGTGTGGTGGGTGAACAGCTTGCAGGAGTCCCAGTGGGTGTGGTTGGTGAACAGCTTGCAGCAGTCCCAGTGGGTGTGGTTGGCGAACAGCTTGCAGCAGTCCCAGTGGGTGTGGTTGGTGAACAGCTTGCAGCAGTCCCAGTGGGTGTGGTTGGTAAACAGCTTGCAGCAGTCCCAGTGGGTGTGGTTGGTGAACAGCTTGCAGCAGTCCCAGTGGGTGTGGTTGGCGAACAGCTTGCAGGAGTCCCAGTGGGTGTGGTTGGTGAACAGCTTACAGGAGTCCCAGTGGGTGTGGTTGGTGAACAGCTTGCAGCAGTCCCAGTGGGTGTGGTTGGCGAACAGCTTGCAGCAGTCCCAGTTCTACAGTAGCTCTTGTCTCCCGAGCCAGACATGCTGAAGCGTGGACATCAGACGAGGTATTCCTAGTAGCACATGAAGGCTGTGGCGTGGATCAGAAATGGAAGCTAGACTTTCCGTGGCTGTTAGAGTTGGGGGTTGGGCAATGGTGTGTTTGCTCTGCCGAAAGCATAATCTCAGGCCTAAGGTTTCCAGCGACCTGGCTAGGGCTTGGTGGATCTACTTGCCTGGTATGACTCTAACAAAGCAGGGCTTAGTGAAGCATGCTAAGAGTGAGTGTCACATCATGGCATTAAGATGGAGGGTGTCTTGGACATGGGAAGATGGTGTATGCCTAGGAGTGTTTGTAGCTTAGCCCTCATAAGGGTCTCCCATTTCTCTTTCTATGAAACCATTTCTACCAGAATCTTCAATAACATAGCAGTTACCTTAGGATGAAGTACAAGAAAACTGTATGAGCATAGACCATTATATGAACATTACCATGGGGGAGGGGGGAACATTTTACGAACTTGTGGTTACGACTTTGGAGCTCCATAGATTCTGCCACTTCAGTGTATGGACTTGATATGTAGCTCAAAAGATAGGTCTCTCTGTGTGCTCTCTTTTGATACAAAAAATGTTGCAAAGTTACCTGCAGCCAAAGTGGGGGCAAAGTAAGGGTACATGTAGCCAACTGAGTGCCTGAACTGGCTGCAGTTGTGACTCCTCCTTGGAAAGTGCTGGACAGCTCAAAAGTGTGGTTCCAGGAAGCCATACTCTTTGCAATGAGTGTCTCATTAACAGCAGCACTTAGTCCAATTTTCTTTTGGGCACTTTGCACTTTCCAATCAAGAGCCATACCTGCAGCCAATTCTGGCACTGAAGTGCCCTCACTTAAGCTGCAGGTGACTTGGGCATAGATATAGTTATACAACATTTTTAGTATAAAAAGGGAGCACACAGAAAGACCTATCTTCTGAGCTATATATCAAGTCCATACAGAGAAGTGTGCAGAATCCATGGAGCTCTAAAGTCGTACCCACAATGTTGTTTTGTTTTGTCTTTGGTTTAGCCCTCGTCCTTCACTGTGTATGTCAATCGTATTAGGCACTGCTTGTTGCATGATGCTCTACCAGGGTTTCATTTAGAAAATTGTCCAAGGGGGTGCAACTGGAGGAATCTGGATATTAAGGGGGGGGGCAAAAAGGTTCCAAGGGGGGGGGGGAGCCGCCACCCCTTCCCTAAATGAAACCCTGGCTCTACTAATTCATAGCTCTTTGACATCAATATTATGTCTAGTCCAGTGTATCTCCTGCAACCTGTGGACACAAAGGACGCAAGACAAAAAAAACACAGACCATCGTGATTTATTAGTCTGCTACTCCACCAATGACATGCCCATATCCCTTCCTGGGGAGAGCACTGGTTAGTGAAGGCGTGGTCTATTTGATGCTGAACTTGATGCGCATTAGGGTGCTGAACCCATCGTACTTTTAATTTGACTTATGAACTTTTACGCGTGAAGCATTTTACTGACTGGACTTAATTGATTGCTGTGAAAATTGAAGGAGGGCGTGGCTGAGGGCTGCTCGGGCATCAATACATCACGAACACTGACTGACCCACCCCCTTCATTAATACCTGAAAATGGACCCTTGTCTGCGGCAGAGTTGATGCGAGGTATGGATGAAGAAGAGGACTCGCTGTGCCTATTGTTTATTGATGGTCTTATCTGCATCCTGATCAATACACAGCTGCGTGTACTATATAGCTGGTTCTTTCTCTTAGGTTACAAAAATTAATAAACTTGTAAGAGTGGCATTTCCGGTGCACAAGTATTATGTTAACACATGACAGTCTCCTTAGCACATGACAGTCTCCTTAGCACATGACAGTCTCCTTAGCACATGACAGTCTCCTTAGCACATGACAGTCTCCTTAGCACATGATAGTCTCCTTAGCACATGACAGTCTCCTTAGCACATGACAGTCTCCTTAGCACACGACAGTCTCCTTAGCACACGACAGTCTCCTCGGCACATGACAGTCTCCTCGGCACATGACAGTCTCCTCGGCACATGACAGCCTCCTTGGCACATGACAGCCTCCTTGGCACATGACAGCCTCCTTGGCACATGACAGCCTCCTTGGCACATGACAGTCTCCTTAGCACATGACAGTCTCCTTAGCACATGACAGTCTCCTTAGCACATGACAGTCTCCTCGGCACATGACAGTCTCCTTAGCACATGACAGTCTCCAGGCTGTGCTGCCCTACACTGCTCTATCCCCAGCAGTTGGTGGAGGGCACTTTACTTTAGGCAGCCACTTATTAATAATGATTGCAGCCTTGGCTTCCTAATGAGACCACAAGTGTTTAATAACACAACCTTATTCAAACAACACATTCTTGGGTGGAGGAAAAGCACTAGAGGGTGTCAGCAGATGACTATGCCCTCTCCTGGCATGTCACTTTACCTCAACCTGTCTTGGTGTTGTTGTCACTCTTCAAGGCTCTCCTGCTCTCTATTTTTTCCTACGCAATGTAGACAGTGCTGTTCTCCTGCACTCAACCAAACTGGTCTGGTCGCCCTCCCTATCCCCTCAGCCTGTGCTTCCACTGGTCTGGTCTCCCTCAACCTGTCCCCTCAGCCTGTGCTCCCACTGGTCTGGTCTCCCTCCCTCTTCCCTCAGCCTGTGTTCCCACTGGTCTGGTCTCCCTCCCTATCCCCTCAATCTGTTTCTCACATGATTTCTCTTGCTAGTTTGTCTGTTCATGCTCGTGCAGCTTCTCAGCTAGAATGTGAACAGCACATTGTTGGCATGTGCACAGTGGGTCTCTGTGCTCCACTGTCAGAGGTTGTGATTATTCCAGGAAATGCGTACTCGGAGAATGTACCACACACAGATGTGTATATAGAAGCCGCAACACTGTCTTGGCCATTTGGAGGTGAAACAAAAAATTACTTGAGATGTAGAATAACATAACCAAAATTACGCACAGTGAAAGTCTGGTACCTTCTACTCTTAGAGAGGCTACTTCCACTTTGTTCATCATGTGACTAGCATCTAACATAGCTGCATTCTGTATCTATATTTAGATACATGCTAGTGTATCTCTCCATCTAGGTACATGTAATGTATGTATCTATATTTAGAAACATGCTAGTGTATCTCTCCACCTAGATACTATTATAATCTTGATAGATACCTGCTAGTGAATCTCTCCATCTAGGTACTATTATATCTGTATCTATATTTAGATACATGCTGGTGTATCTCTTCATCTACTAGGTACATGTATTGTCTGTATCTATATTTAGACACTTGCTATTGTATCTCTCATCTAGGTGCATGTATTGTCTGTATCTATATTTAGATACATGCTAATGTATCTCTCCATCTAGGTACATGTAAATTCTAATGTCTATGTAACTCTGCATATCTAGGTAGTGGAGCGGAACAGGGCCAGGCGTGAAGAAGCTTGGAGCTCCTCGTCTTCTAATGATGGCTTCAGTGTCTTTGCTGAGCTACTTCTACGACACTACCGCAGGGGACTGCGGGTAAGACACACCAACCCTTCTGAGAATTGTTGCACGACTTCTTCCCTTCACTCCATCCTATTCCCTCCGTGTGCTAAAGAAGGGGGCCAGGGGGCTGTACTCCCCCTCCCCCAGATATTTTGCATACATTTGGAACCCTTAGATTTGTACATGAATCTTATGTATGTAGGCACTTCATACATGTACTGCTAGTTCTGTTGGGAGATGGTTGCCCCCATCCATCCCAACTCATGTCTTCACATGTACTTCAATCTCTCATACCTTTCCTCCTCTTGTCCTCTCTTCTCTCAATCTTCCCCCTTCTATTCCTCTCTTCCTCCTTCTTTTCTCATCTTCCTCCCTCTTTCCTTCCCTCTTCCTCCTTCCCTCCTCTTTCTCTCTCTCCTCTTCTCCCATATCTATAACCTTCCCTCCTCTCAGGAGAGAGCTGGCCTGGAGGCGGAAGAGGATTCCGATGATTCATTCTTGGAGACACCTCCAAGTGAGAGGGAGGATGGGGAGGACGATGAAGAGGATGAGGAAGGGGATGAAGGAGACGAGGAAGGCCGTAGGAGGTTGAGACGATGCATCCAGCAGTAGGTCCAGGAGCTAAAGATTGTAGCTGCTTGCATTTGCACGCTGATCCATGAACAATCATATTTGAACTCTTCACATATACATAAACCTTTGTAGTCTGTGATGTCATTGAATACCAAGATAGAAAGATATGACTGACCTATGATTTTACCACTTCTGGGATGATTTATCTCAGAGGTCATAAGCATATTCATGATGTTGATGCAGTTTCTGAGATTTATTGTTTGGCGTTCTGAAGTCTGTAGAATGCAGAACGAATTTATTATTTAGAAGTTTGTAGAATGCATTTATCTAACCTCCGTGCAATTGACAGTCTATGAGGATGACCACTGTTGCCATGCCGATGATATACCCCGACAGGTCATGATATCTACAAGTGGTGTGGCTTATAAACATTGCACCACAACCCAGATTCTGATCGTGACCCCATGGCTAGTAAGTAGTGCAGTGTATGAGCAACATTGCAAAAGGCATGCACATGCACTATCCAATTATATACATTTATATACATGTGGGTTCCTGCTGTGCTAGTTGTGATTAGTGATGGCAAGCACTTGTGGGCAATGGCCAAGAGTGGCAGATGGAATGGGCTGGATAATGATTGTATAAAGGACAAGTTCGTATGGTTTGAGTGAGGAGTTAAAAACACTTCTCTTCTTGGCTTAGCTGTGCCTATAAGGTACCCAAGTATGTGTGGGTCAGACAAGTTCTCTGCAAGGAAACAAGAGTTTTTCCATTTGTCTTCAGAATAATGACAAGCCACATGGCTTCGGGAACATGGAAGCTAGACTGTTCTTGGGTCTACAAGTACACATTCGCTATCAGGTTCATGAAGCTGGACACTGGTCGCTTGCAAAAATGTGACATTGCTACTACCCTAGCTACTGCTCTTCCCTAACCCTAGCTACTGCCCTGCCATAACCCTAGCTCTTCCAGCTATTACCCTGTCCTAACCCTAGATATTGCCATGCCTAACCCTAGCTACAGCTACTGCCTTGCCCTAACCCCTGCCTTAACCTTAGCTACTGCCCTGTCCTGACCCTAAGCTACTGCCCCCCCCCCCCTAAACCTAGTGCTGTCCTGCCTTAATCCTAACTACTGCTGCCCTGTCCTAACCCCATCTACTGCCATGTCCTGACCCTATCTACTGCCCTGTGCCCTAACTCTAGCTCCTGCCCTAACCTAACCCTAGTTACTGCCCTGCCCTAATCCTAGCTACTGCCATGCCCTAACCCTAGATCCTGCCCTAATCCTAGCCAGCTACTTTCCTGACCCAACCCTAGCTGGTATATGATGATGTAATACTACTTTAGAAGAAAGCGAGCTATAATAACACGACTCTCAATGATCAAGTTTCCGGAATATGAAGGCTAAAGCATCTAGCCGTAACATCAAAAAAATTATCATCCCCATTTTAAATGTCAGACGCGAATTCATTTAGAACCTGTAATAATGGGCTTTATAACAATGATCCCCGTCTAAAATAAGGAACTGAAATGAGCTGTTTGAACTTGTCGCAACTGCTATTGATTTAGTGGAGGTGATGTAGAAAGAGGTCCGGTTATCAGTCCATACTGCCACAGCCATAATGCCTATGAGAGGAAGCGATCCGATTGTCATGTGTACTTCAAAAGAGTTGCTACAAACATCATTATGATGAGGTCACTGCTATTGATTTAGTGGGTGATGTAGGAAGAGGTCCGGTTATTAGGCCATAGCCATGCCTGCATCACGGTGATGTAATACCATGAGAGGAAGCGATCCGATTGTCATGTGTACTTCAAAAGACGAATGATGTGGTCATGATTCACTCAACTTTTACCATACTTTGCCAAGTATCTGTGAACTGTCACACCCTCTTCCCAACTAAACTCGGTCAGCATTGACCACTCCTATATATACCTTCATGGCATTGGCAAACATAAAAAATTCGAGTGTGAAAACATGAGTAGAAGTCCTGAAAGCCTGTGCCAACTCCTTTATCTGAACCAGCTACAGTTTTATGTTTTATCCTCAACACAAGCAGTTCATCAGAGGAATGGAAGATGCATAAAAATAATGCCAAATCCTCCAAAGAGGTGATGCATCTCGTATAAAATCAATTTATATTCTATGTAGCTAAGTTTTAGAATTTATCATTTCCAGGCAGATCATAGATTTTATCTGCCTTTCTCTTTCAGTTGCTCAGTTTGACTTGAGTACATCTCAGTTACTCGAGAACAGGAATACTATTGATGCACTCCAAAGAAAGCGATTCAGTCCCTCATAACTGATTACTAACTTTGGAGAATAGGGATTCTATCTGCTTTAATTAAAAAGCATATAAAATTAAAATTGGAATATAAGGTCAGGGATGTGACAGTTTGAGCAGGGACAACCAAAGTGATATCTGCATGAGTTATCTGGGTTGAAGTTACAGATAAAGTGGTTCCAAAATATTTGTAATTGATTTTTGTTGAAAAATTTCTGGGAAGGGAGTTCACGGTCCATTGAAACAGTAGTGACGACTAATGGTAGTTCCATTAAATTTGTAAGATTCTTTTTGAGGATATTGAAATTATCAGTTGGGTTTTGTTGGCATCTGACAAGAAATAGAAGGTCCTGTAGTTCTAACCAGCAAGCAATAGGCAACAGGCCCAGCAAAATCAGTCCACACCCAGCAAAATCAGTCCACTCTTGTAATTTGCTGCAATGTCTTTAAGTATGAATTTCAACACAACATTGTACCTTTTAACATCTTTGCAAAGATGTGGGTGCCAGAGCAGGGGGCAATAATATATTATCTAACTAAGGTCAGATCAAGTCATTTCTTCAGACTAGTGGATGATCTTGTTGTTTAATGACATGGAGTGAACTTGGAACATATCTGATCAATGTGATTTGACCATGACTAAGAAGAGCTTGCTAAAACACCCAGATCTTAGTAAGATGAGTATTTGATGAGTGTTCCATTAACTTCATGTTGCATACTGAGTAGATGGCTGAGAGAGAAAAGAGAACCCGAGAAAAACTTTCCATTTCTTATTCCAAAAATTAAGGAATCCAGATCTTCTTGAAGATAAGGAAGGCCACTAATGGATGACGGGGAATTAATCATCTGCAAACAGGTAAAAGAGATCCTATGAGGGACGTCCGTTTACGTAAATGAGTGGTACACCTGAAAGGACAGGAACGAGGTAGAAGAGGTCAATTGTAGAGATGTTTATCTTTTAGATATATTTCAAATTTTCATAATAGCTGCACCACATGTGGTGGCAGACTATCATCATGAGAAGAGCAATTGCAATCGTCCATCTCACAGCTCTCTTATTAGTTGTCGGTTGTAATGTAAAAATTAACTGTACAGGTCACTACCGCATTAGGACTTTAGCTAGCATTAGGACAGATAGGGTTATGCATCTATCAATGGTAGTTCCCAGGGGACCTTACAGGAAAGGGATATCGGGGAATGGAGGGATGGTCTGCTATTGGGATGGAACGAGTGAGACCCAGCCAGGACTTGGTGAACATGGTAGCCATCTTTATAGTGCTGGATATAAAACCAGCCTGCAGTGTAGTGAGGCACAAGAGAGCACTTGCAAGTCCAAACTTTGCAGGGTAGAGCATCTAGATAAACGTGGAGTGAGCATATTTAAGTTGATTATCAAGCATGCTGATGATACATGAACCCAGTACTTCAGCAAAGGTGCTGGTTTTCGAGACGAGCACATGCACTAGGTACTCATTGGGTGGAGTAGCCTGGGTTTTGTTGTAGTTTTTCTAATAATCATTTCCTTTCAGACATGGTGTTGTGTTGAACTGCAGGCATCCTTACATCTCAAACCCAAACATCAACAAGTCCTACATTGCCGCTTCCTATGTCAAGTTTGTGGTGTCTGCCAAGTAGGGTATATTTGCCAAGCAAAATAATTATTGTCAAATCTCTCATCCCCCACAATCAGGGACTAACATGGTGATATATATATGAATGAAGTTAAGAAGCTCAAGCACTCAACTTATGGAAGGCTTTCTTATTCTTCTGTGGTAGATGGTTTTTCCAATGATGAAGAGATTACTGGTGTTTTTGCCTCTAAACTAAGCATTCTTCTGCTACATCTGACTTGAACAAAATCAAGATTGATATATTATCTTCACTCTCCTCCTACGATCTTAGCTGCATTCAAGTTACATCAGAATCTGTTAAAAAGAGTCTTGAATGTCTTAAGGTACGTCGTTCACATCAGATCTGCTTATTCATGCATCTAGTGTTCTTCCCGACTGTCTTTCACAGCTTTTTACGACCATATTACGTCATGGGTTTATCCCCAAGATGCTGAGGGACTGCACACTTGTTCCTATTCTTAAGAGTCACAAGGATCCCACCAACTCCGACAATTATCGTCCAATAGCCCTAGCTCCGAATCTTAGTAAAGTTCTAGAATGGTCCTTTCTGCATCAATATGGCCTTTATCTCTGTACATCTGACTTGCAGTTAGGGTTCAAAAAGGGACTTTCATCTGACTTCTGCTCTGGCATTTTGAAGAGTGTTATTACCACAACGGTTCTAATGTCTTTGCATGCTTTCTGGATGCTAGCAAGGCTTTTGATAGAGTAGATCACTCACATTTATTTGAGCTTCTCCTCAAAAGGGATTTACCTCTTCCCCTTGTCAGATTTCTTTTAGCTTGGTACAGAGATCAGGACAACACAGTTCGTTGGAATAGTACTTTGTCACATCCTTTCAAGGTCAGTAATGGTGTTCGTCAAGGTGGAGTTTTGTATCCGATTCTTTTCATTGTCTACCTGGATGTACTAATTTCTAGGTTAGCTAATGCTGGTATATTGGATGCCATTTCTCTCATCACTTTGTTGGAGTGTTCTGTTATGCAGATGACATTGTTTTGCTTGCTCCTTCCCTCAATGCACTTTGTATTCAGCTCTCTATTTGTGAACAGTTCTCTAAAGAGTATCTTGTACAATTCAACACTGCCAAAACTCAGCTACTTTGTTTCATTCGCTCTCAACTGACTGCTTGCTCTGCTGGTTCTGTGCATTTCTTAGGTGATCTGCTATCCTTCAGCAACTCTGTTACCTATTTAGGTCACACTCTGACCAGCAATTTGAGTGATTCTGATGATATTTCTAATGCAATCAAGGTCTTGTATCGGAAAGCTAACTGTGTCCTTCAGACATTTTCTCCCTGCAGTCCTGTCATCAAAACCTTATTATTCGAGACATACTGTATGTCACTCTCTGGAGCAGTCACTTGGAATCTTAGTTGCAAGCAGTTGGGGTCATTAGAGATCGCGTTCAACAACATCCTGAGAAAAATTTGGAACCTACCGAGACAGGCACACATCAGGATTGTACATCAAGTTGCTGGTGTCCCCAGTGTATTTAACCGTTTAATCAAGAGGTTGTTTCATTTTATTAAACGAGCTAGCAAATCAGATTCGTCTCTCATCAGACACATGTATGATTATTGCCACAATAAAGTCTACACCACACTTGGTTTTAACATTTTGAATTATTCTCGATATTATATCCAAGATGTCAATATACTGTTCGTTATTTGTGCATGTTTCGTTCTCGATCTCTCTCCATTAAGTCCATGATACACTCCATTTGTTGTTATTGATCATCTTCTATCTCTCGTATTGTAATGTAATCATTGCACCTTCACTGGTGTGTTATCCAATTATAATAAATAATAATAATAATATCATTAAGGCCAGGGCATTAGCTAGGACTATAATTATGAGTACGGTTTATAATAGCTAGAGGAATGCAACAACCTTTATAAGGACTGACTTTTGTTACATACTAATGCTGTCACATTGACGGACAGGTTCAGAGTAGTGTGTGAGTGTGTGTGTATGTGTGTTCGGGGGGGATGGGGAGTGGGAGGGCTACGACTCGCCAAAACAGTGGGGGGTTACGCCCTGCGGCGCAAGCTTAACACGATATGCGCACGTTAAAAGCGGGCACAAGGTTAGATGACTTCTGGTAAAGGACTATGTGAAGACTTTCTCTGAACTTCTGTACCTGGAAAGAATAGCACCTTGATCATCTTAAGGAATATCGTTGATTCCTCTTCTCAAAACGGTTATTACCTGTCTCCCAACTGCACACGCCTGAAGACAGCAGTCTGCTAGTTGTTTAGTTGTGTTGTGGAACGTAGTGAATTTTAGATAGCTAGCTAGCTTATAACCTACCTTTAACATTCTACTCCTCACCATGGGCGACCCGTTTGATCCTCTAGACAGCATAAAACTTTGTTACTATTTGCTCTCGGATAGCTAACAGCATAAAGCTGTTTGTGATACACTGCAGTGTGCTAGAGGAGGACTCGTTTCAGCCCCACGTTGGACGTTGCTGAGCCTGTGTAAATGGCTAGTGCCTCTCCATTGAACGAATCGGTGCACTTAAATAGTAGCCACCCAGGAATTTCATACGGGACATTTTTTCCTCAGCCACTTGTAACTAGGGAGTTGAGAAATTCTGAAGTGGAGATAACTGTGGAGTGTGAGGTGTATGAGTCACACTCCAAAAGGGAGGCTGGTGAGTTTTCTTTCCCGTCATTTTATAAGAAAATCAGGCAGTGTTCAAGTGAGAGTGGATTTGAGTCGGACTACACTTGGAAGAATACCCCATTTCCACTCCACACACCCCCATCTGGCAGTACTGCCCCTAGCAGGGAGTGTCAGAAGTTTGCAGAGATGGAACAAAATCTGTCTGAAGCTGAACAAGAGTTGAAAAGAATATCTTCAGCCGAAGATGAAGGATTTTCAGAAGAAAATTTAGACATACTCTCCACAGTAGTGACTGTCAATACTGACTCGAGCGACTACAATCTCATTGAGATAAAAGATGATTTCGTTAGTGACGTTGTTACGATGAAGCGATGTAAGTCTGCTTTCGGCATTCTCTGTCGGCTGAAAAGGACGTTGGAGTCTGACTGTGCAAAGTGGGATCACCTTGTGGGCATGGGTGTTCCTGACGAAGATGAACCAGTTGGGGGTGGCATCGAAGAGAAGGGCCTCCTTTATAGAGGTCGTCTGACCACTTGCTTAAGCGAAGTAGACCGAAGGATAGAGAATATTCAACATGCAAATCAAATTGTGATCGATGGTATCCGACATAGTGGGAGTCCGTGGGAGAACCCGATCATCAAGACCATTCGAGACAGCCCGGTGAGATGTTTGACGTGGGTGCATATTGTGCTGTTTATGTCGATCGTGTTGATGTTGTGTTTCATGTTCGTGTGGAGTGGCTTGTCCGACCAGTGGGTGGTCTACCTCCGTCTCATTCGTTCTCCGCTCATCGTTATCTTCCTCCTCTACCTCTATGGAGCAAATATGAAGGTCTGGGCCAAATATGGGATCGATTACATAGCCGTCTTCAATCACAATCCGAACACCACGCCAACTCCAACGTACCTCTTCAAGATGGCGGGATTCTTAACGGTTGTGTTCTCAGTGTTGATAGTAGCTCTGACTGTAGCCAGTCCATTTACTATGATTCTACCCATCAAGATTATCCCTCTGGTAATGTGGATTGTTCTTCTAGGACTCATTTTCAACCCCTTGAAATGCTTTCAAAGAAGGATCCGATTTAACTGGATCTCCGTCGTTGTCCACATTCTTCTAGCACCCTTCATCTTTGTCTTCTTCACAGACTTCTTTTTGGCCGACCAGTTCAATAGCATTGTGGCGGTCTTTCTTGACTTGCACTACACGATGTGTTACTTCGTCAGTGACTCTTGGTCTGGGCCGGTAGACACAGGGATATGTACGTCGAGCGGAAATGGAATACGACCGATCATCTCCTTTCTCCCGGCAATGTGGCGTCTGCTCCAGTGTCTTCGCTGCTACTATGACACGTACAACATCAAGCACCTCGTTAATGCAGGGAAGTACTTCACAACCTTTCCCGTCATTCTGTTGGCTACCCTCTATGCCATTAAAGTAAAGGGTGACGGAATCTTTGAATCATTTCTTTCAGATGACACAAGATGGATTATCATCTTTTGGGCTGTCGCCTCACTGGTCCATGCCGTGTATACGTTTCTGTGGGACATCTGCTGTGACTGGGGCTTGTGGGACGTGCTCAAGTGCAAGGCATTTCACCGGCCATTGTTATACAGACGCAAGGTGCTATACATCCTCGCCATCTTTCTGGATTTTGTCCTCAGGTTCATGTGGACATTGAAGCTCACTTTGGCCATCGTCTGGCAGGTGGACTCTGATGTTATCTACACAGGTGAGTGGGAAGTGTCCTGTGTTGTGAGCTGTTTGATTAGTCACTAGATATCCTCCTCCTCTTCCTCTTTTAGTAGCTTCCCCGGCCACAGAATAATGAATGTACTTGCACTGATAATTAAATATGGAACGAGTGTCACTAACAACTTTATGCAGTGTGCAAGGATATCCTGTGAGGATATCCTGTGTGTACCACATTTTCTATAAATTAAATACTTATACAACGTGTGTACAACGTGTGTATGGTTTGGCATGAAGTGATTCTCAGCCACTAGCTTTTTGGGGGGATGTGTGTAAATGGATAATGAGGTTTACAATTCAAAAGTCCAGCAACAGAGTATCTTGTGTGTCATGTTATTATAGTGCTCAACAATCCCCTTGTCCATTCACTGACAGGAGTCAATGGGCATACAGTCTGCCTCATCTGTAGCATTACAATACCATGAACGCTGGTTATTTAGCCGAGTGCGTGTGGCACCAGTCATTAAAGAAAATGGGTGCTTTAACACCGAGCAGGTTCTTGGCAGGCAATTCACATGTGCAGGCGTAATTTGGTAAGGATTGCCCGTGTACTGGGGGTTAGTTAGAAAGAATTGTGAATGGTTGAACTGTTGCAGAGCAGAGCCTGGAGAGAGTTGTAGGTGGACATCCCATCCACAAATCTATTTAGTCGCCAGAATTGGGAGGAAAACACCGACTCTCTAGCAGGAGGTGACATACCGTATTTCATTGATGAGACTGCATGTGAACCATTCAACTCATGAGCTGCCTGCTGCGCATGCTATTCGAGGGTGCACCCTATTTCACTTAGCATGGGCACCATCTTAGTGAAAAAGGCATGCAGGCACCAAGTGTAGGCCTTGCTTTAGGGCATGCCCTCAGTCATGGTTGACGAGACTATTGAGCAGTGTGGCTTATTAGTAGTTGTTGAAAGATCGAAGTAAACTCAACGAACTCTCAATTGATATAATGAAATTACAATGACCTCGGTAATCAACTTTACCCTCTGGACGTTTTGACAGCCTTTTCTAAGTTTTATTAAGCAAATTAAGCAAATTAGTCATCCTTTATAACAGCTTCATCCAGTTGTAGGTTTTCCTCAAACTCCCTCGCTGATGCTGATCGGTATTGATGAGACCAACAGGTCTCTGTGGTGATGGCTTCTGCATCATAGGATTTGTTCCTTGCAGGTGGCTATACTGTAATGAAAACTTCCTCTGTCATGGTTCCTGGAACTGCACACGAGACACAAGACCACACATGCACAATATTTGCTATCGTTGCTTGTTAATTGTCAAATATGGGTGGGGTATTGCGCAAAGTTTTCGAGGGTGCAAGCTAATTAACTGAGCCAGGGAGCGAACTATCTGAGGGTGCGAAGTGATCAAGGAAGGTCGATGCTTTACAAATGTTAGGCTGTCAAGCAGGTGTTTAATTACCTGCTTAACAAGTCGAGACTGGCACCATTTATCAACACCCGTCACTACTGTTGGTATTAATGAAGTGTTCAAGGCTGACTACATAATTATCAATTATCAACGCATTGCTTTTATTACTTGATATTGTGTGATGGTGCAAATGGAAATTCATCAACAGGTATCGATGAAACAGGCTTTTTGTTAAAAAAGCATTACTGCAGGATGACTCGAAATGTTGAGGAGGTGCCTACATTTATCTGGAAAAGGACTTTGTGACATTTTCTGTGTTGGATCATGTCAGTTCATTTGACTTAAACGATTACAAATCTTAAAGCATGTGTTCTGACTGTATGTACAGTTCGTTGATTAGATGGCTATACTTAAGGAGGTTTTTGGGGGGGGGGGTGTTTTGTACCAAATAATCATCCAGAAATTTCAGGGCTATGAGAGAGATATCTGGAAGTGATGAAGCTATTTTGCAGCTATAGGCTAGCAGTAGTCTTGGAGAAGTGATCCAGGCCTTTAGAACAGGTTAAGGGGGCGGTTCACCTTTAACTGGTAAAAAACGTCTGTTGACTTTGAATGCCCATAACTTTTTTAATAATTGGTTTGTGTAGATAATGTTATGCTCAAATTGTTGCTTGTTCTATGTGCTTTCCAATGATATATAAAATATCTCTAGAGGCATGTTTTGCCAGAAGATGCATGCAGAAACATCCAAGGCAGGAGACCCTCCTCCTCTTGCCACTACTCATTATAAAAAATCAAAAGCTGTAAATTGGTTTGTGGCTTGTCAAAGCTAACAGCTGTGATATGAGTGATTTCATATTGCAATAACTAAAGTAGTTGTTGAATGGGAACATGCAGTATATGATTAGTGCTAAAATTACAATTTTTAGCGGTAATCAAATATGGCAGGTTGCAACCACTTTAGTTATTGCAATATAAAACCACCCATATCACAGCTGTTAGCTTTGACAAGCTACAAACCAATTTACAGCTTTTGATTTTTAAAAATGAGTAGTGGGGGTCTGCCAAGAGGAGGAGGGTCTCCTGCCTTGGATGTTTCCCTTAACCCTTTCACCGCTGACTTTCCTGGACATTTTTCCTAAAGTATACCAGCTACCAAAAAAAATCATTATAAAATCAGCAATCCATTCATATCAGTTGTAATTTTGTCATGTGATAGCACCATTGTTTATAAACAATGTGATCTCATTAGTTAACCACATTATCAACCACAAAATATGAATATCATTATGCTAGATTTCTCTATCAATATCTAACATTTAATCAACAAAAAATGTTTATAATATATTTACTCATTTAGTTAGCATTTAGTAAACATTAGTCATAATAATTTACGCATATAGCAATATATAGCGTTGGGTTTTTGACAAAATTTGATCATATGATTCTATAGCCCAGTAATACAATGGTTTATTATGTTATTGAAATTCAACTATTTGAGAAAGAACATGCAAATACAAATATGTAGATACTTTAGCTAACCTGAGAAGGCTTCCTGATCAATTTAATTATAACTAGAGAGCTGGTCATAGCAAAAGGAAGAATCCTGAGGGTCTAAAGTAGGGTCAACTACAGCGGCTAAAGAATGCACTGCTGCATGATCAGAACTTGCATTTCCAAGGTAGCCACATATTTCTTCACCTTCTTCTTCCTCTGACTCATCCTCAGTGAGAGCAAAATCCTCGCTAGAAACCAGGGAAAGTACTTCTTTAAGCGTTAAACATCCACTCATTTTTAGGTCATCAGAACCGCGAACCATTGGTAGTTGCACGTATTTTTCGCCAACTAATCGGGCGTTTCCGGATGTGATTTTTGGACGTCATATAGAGTAATAGTTGCTCTTTCCGGTGGTATGCAAATTATGACTATAGGCTAAGCGATCGATTTATTAGCGATTTTTAAAGTCCATTACGCCATATGGCGCTTACAGCGGTGAGAGGGTTAAGTACTGTTGGATTCCAGTGATATAGTTAACTGAGCTTGTGAGACAACACAGGATTTGGCACAAATTAGGGAGAAGTCTTTCCAGGTGAACGTTGGTTTGTAGTGGACATTTTGTTGCTTTCGCTCTTTCTGCTTATATGGCGATACTCAGCAAATCTCATTGGCTCATTAGTCATTACAGTGGTGTATATTTTGATAGAGTTTCCCCCAACTACAATGCAGCTGCTGTTTCTTTCATTGTGGTTTGAATAATGGTACCACTTGCTACAATGCCAAGAGGACTGCTGAGCTGTAGCACAGTGTCGTGCTTGCTTGTATACTATCAGAGAGCCATGTGACCTGTGAACCATTAGGGACATGTGTGACCGAACCATAAAAGCTTATGGTTGAAAGTGGACAACATTTTTTCCGTAATGTTTTGCTGGGAGGGGAGGGGGGTTTGGTATCCTGTTAAAAAAAAAAAAAATAGGAGATTACAATGACCTGTGACTAGCACAATTGACTGGCTAAGTGAACCAAGGAAAGCGCTTTTGTATCAGTAACACCAGCATCATGTATCCAGTCTGTTAATAGGTGACAGCTAAGAGCCCAATACAATGTTCACACAGGGGAGGGTTATTATCTGAAAGTGTCTCTTTTATTGCTGATGAAGACTAGAGCATCTATTGAGAGAGTAAATTTCAAGCTCCAACCTCTTGTGATATATGCTCCTTCCAGCTTCCGTGACAAAGCCACCTGCTCTCTGTAAGGCCTTGAGTTATCCAGTAACAAGCTAGGTAGCCTAGTATGTCACAGTGCACTGTTAAAACCACCAGCCCAGTATAACTAGCTAGGTAGCCTAGTATGTCACAGTGCACTGTTAAAACCACCAGCCAGTATAACAAGCTAGGTAGCCTAGTATGGCACAGTGCACTGTTAAAACCACCAGCCAGTAACAAGCTAGGTAGCCTAGTATGTCACGGTGCACTGTTAAAACCACCAGCCAGTAACAAGCTAGCAGTCACAAAGTGCACTGTTAAAACCACCAGCCAGTAACAAGCTAGGTAGCCTAGCAGGGCACTGTTAAAACCATCAGCCATAGCCTAGCAGGTCACAAAGTGCACTGTTAACAACCAGCCATAGTATGTCACAGTGCTGTTAAAACCACCAGCTTTGAAGAAGGTCTTATGAAATTAATTAGCGAGCTCTGTGGTTAAGACTTGAGGCTGGCAAGCATAGTAATGAATATAATGGGTGGGGCATCTGACACTGTCTGCATGCTACCTGGCCTTGTGTGTGCATGCATCTGATACTGTAAGTAATGAATATAATGGGTGGGGCATCTGACACTGTCTGCATGCTACCTGGCCTTGTGTGTGCATGCATCTGATACTGTAAGTAATGAATATAACTGGGTGGGGCATCTGACACTGTCTGCATGCTACCTGGCCTTGTGTGTGTGTGCGTGTTCTGTTTGCTGATACTGTAATGTAAGCAAACAAATAAGTACAGATTGTTATGCAATTGTAGCATATTGTAGAAAAATTGCTCTTTTATGTGATCTTGTAAGATGTGACGTTTGATTATTTGCATATGGAAGATAATCTTATCATTCATCATCTTCTCGTACAGGTCTGGTTCTAGCTGAGATCTTACGACGATTTGTGTGGAACTTCTTCCGAGTAGAATTTGCTCATGTCGGCTAATGAACATCTTGTTAATTTATTTATTATTGCATTATTGCACATCCACTGTATCAGCAAATTAATTAACATTTGTATGATTCTGCTGCTGAGTTGTGGTACAACTGGTCTGTATAATAGTGTTTCAGGTCTACCCACTACTAATTGTGTGGTCCATCAGGGTAAGTAAATGTGGCAAGTAAATGTGTGGTCATCAGGGCAAGTAAATGTGTGGTCATCAGGGCAAGTAAATGTGTGGTCATCAGGGCAAGTAAATGTGTGGTCATCAGGGCAAGTAAATGTGTGGTCATCAGGGCAAGTAAATGTGTGTTCATCAGGGCTATATAGTAAATGTGTGGTCATCAGGGCAAGTAAATGTGTGGTCATCAGGGCAAGTAAATGTGTGGTCATCAGGGCAAGCAAATGTGTGCTCATCAGTGCAAGTAAATGTGTGGTCATCAGGGCAAGTAAATGTGTGGTCATCAGGGCAAGTAAATGTGTGGTCATCAGGGCAAGTAAATGTGTGGCCATCAGGGCAAGTAAATGTGTGGTCATCAGGGCAAGTAAATGTGTGGTCATCAGGGCAAGTAAATGTGTGGTCATCAGGGCAAGTAAATGTGTGTTCATCAGGGCTATATAGCAAATGTGTGGTCATCAGGGCAAGTAAATGTGTGATCATCAGGGCAAGTAAATGTGTGGTCATCAGGGCAAGTAAATGTGTGGTCATCAGGGCAAGCAAATGTGTGCTCATCAGTGCAAGTAAATGTGTGGTCATCAGGGCAAGTAAATGTGTGGTCATCAGGGCAAGTAAATGTGTGGTCATCAGGGCAAGTAAATGTGTGGCCATCAGGGCAAGTAAATGTGTGATCATCGGGGCAAGTAAATGTGTGGTCATCAGGGTAAGTAAATGTGTAGTCATCAGGGCAAGTAAATTAATGTGGTTATCAGGGCAAGTAAATGTGTGGTCATCAGGGCAAGTAAATGTGTGGTCATCAGGGCAAGTAAATAAATGTGTGGTCATCAGGGCAAGTAAATGTGTGATCATCAGGGCAAGTAAATGTGTGGTCATCAGGGCAAGTAAATGTGTGGCCATCAGGGCAAGTAAATGTGTGGCCATCAGGGCAAGTAAATGTGTGGCCATCAGGGCAAGTAAATGTGTGGTCATCAGGGCAAGTAAATGTGTGGTCATCAGGGCAAGTAAATGTGTGGCCATCAGGGCAAGTAAATGTGTGGCCATCAGGTCAAGTAAATGTGTGGCCATCAGGTCAAGTAAATGTGTGGTCATCAGGGCAAGTAAATGTGTGGTCATCAGGGCAAGTAAATGTGTGGTCATCAGGGCAAGTAAATGTGTGGCCATCAGGGCAAGTAAATGTGTGGCCATCAGGGCAAGTAAATGTGTGGCCATCAGGGCAAGTAAATATGTGGCCATCAGGGCAAGTAAATGTGTGGCCATCAGGGCAAGTAAATGTGTGGTCATCAGAGCAAGTAAATGTGTGGTCATCAGAGCAAGTAAATGTGTGGCCATCAGGGCAAGTAAATGTGTGGCCATCAGGGCAAGTAAATGTGTGGTCAGGGCAAGTAAATGTGTGGTCATCAGGGCAAGTAAATGTGTGGTCATCAGAGCAAGTAAATGTGTGGCCATCAGGGCAAGTAAATGTGTGGTCATCAGGGCAAGTGAATGTGTGGTCATCAGGGCAAGTAAATGTGTGGTCATCAGAGCAAGTAAATGTGTGGCCATCAGGGCAAGTGAATGTGTGGTCATCAGGGCAAGTGAATGTGTGGTCATCAGGGCAAGTAAATGTGTGGCCATCAGGGCAAGTAAATGTGTGGTCATCAGGGCAAGTAAATGTGTGGTCATCAGGGCAAGTAAATGTGTGGTCATCAGGGCAAGTAAATGTGTGGCCATCAGGTCAAGTAAATGTGTGGCCATCAGGTCAAGTAAATGTGTGGCCATCAGGTCAAGTAAATGTGTGGCCATCAGGGCAAGTAAATGTGTGGCCATCAGGGCAAGTAAATGTGTGGTCATCAGGGCAAGTAAATGTGTGGTCATCAGGGCAAGTAAATGTGTGGTCATCAGGGCAAGTAAATGTGTGGTCATCAGGGCAAGTAAATGTGTGGTCATCAGGGCAAGTAAATGTGTGGCCATCAGGGCAAGTAAATGTGTGGCCATCAGGGCAAGTAAATGTGTGGCCATCAGGGCAAGTAAATGTGTGGCCATCAGGGCAAGTAAATGTGTGGTCATCAGGGCAAGTAAATGTGTGGTCATCAGAGCAAGTAAATGTGTGGTCATCAGGGCAAGTAAATGTGTGGCCATCAGGGCAAGTAAATGTGTGGCCATCAGGGCAAGTAAATGTGTGGTCATCAGGGCAAGTAAATGTGTGGTCATCAGGGCAAGTAAATGTGTGGTCATCAGAGCAAGTAAATGTGTGGCCATCAGGGCAAGTAAATGTGTGGCCATCAGGGCAAGTAAATGTGTGGCCATCAGGGCAAGTAAATGTGTGGCCATCAGGGCAAGTAAATGTGTGACCATCAGGGCAAGTAAATGTGTGTTCATCAGGGTAAGTAAATGTGTGGTCATCAGGGCAAGTAAATGTGTGGCCATCAGGGCAAGTAAATGTGTGGCCATCAGGGCAAGTAAATGTGTGGCCATCAGGGTAAGTAAATGTGTGGCCATCAGGGCAAGTAAATGTGTGTTCATCAGGGCAAGTAAATGTGTGTTCATCAGGGCAAGTAAATGTGTGTTCATCAGGGCAAGTAAATGTGTGTTCATCAGGGCAAGTAAATGTGTGGCCATCAGGGCAAGTAAATGTGGTCATCAGGGCAAGTAAATGTGTGGTCATCAGGGCAAGTAAATGTGTGGTCATCAGGGCAAGTAAATGTGTGGTCATCAGGGCAAGTACCATCAGTGTAAAAAGTATTGACCCTCAGGCTAGTGTCCATGATTGTGTGGTTTTGACCATTGGTGTTGATTCCCCCCCCCCAAGAAGTGAATTTTTTCTTTCATCTTTTACATTGCTTTGGAACTGTCAGGGATTCCTCAAGATGAACTGACAAGTGTTGGAACTAAGAGACCAAGTAGATCATTATTATGACCAAGATGTTAATGATAAGCAGTGTTAAGCCAGTAGTGGTAGTACATACTACTACCATGTAAGGGAATAACCTGACTCACGCCTGGCAGCCTATTTCAAGAAGCCAGGCCTCTGCAGAGTCCCGGTAGTTATACAAATGTGTTGCATGTGGTGTCACTGAGTTAATATTATGAAAAACTTATGTGAACAGGTTCTTGAGGGTCTAATAGGATTATCATTTGAACAGAGTCGATCCCTCACAGGGACGTCATTGTGAAGTTGAGTTTATATCATGAGAGCTGAGATCACAAAGTAAAGTCAGAAAGGGCGAGGTTAAATTCTAGACCATTGGTCACAAGTCTTTAGACTAAGTCCTGGGTGAACCGGCTTCTCTTAGAAGTAGTCAATTTCTCCCTCACAATCCTAATGTACTTATTCTGTACTCTGGCAAGCAAACTAATAATGAAGAGCATCGAGCGATTAATGTGATAGATGTCGACATAACCAAACGAATCAAGTAAGCACATGCACACACCTAGGCAGCCATGAACCTCCCAAGGTTGGTTGGTATTGAATGCAGTTTGACACAAGGCCAGTGATGTAGTCTAGGGAGAGTTCCACGCTTACTTGCACTAACAAGAAAGGGCTGGTTGAAGAGGACAGGTATGCTGGATACCCTGGCTAGTTGACGAGAGCAGGTATGCTGGTTGCCCTGGTAATATCTAATAGTTGAGGAGGGCAGGTATGCTGGTTGCCCTGGCAATATCTAATAGTTGAGGGAGGCAAGTATGCTGGTTGCCCTGGAAATATCTAATCGTTGAGGGGGGCAGGTATGCTGGTTGCCCTGGCAATATCTAATGGTTGAGGAGGGCAGGTATGCTCGTTGCCCTGGCAATATCTAATGGTTGAGGAGGGCAGGTATGCTGGTTGCCCTGGCAATATCTAATAGTTGAGGAGGGCAGGTATGCTGGTTGCCCTGGCAATATCTAATGGTTGAGGAGGGCAGGTATGCTGGTTGCCCTGGCAATATCTAATAGTTGAGGAGGGCAGGTATGCTGGTTGCCCTGGCAATATCTAATGGTTGAGGGGGGCAGGTATGCTGGTTGCCCTGGCAATATCTAATAGTTGAGGAGGGCATGCTGGTTGCCCTGGCAATATCTAATGGTTGAGGGGGGCAGGTATGCTGGTTGCCCTGGCAATATCTAATAGTTGAGGAGGGCATGCTGGTTGCCCTGGTAATATATATCTATATAATAGTTAATGAGGACAGGAATACCCCGATAATAAATAATTAGCTTTGAGAAAGATCATGCAGGTAGCCTTTTCGTGACAGGGAAGGGTCGGTAAAGCCACACTCGACAGATGGAATTGGCACGTAGTAAAAATGACCACACCCATTTGTCACCTGACCTAGTCTGGCCCTAGACTCCAACTCCAACTTACCACAAAGTTGTGTGATTGTGCATTCAACAAAGAATTACAAAGTGAAGTAATGACACACGACTTCGATGGGAATCCTCCCTCAAGCATCAGCAGACGTCAGAATGAACACAGCCCTAGACACAGATCTTCCCTTCAACAGTAACAAGTCGTCTATTGTTCCAGCATTTAATTAAATCCCATGCTCTTGTGTTAAGTTTTGTATCCACATGTCCTTATTAAGCATATACATGAATATCTTTCTATGTCCAATAAGTTAGCTTGTAATAAAACATTGAACAACAGAAAAGTTATAAGATGTGCTGTGTATGACTGACTGTTGCTACAACTGGACGAGACTAAGAAATTCCAAGTGATACAGCTCATCCAATCAAGTCCTCAACTGAGTGACGACCTGCATATATATGTATGTATGTACAGTGTGTATGTATATGTATGTATGTATGTATGTAAGAAAAATAGCATTGTATATATCAGGAAGTGTGCTGGCACTCCTATTGATTTGACACCTTTTTTAACAGCTGGCTGCTTAACCCCCCCCCCCCCCACCCTCCCGAATAAGCAAACAAAGGGGGGGGAAACACATACAAGAAGCTCACACCTCAACCCAAACCCACTCGGCTCCGCAGCTCAAATGGTGGTTTCATCCACTGCTAGACTTCTAGCAAGTGGCTTGAATCCTTTGCTAAGGGAGTAAAACTGGATGACCTAAAAACTGTGGAAAAAACTTGTCCTCGAGTATATGCTTCTGTATCTGTGCCCATGTATCTGTGCTCCTTCCCTTGTATAACTCATCCTTGAGGACCTATGCTTATGTACGTGTATCTGTGCTCCTTCCCTTGTATAACTCATCCTTGAGGACCTATGCTTATGTACGTGTATCTGTGCTCCTCCCCTCGTATAATTATTCTCGAGGACCTGTGCTTATGTACGTGTATCTGTGCTCCTCCCCTTGTATAACTCATCCTCGAGGACCTGTGATTCTGTCCGTGTATAACTTGCATTTAATATGTCCATTTGCAATAATTTGAGTTCCAGAAGACTTCAAATATTTCAATGCATGTCCATGACTTTCGATTGTGGGGAAAAGGCTGTGTGGTAAGGATCATCCAGTGGGGAAGGCTTGTCGGGCACCAGTGGGGAAGGCTTGTCGGCTCAATCTAGCTAGCCCATGAGTTCTATTATAAGCAGAACAAGTGACCACTTAATTGGAAACAACAACAACAATTAATAAACAACAATGGATTGACTTGTCAAAAAGTACAACATTGACTATACCCTTGCAGATCACTAACAGTTAGATGACACTTTATCATTTAAAATCAGTTGGTAAAGGGTCATCCAAACTGGTTGTGCTACACGACTTTCCCCCCCTTCCCGCTAGACTGCATTTCATAGAAGGGCTATTGCACTTCAAAAGCATCTGCCCTCAAATAGTGTTCATCCATATTTGAAGCGGATGTTTGCAGTGGAAGTGCTCCACACATGCACAGGTACAGTGAGCAGAAGCGGTCGCTCAATGTCTGTGGGATCCAGTGGCAACAGATGGCAGTGAAGATGGTGACATCCACAGCCTGAGAGAGGAGGCAGCTGAAGCTGCACCAGAAATGGCATGGCTTCTGAGCAAGAAACCAAGGAATTTACTAATACATGAGGACTAGCAAACTCTGTTTATAGTTAGTTCAGACCATACCCCCTTCCCTCCTCTCCCCCCCCCACTCTCTACTTATCCTCCTTAAAGGTATTATTTGTGCATGTGAATATTTTGCGTGAGCTAGCTATAAATAGTGATGAGGAAGAACATTGTGCCGGTACACACAGCCTCTGGCTTGCAGCACACACCCAGGCACCAGGGGATCAAGTTCCGTCATGTTCGGCCTCATTGAGTCTTCACTCCGTCTAGACACATTTAAAAAATTGCATCTGCAGGAGCCAGTGGAGGAAGTGCAGGCAGTGCTTCTAAATTTTAAATTTAAATAAACACATCTTGTTTCTCGTTATGTTATAAACCTTGAACCTTGTGCATAGTCGATGATGTACTATCACCTGCTCACCGACAATAGCATGCGTCACTCTTGGGAGTACAGGGCACTTGTGTGTAAATCTTATGACAGATACCGCAGAACAGAGGAACTCTCTAATTACTATCACCACTGAAGTTTAAAAAAATGGCGATTGAGCAGTGGTTAAGAAAGACTATACACACAAAAGAAACACACAGGGTGCTGGTGGTCAGACCGACCACACCTACCAGCAGTAACACACTCCTACTCAGAGACAGAGGATGATGCACTTCAATACACACACAAGAAGACTCGGTTCATCCAATGAGGTAAGAGCTACAGACAATGTTCTTGGAAAATAAAACAAAACACAAAACAAATAAAACAAAAATCTCTTAAAACTAGAAAGTGATAAATATTGTCAACCAAACATGTGATGCAAGTCATGCTCGTACAGCCATCTCTGGACTAAGAATGCTACAGCTAGATACTGTCGACCATACGTGATGCAAGTCATGCTCGTACAGCCATCTCTGGACTAAGAATGCTACAGCCAGATACTGTCAACCGCAAGTCATGCTCGTACAGCCATCTCTGGACTAAGGATGCTACAGCCAGATACTGTCAACCATACGTGCTGCAAGTCATGCTCGTACAGCCATCTCTGGACTAAGAATGCTACAGCCAGATACTGTCAACCATACGTGCTGCAAGTCATGTTCGTACAGCCATCTCTGGACTAAGAATGCTACAGCCAGATACTGTCAACCATACGTGCTGCAAGTCATACTCGTACAGCCATCTCTGGACTAAGAATGCTACAGCCAGATACTGTCAACCATATGTGATGCAAGTCATGCTCGTACAGCCGTCTCTGGACTAAGAATGCTACAGCCAGATACTGTCAACCATATGTGCTGCAAGTCATGCTCGTACAGCCATCTCTGGACTAAGAATGCTACAGCCAGATACTGTCAACCATATGTGCTGCAAGTCATGCTCGTACAGCCATCTCTGGACTAAGAATGCTACAGCCAGATACTGTCAACCATACATGCTGCAAGTCATGCTCGTACAGCCATCTCTGGACTAAGAATGCTACAGTCAGATACTGTCAACCATACGTGCTGCAAGTCATGCTCGTACAGCCATCTCTGGACTAAGGAAGAAATTTCAGTGAAGGATTACGGACAAACACACTGAGTGATTTCAAGTCACATTTAACTACCAGACATAATCACCGACTCCACCAGTCAGTCAGTGCTCTTCTTTGGCCGAACACAAGCTAGCTTCTTGCTGATGCTGGACATACCTCTCTCTATGTCATAGCCAATTCCACTATTTCCATCTTGAAAGTTGCAGGTGAGCCGACGAGACTTCTCGTGATAATTTTGTTGGTATGTAGCAATCACCCAGCACCTAAATTAGGACTTATTCACACCAGCATATCGTGAATATCACACACGTCAACCTCTAGTTAGTCTGTTTGCTTTGCAACCAGAGTAAACTCTGATGCCCAAATTTGTCCGAATGTTTTTCTCGCACTTTCGATCTCCACTCTGGCAAACACGTAATTTGAAGCCATTATACATGATTTACTCACCTTGTCAGCCGCCTCAAGTGATGCCACAAAACGTGAAAGTTCATCTTTTGAAAGTTCCATATCTTGCCTCCGTTTCTCCCCATTCTCTGTGAGGTCAAAGTCTAGCAACAGGATGGGCTGCTGGATGGAACTCAACTGGCTGCTGGACATGATGAGCTAAAAGCAACAAACGACCGTGAAAAACAACAATAATATACATGTAATTAGGGACAGAGATTTAGGGTGGTGTCCAGGGCAATGCAGGGGGTCTATGGATGTAACATTGTTGCCCTTTATCCCTAGACCTGGACCTGTATCCCTAGCCCTAAACCTGTATCCCTAGACCTGTATCCCTAGCCCTAGACCTGTATCCCTAGCCCTAGACCTGTATCCCTAGCCCTAGACCTGTATCCCTAGCCCTAGACCTGTATCCCTAGCCCTAGACCTGTATCCCTAGCCCTAGACCTGTATCCCTAGCCCTAGACCTGTATCCCTAGCCCTAGACCTGTATCCCTAGCCCTAGACCTGTATCCCTAGCCCTAGACCTGTATCCCTAGCCCTAGACCTGTATCCCTAGCCCTAAACCTGTATCCCTAGCCCTAGACCTGTATCCCTAGCCCTAGACCTGTATCCCTAGCCCTAGACCTGTATCCCTAGCCCTAAACCTGTATCCCTAGACCTGTATCCTTAGCCCTAGACCTGTATCCCTAGCCCTAGACCTGTATCCCTAGACCTGTATCCCTAGCCCTAGACCTGTATCCCTAGCCCTAGACCTGTATCCCTAGCCCTAAACCTGTATCCCTAGACCTGTATCCCTAGACCTGTATCCCTAGCCCTAGACCTGTATCCCTAGCCCTAGACTGTATCCTTATCCCTATATCCCTAGCCCTATACCCCTAGCCCAGCCCAGTATTAGGTAGGTGAGCACTATGAACTCTGGAGAACATGGCTGATCACAGGATTTCCCATGTGCTGCACACACATACAAGTACATAAATTGATGCGAAAAGTAGAGGCCTTAATATCTCACAATGAATTCTCAAGACGACATAACATTCCAATAATCTTCTCAATAATCTTCTCAACTTGAAATTACAATTTCAAGTTGATTATTGAGAAGATTATTGGAAGGCTTTAATATATTGTAGCATAGTGGCCAAACATACCCATACATACACACAGATACACATGCTTCACACAACTTGACCAATGAACAAATTCACCAGCTGGATTGGGATGGCTAAGTAACTTTGACAACAGTGGAATTCCATAGTGACTTCCCTGTGTTTAACAAAAAAATTGTTTGTTTTTCTCAGTAACAAGATGGTGATAGTTTAGTACAAGATTTCTTGCTGGTCTTTGTAAGTTTTACTAGGAAGAAGTCTGGAAAATTCTTTAATATTACAGTTTCTGGAATAGCTACCAAAATGGCAACTAGCATTCATGGCAGTACAGGTAGAACTACACACCAACTAGCATGGCAGTACAGGTAGGACTACACACCAACTAGCATGGCAGTACAGGTAGGACTACACACCAACTAGCATGACAGAATCGGTTCAAACAAGATTTTCACCCCAATGATATTGCTATAATATTCTCACCTCTCTACATCCCCTTTAATTATGAGCCCTAGCCCAAGCCCTAGCTTACCTAGCTCTAAATCTAAGGATTTAGAGATATTGAAATGGTGGGGAGGGGAGAGTTAGAATCTCATAAAGTTATCATTGCAATATATTCCTCAGGACTGACTGGAATGAGAACACTACAAGACAAGGTGTCATCCTAGGATGAAAATATGTGAGATCGAGATTATTAATAACAGCACAACAATAAATTTCTGTAGTATCTTGTTCTACCCAATCCATGTACCTTAAGCTTCCAATCGAAGTTGTCCAGTCGAGATTGTGAAATATTACAGCTTTCTTTCAAAAGTTGGTCCCTGATTTCATCTCTCCTGACCCACATACAGGTGGCCACTAGCTGGCTTACTTCTGAGCTGGCCCCCATGGCATGAAGCTTCTCTGCTAACTCCTCCTTCTTCAGTGACTCTCTGGAGAGCTGTCTCACAACTGAGAAGGTAGCATTCTTGAGGTTGGTGTAGTCAGCCAGAGAGAGAAGCTTGAAATAATAGTCATACTTCAGTCCAACCTTCTCACAAATATCGCTGATCGCCTTGTGCACAAACTGCATATAAAATCTTTTATTACCTCTTGCCTTCCATAGATATACGTTTAGCTATGCTTACACTTTCTCTGTTTTCTCCTTCAAGATTTTGCAGAATATCTAGACAACTCCCAACGTCAGGATCTTTACCTGTGGTACCATTTGTGATCTGTTTAGCCATTTCACAGCAATAAAGCAGGCAGCACAACTCTCCAACTTTCTATAGTGGGTTTTAATTAGAAATATAAATGGGCGGGTTCTCTCAGATTTGCGTGGGTGGGCTCGGTAGTTGCTAAGTAACCTAAAGAGCAGGTTCCTAAATGAGACGAGGATGTCAGAGGATTCGAGAAAGGACTTCATTCTGGCCACTATTGGCAATTTTTTCGGATACAAGTCCTCTGACGGAGCTGTGTCCCACATAGAGAACTCCAAGGAGCTAAACAATTTCCTTGACGACGGAAACTGCATGCTGCTAGTTCTACATCCAGAGCTAGTTCAAGACATACAATTGATACAGTCCTATAACCATGTCGTGTCAGAGAGCGACTCTGACCAGTGGCTTATTTTCTTCAAGCTTCAACCCACAACGATTAACCCAGACAATCTCCACACCAACATTATCATTTCATCCATCCTCAATTCCCCTATCAATACACTTTACCACTCGGTGCAAAAGGTGTTTGCACCCATTCTTCTCAAGGATGCGAAATGGAGCAAAACTATCGACCAGAAACTTCAAATCCTTCTGACAGAACTGGAGACAGGACTGGGAAGCACCTTGAGGCAGTCTGGCTTTATGGCAAACAGTTCAGCGGAAAGAGGAGCAACAGAGGATGGAAGAGTAGAAGTCACCAAATCCAGTGAAAACATGTACGGTATTCTTACTCTTGCAGATGAACTTCAATACTGGACAGAGATTAGCATTTCCAGTAGCAAGCTTTCCACTCGTGAACGTGCCCAGGGCTTCCAAGAAATCCTTCAACAGTTTGTGACAGAGTTTTCTAATTTAGATGCCCTGTCCTTCTCAGACTGCTTGGAGCTGATCGAAGTGACACAAGATGCACTGGATGACCTCTGGAAGCAGTCGGACCACACCCCTGTTTACCCAGAAACAAGGATGCACCACCTTCTGGAGGTGATCAGTGGTACCTTGGGACGTTACGTGCAGCGGAAGCTCACCGACTTGGACGTTTGGGGTCAACCGTTTGGGAATGTTCGGACTCTCCTCCAGGATGGCTTGGGAATATGGGAAAAGTGGAATTTCAGCGCTGATCTCCTTACTACTCAGTTTTGGAAGACCTATCGCTTTAACCAGTGGAAAGGTTCAAAATTTGTGTCGCTCACTCTCAGCATGCTAATTAAAAGGCTGGAGGAAGTGCTGAATCTTCGTTCTTTGCATGAACAGCTAATTCAACTCCTCACTCCCACTGAACTGAAGGAATTTAACCTTCCTAATGCCTTCTCACCTTTTTCTGGTAAGAGAAAACAGTATGGCCAAGTGTGCGCATTCTATGGAGCTGGAAATGTTGACAGAGAATTAAATTTGGTGCATTTGGCTGTCAAACCCCATAACCTCCAAATAACTGGCTGAGATGATGATCACATTGCCAAGTTTTAATACTGTCAAACGTCATGAACTGTCAGACATTTTGATCGTCAATATTTCCAGCTCTCCGGGACTCCTAAAACAGTATATCAAGGAAGATTACAGAAACATGCACTTGTATTTGGGGTCAGATACGTAGAAAAGAGGTCAAATGTAATCAAACTAGAGTCACCGGCATCATGTTAAGGAAAGCAAAGTTGCTTATGGAATGGAACTTAAATCAGCTCATAAGCCCATTCCAATTAGAATATATGAAAGTCTGAAGGCAGAGGCTAAGCATTGAAAATACCAAGAATTGAAAATCCATTTTGAACAAATTTGATTTCTGTCGACTGCTTTTCTCAGATCCCGTCACATTTTCTGTTGTAGTTAACCCTTAGAACTTGGAAATATTGACGATTGACACTATTCTCTGTCCCATCAGGTATTCAGCCATTGCAGCCCAATCCCTACACAGAGCCATTGTGGAAAGCTGCAGTTGCTCAGTATGAGAGGAGCATTGCGCCGGCAGAGCTGAGGATAGCAGAGAAGCTGCGCAAAAAGTTCCAGATGATACAGGCCCAACCTCATCAGTTGCTGCGCGAGTTCCAGAGGTACCAGGAGCTGGTGAAGCGGCCAAACATCAGCAAACCACTCACTTCTGAGAGGTAGAGTTGCCAGTGCTAGGTCTAGACATCTGCACCACACTTTCAGTCAGCTTGACACTTTTTAGTAATCTATTTACTTTGCTTTCAGCCAGTTTGACACTTTTAGCAAACTACTTACTCACTTTGCATTCATGCTTTCAGTCAGTTAGACACTTTTTTGTAATCTACTCACTTTGCATCCATGCTTTTTGACACTTGTTAGTAATCTACTCACTTTGCATCCATGCTTTCAGTCAGTTGGACACTTTTTAGTGATCTACTCACTTTGCATCCAACAGCCAGTTTGACTTCTAGTAATCTACTCACTTTGCTTTCGGTCAGTTTGACACTTTCACGCAATCTACTCACTTTGCATCCATGCTTCAGCCAGTTTTAGTAATCTACTCACTTTTCAGCCAGTTTTAGTAATCTCACATTTCAGCCACTTTCTAGTAATCTACTCACTCTGCATCCATGCACTTTCTAATAAAACTTTTAATCCATGTTTTCAGCCACACTCGCATCCATGCTTTCAGTTTGACACTTTCTAGTAATCTACTCACTAGAATCCACTCACTTCTTTCAGTCAGTTTGACACTTCCTCACTTTGCATCAATGATAGTTTCTAGTAATCTGCCCACACTCTAGTAATCATCTGATTTTGCATCCAAGTTTACTTGACACTTTCTAGTAATCCAATCACTTTGTATCCATGCTATGTGTCAGTTTGACATTTTCTAGTAATCTACTCATGCTCCATCCATGCTTTCTGCTAGTTTGTCATTTTCTAGTAATCTAACTACTTTGTATCCACACACACATGCACACACATGCACACACATGCACATACACACACCCATCACACATACAGAGAAACACTGCTTGGTCAGCTAGTTGGGTACATTCACTCGATCCATGATGAATTCACCAGCAAGTCCACCCAAGGAATGCGTTTAACCAATCCCACTGATGCTTCTCAACTGGCCTCCATGGAACAACAAGCTCCACCCACTGGCAAGAACATGCCTGCAGTGGTCACTAACATTGTCTGGTCCAGACAACTTGAGTCCAAGGCATCTGACACTCTGTCTGTGGCTGAAGTGTTGCTTGGAAGCCTCTCGGGCTTTAGGGCATTCCAGCAGGAGGCAAGTGAGGTCAGAGATCTGCTGAGAGAATACGTGAAATTCGAGTTTGATAACTGGTGTAAGGAGATTGTTGAAGCTATCTCAAAGACTTCTGAAACAATATGGTAATCATTGTGTTGTCAGACATAAAATGTGTAATAATGGATTTCATAAATAAAAAATATTTTGGTAACACAGGTAACTATGGCTAGCTGAGGCATCATTTGACTGCCAGTGATATCACAAAATTAGGAAATTCTTGTAGCAACAGTGTTACTTAATTAAAGTTTGGAAAATGAATATCCCCTGGTTAGTTTCTTTAATTGGAGTAAGAAAAATATTGAAATAATATCCTATGGTTTAGTCTCTTTAATTGGAGGCCGGAAAATATTGAAAAATCGAGCTCCATGGTAGGTCCCTTTAATTGCAGTCAGAAAATGTTGAAATCATGCCCCATGGTTTGTCTCTCTAATTAGAGCCAGGAAAATATTCTGTCTATTTGAGAAAATATTGGAAAGCTCCATTTAACTTGTAGACATTCCTATGTGCATACAGTCAAGAGATCATAGTTTGAAACTCTACAAATGTCCGTGAGAGTAAATGTGATATTGCCAAATTTCAGATAACCACAGAACATTATCACACATGAGAAACCTGTTCCAAGTCAAGTCGCATTCTCCCATTATGCTGAAGCTGAAGGATTGGAGGAGTTTGCCAGGAGCCAACATTGCATTCACGGCTAGCTTGTATGTCAACATGCCCAGCTATATACAAGCAGTAGCAGCCAGTTGCGTGGAAGACACGCTTGTTTTTTAAATTTTATTTCTTATTCCAATTCTTCTTCAACCTTGCGATCTGGTACTTCTAGCCTGCGTGGGAAACGATGCTGAACGGGCCTCAGAACCGAGAAGTCAATTTTTGACTTGAACTAAATCCATGGCAATCTCAGTCTCTGGCAGTGAGAGTATGGGAATGCAAGTGTGCACTTAACTTTATTTTATTGTATATTTTGTGCGATATATTTTTGTGGTTAACTCCACTTACGAAAATTATTTAGAAACTAAATAATCCCAAACGAAGGTAGACTATTAATATAGATGTTCTAATCACTGTTATCATGCTGTTCCTAAGCTTGGAGACCACTGGACAGCTGATGAAGCTGGGGGACCAAGATGGCAAGTTGCGTGTGCACTACAGCGACAGACTGGTGACCTTACTGAGGGAGGTCAGACAGCTAGCTGCTCTGGGCTTTGTCATTCCAGCCAAGATACAGGCCGTGGCCAAGACAGCACAACATTTCTACAGACAAGGTGTCATCCTCAAGCAGGTAGGCAGTGATGCATGTCATGCCCAACTTTTCCTCTGTTATTGTTTTTTAATTTTTTTTATTACTTATAGTGCACTTGTTACCCACACTGTGCATTCATTGACGGGGTGAAGTAATCTATGTTGTCCATTGTGTCGGTATATTTTGTGTGATCAAGATATTTCCATTGCAGCTTTTATGTTGCCACAAAAATCACCTGGCATGTCTTGGCAATCGTAGCTTACTGGGGGAATATGTGGTCGTGCAGTGTGGGTATGTGAATTCTATATATTTGTTCTTGTTTTCTTGTCATAAGTCGTCATAAGTCGATCTTTTGTTATTGTTGTTGCTATTGTTTCTGCTGTTTTTGTGTTATTGTTGCTGCTGTTGTTGTTGTTGCTATTGTTATAGTTATTACTGTTGTTATAGTTGATGTTGCTGTTGTTAGTTGTTTTTGCTGTTGTGTTGTTGTTGCTGTTGTTATACTTGCTGTTGTTAGTTGTTGTTGCAGTTATTATAGTTATTGTTGCTGTTATTATAGCTGTTGCTATTGTTATAGTTGTTTCTATTTGTCATAGTTCTTGCTGTTAAGTTGTTGCTGTTATTACAGTTTTTGTTGCTGTTATAGTTTTTGTTGTTGTTGCTGTTGTTGTTCCTGTTGTTGCTGTTGCTATGGTTGTTGTTGCTGTTGTTATGGTTGTTGTTGCTGTTGTTATGGTTGTTGTTGCTGTTGTTATGGTTGTTGTTGTTGCTATTACGGTTGTTGTTCCTGTTGTTATGGTTGTTGTTGCTGTTGTTATGGTAGTTGTTGCTGTTGTTGTTCCTGTTGTTATGGTTGTTGTTCCTGTTGTTGCTGTTGTTATGGTTGTTGTTGCTGTTGTTATGGTTGTTGTTCCTGTTGTTGGTGTTGTTATGGTTGTTGTAGCTGTTGTTATGGTTGTTGTTCCTGTTGTTGGTGTTGTTATGGTTGTTGTTGCTGTTGTTATGGTTGTTGTTGCTGTTGTTATGGTTGTTGTTACTGTTGTTATGGCTGTTGTTGCTATTATGGTTGTTGTTATGCTTGTTGTTCCTGTTGTTATGGTTGTTGTTGCTGTTGTTATGGTTGTTGTTGCTGTTGTTATGGTGTTATGGTAGTTGTTGCTGTTGTTATGGTTGTTGTTGCTGTTGTTATGGTTGTGTTGCTGTTGTTATGGTAGTTGTTGCTGTTGTTGTTGTTGTTGCTGTTGTTATGATTGTGTTGCTGTTGTTATGGTAGTTGTTGCTGTTGTTATGGTTGTTGTTCCTGTTGTTGCTGTTGTTATGGTTGTTGTAGCTGTTGTTATGGTTGTTGTTCCTGTTGTTGGTGTTGTTATGGTTGTTGTTGCTGGTGTTATGCTTGTTGTTCCTGTTGTTATGGTTGTTGTTGCTGTTGTTATGGTTGTTGTTGCTGTTGTTATGCTTGTTGTTGCTATTATGGTTGCTGTTGCTGTTGTTATGGTTGTTGTTATGGTGTTATGGTAGTTGTTGCTGTTGTTATGGTTGTTGTTGCTGTTGTTATGGTTGTGTTGCTGTTGTTATGGTAGTTGTTGCTGTTGTTATGGTTGTTGTTGCTGTTGTTATGGTAGTTGTTGCTGTTGTTATGGTTGTTGTTGCTATTGATATGGTTGTTGTTGCTGTTGTTATGGTTGTTGTTGCTTTTGTTATGGTTGTTGCTGTTGTTATGGTTGTTGTTGCCGTTGTTATTGTTGTTGTTGCTGTTGTTATTGTTGTTGTTGCTGTTGTTATAGTTGTTGTTGCTGTTATAATTGTATTGCTGTTATGGTTGTTGTTGCTGTTGTTATGGTTGTTGTTATTGCTGTTGTTATGGTTGTTGTTGGTGTTGTTATAATTGTTGTTGGTGTTGTTATAATTGTTGTTGCTGTTGTTATATTTGTTGTTGTTGTTGTTGTTATAGTTGTTGTTGTTATGGTTGGTGTTGCTGCTGTTATGGTTTTTGCTGCTGTTGTTATAGTTGTTGAGTTAAGTTGCATCATCATTTCTGTATTTCTCTCGTGTGTCGGAGTGTTTAGGTTGCTCACTTCCACAACACCATCAACCAGCAGATGATCCCTAGCCAGCAGCCCATGATGCTGGATGCAGCCATGGCCTTTGAGCACATCATCAAACACCCGAATGCCGGCTCAAAAGCCCCCTCCTCTGAGGTCAGACGCACATGCACACACATATGTATCTTAAAATAGGTATAAAAACTTTGCTGTCAAACAGCTTTTGTCAAATTATTGATAAATAAAATAATAATAATAATAATGTAATAATAATATTAATAATAGTAATAAGTATTAGAATAATAGTAATAATAATAATAGTAATAATAGTAATATTAATATATATAGTAATAATGATAATAATAGTGTGTAGTATAGTTGTAATACATGTAGTAATATTTAAAAAAATCAGCGGGTGAAGCAAGCTAACTCTCTAATCATGTCAATTGAGATTTTTGCATGATATATACTAAATTGACCTTTTCCGCTATACCACGTGGCCCCACAATACATGGACTAATAGGTAGTATATGTAGTACTAGTGGACCTGTAATACAGGTAGTAATGTATACTAGTGGACCTATAATACATGGACTAATAGGTAGTATATGTATACTAGTGGACCTATAATACATGGACTAATAGGTAGTATATATATACTAGTGGACCTATAATACATGGACTAATAGGTAGTATATGTATACTAGTGGACCTATAATACATGGACTAATAGGTAGTATATGTATACTAGTGGACCTATAATACATGGACTAATAGGTAGAGTATATGTATACTAGTACCTATAATACATGGACTAATAGGTAGTGTATGTATACTAGTGGACCTATAATACATGGACTAATAGGTAGTATATGTATACTAGTGGACCTATAATACATGGACTAATAGGTAGTATATGTATACTAGTGGACCTATAATACATGGACTAATAGGTAGTATATGTATACTAGTGGACCTATAATACATGGACTAATAGGTAGAGTATATGTATACTAGTACCTATAATACATGGACTAATAGGTAGTGTATGTATACTAGTGGACTATAATACATGGACTAATAGGTAGTACATGTATACTAGTGGACCTATAATACATGGACTAATAGGTACTATACAGAATAATGCGCATGCTTCACGCTAAGTGATAGTGTTCATGAAACTATGAATAGAATGATAAAAACTATCGGTAAAGAGGATGCGTACCAAAGAGACTGAAAGAGAAGAGAGGATAAGAGATGAGAGCTAGGAAAAGTGGCGAAAAAGTGCAGCTGAACGCGAGAGTGCTCCCTTGACTGTAGCTAAAGAACGACCGGCAATATTGTCCCTCTGGCCATGTCAAAAATTAATTCTATTTTCGCGCCATCTCACTTTTTCTCACTAAACAATGTTTTACTGGTAATGATAATACTAATAATAAATAAAAAATAATGTTTTTTCCCCAGTATTTCCAAATATAATATACTATGAATGATTGATTGTGACAGTACATGGCATATAATTAATATTCATCACATCAAAGAAATTAATGAGTTTAGTGATGTATTTGATTGCAGGGGCAAGTCCAGGTGACGTGGGATAACTCTGAGCAGCTGGAGGCCTACATCCGTAAGCTCCAGGCTGCCGCAGATAGACTCACTTCAGAAAACCGCAGGCTTAGGAAATGCCATGGAATTCTAGTAGAAAAGGTAGTGAAGTCCAACACAGATACAAAACTTGCCAGCTAATCTGACCTCCTCCTCCTCCACCTCCTCCTCCTCCTCCACCTCCTCCTCCACCTCCTCCTCCTCCCTCTCTCTAGGTGGTTCAGTTGCTAAATGTGGACATCCTTCGCCAGCATCAGCGCTGGAAGAACACTCTGATGGATATCAGGCACATGATGGCCTCTCTAGTCCAGGAAGGCTTCAACCCCGGCAACATGCTCTCCTGGAAGCTGCACTGGGATCACCAGCTCTACAAGGCACTGGAACACCAGTACCAGATGGGCCTTGAGTCTCTGAACGAGAACTTGCCCGAGATCAAGATCGAGCTCATCTTCAGGTGCAGTGCTCAATCTTGAGAGGCCACGCAATGTTGTATTCTAGTGGGTCACAGTCTTTTGTGTTGGGAGGCATGGCTTGTGCTTTAAATGGAGAGAGTGAATTTAATTAAAGATGAGGCAGAGTCAAGCCTTTTGAAGGTGGAGTTTCAAGATGATATGCACAATAGTGCAGTCCTCTTCTAATTCCGCAGCTCTCTATCTCTTGCAGAGGAGTGTTGGATGACGACTGAGCTGACCATATTCCCTCTTCACAGTTGACAACTAATGAATGTAGTTCTAATTGGTGTCAGAGATGAGGTTTCTATTTCTGTTCCACTGTAGTCCTATTAAATATTCCTGTTACTCTGTCGAGAACAGTTTTATGATCCTTATCCTCTCTAGCCGTCATGCCAAGAATGGTACAGGCTAAAGCTAAAAAGTGATCCAGGGGATTAATTTATAATTGAATGGCTGCAAGATTTGTACTAAGCTGCCGGTTGCCTTGACACTGGACTCAGGGGGGAGCAGGACACTCATAGGTGGATGCTTAGTGGATGAAGGTACCCAGTAGCGGGGGTCGCCATGAAGAAGTGAGGTCTGCATAGCAAGTGACCTCATGACTGGAGGGCCAGGACAAGGGCTGGTGCTAATCAAACCTAGAGCATAGTTATGGCTAGATTTGGGATGGGGGGGGGGGGGGGGGGGGTATTGGTGAGGCAATTTTGGCCCCAGGGTAATTTTTTTAGCTTAAAGCATGGCCTAGCACCAAAGATTTTCCAAGACCCGTCCATGTTTTGTTTGGCTAGTGAGCGACTTGTCTTGTTGTTGTTGTTGTTGTTGTTGATGTTGATGTTGTTGTTTCCCCGCATTCCCACCCCTCCCCTGCCACTGTTCTTATGTTAATTAATATTTCTTATCTACAATGGCATACTTTTGGTATGGGGTAATAGATACAATTTAAAGGGCGCCAATAAAGTTGTTAATTGTTCATATACAGTGGATCAGTGGTCGAGTTTAAAAAAAAGTATTCTCTGTTGTAAGGGGCTAAGCAACGCAGCAGGCAATCCGTACCGTAGACGTACATGAGGGGTGTAGCTTTCCATTGGGTAGCATTTCAGAGGGGAAATGATTCTATCTATAGATGTGCAGATATGTATGTAATTTCCTGGCATGTAGAGGATATTGTCTTACTAATCTTGTTGTTTGTAGATACCAAAAGCTGCAGTTTCGTCCTTCTCTGGAAGAGGTGAGGGGCAAGTACTATCGGGAGATGAAGAAGTTCATATGCATTCCTCTCAACTTCCGTGGAGTTGGAGATGCCACTACAGCCGCACAAACTATTTTCCCAAGGTTGATTAACAGAAATGCATCTGGATTCTCAGTAGTCTATAAAAAGGTATCGGCGTCCCTCCTTCTCTCCCCCTCCCCCCCCCTCCTCCCCTCCCCTCCCTCCTCCCTCTCTACTTCCTTTCTGCCTCCTTCCTATCCACCTCCCCCTCTTACTCCTCCCACCTTCTCCTCTCCTCCTCCATTCCTTCCTCCTCTATTCTTCCTCCCTCCCTCCCTCCTCTTCCTCTTCTCCTCCCTCTCCTTGTCTTCTTTCTCCTCCTCCTCCTCCTTCTCCTCCTTCTCATCCTCCTCCTCCTCCTCTTCCTCCTCCTCCTCCTCTTCCTCCTCCTCCTCCTCCCTCTTCTCCTCCTCTTCCTCCTTCTCCCTCTCCTCCTCCTCTTCTTCCTCCTCCTCCTCCTCCTCCTCCTCCTCCTCCTCCTTCTACTCCTCCTCCTCCTCGTCCTCCTTCTTCTCCTCCTCTTTCTCTGCCTCCTCCTCCTCCCTTTCCTCCTTCTCCTTCCACATTCAACCTTTCACCAGGCAGAGGACCTATTCCGATGTGTGAGTCAGGTTCAGACCAGGTTCCAAAACTGGGTGGTGTTTGGCATGGTGGACTTAAATGATCTAGTGCAGCAGCACTGTCACTCTGTCCCAGACTGGGAAAAAAACTTCAGAGCACTCAAAGCTAGAGGAAGGGAATCTGAAAAGCTACCAAAGTAAGTCAATCTCCCTGCCTAGTAATCATGGGCATTGCAGACCCAGGCTAAGCAGTTCGACTACTGCACATGCGCAAATTCCAGTTAACTAGGGGATGGGTCGAGGAGCAGTAGATCATCGGGAATAGCATCACACATTCAATGTTCCATTGACTACATACTTGAGTCTTTAGTTCTGTACATATAGGCGTACTGTATAATATTGACAACTAGTATTTACTTGAGATTTTAGTTCTGTACATAATTATAGGCCTACTGTATAAAATTGACAACTATATTTAATTGAGATTTTAGTTCAGTACATATAGGCCTACTGTATAATATTGACAACTATATTTGTAGTTCTGTAGTTCTGTACATATAGGCCTACTGTATAATATTGACAACTATATTTACTTGAGAGTTTAGTTCGGTACATATAAGTTCGGTACATATAGGCCTACTGTATAATAATAACAACTAGTATTTACTTGAGATTTTAGTTCTGTACATATAGGCCTACTGTATAATACTGACAACTAGTATTTACTTGAGATTTTAGTTCTGTACATATAGGCCTACTGTATAATATTGACAACTATATTTAATTGAGTCTGTACATATAGGCCTACTGTATAATATTGACAACTATATTTAATTGAGATTTTAGTTCTGTACATATAGGCCTACTATATAACATTGACAAAAAGTATTTACTTGATATTTTAGTTCTGTACATATAGGCCTACTGTATAATATTGACAACTAGTATTTACTTGAGATTTTAGTTCTGTACATATAGACTGTATAATATTGACAACTAGTATATTTACTTGAGATTTTAGTTCTGTACATAGAGGCCGACTGTATAATATTGACAACTAGTATTTACTTGAGATTTTAGTTCTGTACATATAGGCCTACTGTATAATATTGACAACTAGTATTTACTTGAGATTTTAGTTCTAGTACATATAGGCCTACTGTATAATATTGACTAGTATTAACTTGAGATTTTAGTTACAATAGGCCTACTGTATAATATTGACAACTAGTATTTACTTGAGATTTTAGTTCTAGTACATAGAGGCCTACTGTATAATAATTGACAACTAGTATTTACTTGAGATTTTAGTTCTGTACATATAGGCCTACTGTATAATATTGACAACTAGTATTTACTTGAGATTTTAGTTCTGTACATATAGGCCTACTGTATAATAATGACAACTAGTATTTACTTGAGATTTTAGTTCTGTACATGTAGGCCTACTATATAATACTGACAACTAGTATTTACTTTATATTTTAGTTCTGTTCATGTAGGCCTACTGTATAATACTGACAACTAGTATTTACTTGAGATTTTAGTTCATAATACTGACAACTAGTATTTACTTGAGATTTTAGTTCTGTACATATATAATATTGACAACTAGTATTTACTTGAGATTTTAGTTCTAGTACATATAGGCCTACTGTATAATATTGACTAGTATTAACTTGAGATTTTAGTTCTGTACAATAGGCCTACTGTATAATATTGACAACTAGTATTTACTTGAGATTTTAGTTCTGTACATATAGGCCTACTGTATAATATTGACAACTAGTATTTACTTGAGATTTTAGTTCTGTACAGTATAGGCCTACTGTATAATATTGACAACTAGTATTTTACTTGAGATTTTAGTTCTGTACATAGAGGCCGACTGTATAATACTGACAACTAGTATTTACTTGAGATTTTAGTTCTGTACATATAGGCCTACTGTATAATACTGACAACTAGTATTTACTGAGATTTTAGTTCATAATACTGACAACTAGTATTTACTTGAGATTTTAGTCCTGTACATATAGGCCTACTGTATAATATTGACAACTAGTATTTACTTGAGATTTTAGTTCTAGTACATATAGGCCTACTGTATAATATTGACTAGTATTAACTTGAGATTTTAGTTCTGTACAATAGGCCTACTGTATAATATTGACAACTAGTATTTACTTGAGATTTTAGTTCTAGTACATAGAGGCCTACTGTATAATATTGACAACTAGTATTTACTTGAGATTTTAGTTCTGTACATATAGGCCTACTGTATATAATATTGACAACTAGTATTTACTTGAGATTTTAGTTCTGTACATATAGGCCTACTGTATAATAATGACAACTAGTATTTACTTGAGATTTTAGTTCTGTACATGTAGGCCTACTATATAATACTGACAACTAGTATTTACTTGATATTTTAGTTCATAATACTGACAACTAATATTTACTTGAGATTTTAGTTCTGTACATATAGGCCTACTGTATAATATTGACAACTAGTATTTACTTGAGATTTTAGTTCTAGGCCTACTGTATAATATTGACTAGTATTAACTTGAGATTTTAGTTCTGTACAATAGGCCTACTGTATAATATTGACAACTAGTATTTACTTGAGATTTTAGTTCTAGTACATAGAGGCCTACTGTATAATATTGACAACTAGTATTTACTTGAGATTTTAGTTCTGTACATATAGGCCTACTGTATAATATTGACAACTAGTATTTACTTGAGATTTTAGTTCTGTACATATAGGCCTACTGTATAATAATGACAACTAGTATTTACTTGAGATTTTAGTTCTGTACATGTACGCCTACTATATAATACTGACAACTAGTATTTACTTTATATTTTAGTTCTGTTCATGTAGGCCTACTGTATAATACTGACAACTAGTATTTACTTGAGATTTTAGTTCTGTACATATAGGCCTACTGTATAATACTGACAACTAGTATTTACTTGAGATTTTAGTTCTGTACATATAGGCCTACTGTATAATATTAACAACTATATTTACTTGAGATTTTAGTTCTGTACATATAGGCCTACTGTGTAATACTGACAACTAGTATTTACTTGAGATTTTAGTTCTGTGCATATAGGCCTACTGTATAATATTGACAACTAGTATTTACTTGAGATTTTAGTTCTGTACATAGAGGCCTACTGTATAATACTGACAACTAGTATTTACTTTAGATTTTAGTTATGTACGTATAGGCCTACTGTATAATACTGACAGCTAGTATTTACTTGAGATTTTAGTTCATAATACTGACAACTAATATTTACTTGAGATTTTAGTTATGTACATATAGGCCTACTGTATAATATTGACAACTAGTATTTACTTGAGATTTTAGTTCTAGTACATATAGGCCTACTGTATAATATTGACTAGTATTAACTTGAGATTTTAGTTCTGTACAATAGGCCTACTGTATAATATTGACAACTAGTATTTACTTGAGATTTTAGTTCTAGTACATAGAGGCCTACTGTATAATATTGACAACTAGTATTTACTTGAGATTTTAGTTCTGTACATGTAGGCCTACAATATAATACTGACAACTAGTATTTACTTGATATTTTAGTTCTGTTCATGTAGGCCTACTGTATAATACTGACAACTAGTATTTACTTGAGATTTTAGTTCTGTACATATAGGCCTACTGTATAATACTGACAACTAGTATTTACTTCAGATTTTAGTTCTGTGCATATAGGCCTACTGTATAATATTGACAACTAGTATTTACTTGAGATTTTAGTTCTGTACATATAGGCCTACTGTATAATATTGACAACTGTTTCTAAACCTCTGGCTTAAGTGTAAACTTTCCAGCCATATCAGGGCAAGAAAAAGTTTTTTCCTGGCTCCACCATCAAGACATTATCACATGGGTGACCCTTCATCATCATGTGATTTTCCCCCCTGCAATGTGCGCTTTTTAAAATCCCCAAAGCAGAAAGGTTTTCTTTGCCATTTCTTTCAAGTGGTTGGAAAGGAGAGTGTGGAATTTGTACTGGCGCATAGCAATTGGGGATCACACGGAATCTGCTCATTGACAATCAACGATCGCATATATAGGAGATTTCTTACGGCGACTTCTTGCTTGCGTAAATAAGTCTTTACTGGCAATTAGTGAGCCAATGCCTGATGTCAAAATCTTTGATTTTTTGGCGAAATATGACGGTCCAAATTAGGGCTTACTTATAGTTTTGAATGTCATTCTTTGAATTTTTACCCTGTTTTTACTTGGACTAAAGCACCGAAGCCTGGGTTCTGACGACACAACTGCTAATGATCATTATGTTTGTGGCTATTCAACGCTGCTCAGCCACAGGAAGTGGGACTGTAATGCTAAAACTCTCGATGATAAAAAAATATTACGAACTTGATCAATTTTCTCCCTCAGATAATTTTCAGTTCATCGACTCAATCCTCTACTCCAAATAGAGCCAGTCATGTATACTGTAGCTATAGCACTTCAAAATCATTTCTCTCCCCTTCTCTCTCCCTTCAGCATAACTTGCATACAACAGACCCATTCAGTTTAGCCATTGGCAACTAATTAAATTGGTAAAGGTCACCAACACAACAAACACATTTATATGCATGCAATATTGGTGCTGCACATCACTGCACAAAAGTGAATGGTCATTGGTTTTATGAGTGACTTTCTATTGTCTTATCTGGTCTGCTTGAGCATACCAGTCAAGATGGTAGATAAGATTACAGGTCAGCTACTTGAAGGAGGCAGGAAGCAACAGCAAGAAACCATGGACACTGGCATGGGCAGCGATATATTATAATTAGGCCACATGTGCAGTGAAGGTTAACACTACAATATAGAGCAATCCACGGCGAGAGACAAAAATAATAATTGTTACAACGATTAATAAAAACTTGGAAAATATTTTACGTGGCAAATTATGAAACTATGGTCACCTTTGCATCAGTGTGATACAGATCGATTGCATCACTATCTCCACCCTGCCAGTCAAGTCCACCATAGACGACCACATACAGAGGCTGCTGGACGCTCTGTTGACACATCTCAGGAAATCCATCTCCTCTCACCTGCAGGTGAACTATGCACTCCACTGCACACCCATAGTGGGGGCATGGCATGGAAAGGGTGTGTGGTTTAGGTGTGATGGGGGTGGGGTAGAAAACTCGTATATAGTCCATTATAAAACTTGGTTCACGCTAAAAAAATCTGGCAGAAATTGCCGTGGATCCAACATTTATTCCCCTCGTACCCCATGAGTGTAGTTTTTCAAATTTATCCCTCTTTGTGATAAAAAATAAAATAAAAATAATTAAAAAAATGGGGCCAGTGGTGTGTGACAGTGTGGATGTCTGTATGCTGTGCAAATACCTGAGGAATTTTCGTGTCGGTCATGAAGACTTGTATGCTAGCAGAGTATGTCCAGCACTGCCACAAACTTGCTTAGGACACCTCGAGAAGTTGGGATGCCCTTGGTGATGGTGACTGACTAACAGCATGGATCCGTGGGTACCTAGTACCCGTAGTCCTAGCCCTAGAATATCATATCCCTAGTCCTTGCCCTATCCTTAGACCTAGCCCTGGAATATCATATCCCTAGTCCTTGACCTAGAATATATCATATCCCTAGTCCTTGCCCTAAATATCATATCCCTAGTCCTAGCCCTAGAATATCATAGCCCTAGCTCTTGCCCTAGAATACACTTAGCTAAGGGCTGTAGGCCCCAGTCTGAAGGACTCTGTGAGGGGTGACTCGGGCTGCTAAGGCGGTGCAGCTATCTGAGACACGATTTTAGAGCATGACTCAACCCTGGATCACAGGGTTGAGTCATTGGGAATGCTGGAAAAACTGAACTCTCTCGATCTTCGTCATAAAATTGGCCCATCCCAAATAATTATCACTTTCTAGTGGACCAGGTGGTCCTGGTCGGGTCATTGGAATGTTTGTGCATTTGCAACAAAAAAAAACAACACAACACAACACAACACAACATAACAACACAATGCAACACATCACAACAACACAACACAACACAGCAACATAACATAAGAACACAACACAACAACACACGACACAACATAACAACATAACAACACAACAACACAACATACAACACAACACAACACAACAACACAACACAACACAACAACACAACAACACAATGCAACACAACACAACAACACAACACAACATAACAACACAACAACAAAACAACACAACAACACAATGTAACTGAACAACAACACAATGCAACACAACACAACACAACAACACAACATAACAACACAACACAACACTACAATGCAACACAACACAACATAACACAATAACACAACACAACAACACAATGCAACTCAACACAACAACACAACAACAACACAACTCAAGGACCTCATACATTTTAATGCCAATTCATAACTTCATTGTGCCAATCGTTGCTCTGAAATTTTCCAACGACTGGTCCCCAACAGAGCCTCCCTGGCAGGGGTCCCATGCACCCCAGGATCCCACCCTGGTGCTCCTAGCCTTAGTACCCCCCCTCCTACTCCTAACCCTAGCTCTATTTGCTAACACTAATTCTGCTGTACAGTCAGTCACCCTCACCAGGGCCATCCCAGGATAGCCCCAAGTATCTCTGAGAATCCCAGGAGCATTGTGCATACATGTGCCAGCACCTTGGCCCCCGTCCACCGCAGTTCTCTATACTCATCAGTTGCTTCAACTTTTTATTGTTGAAGTACAATTAGAACCACCCTTATCCCAGCCTCCCAATATTTTTGTACCATTTTATGGCACATGCCAGCATGTACACATGCACACACATGCATGCACAGGCATGCATGTACACATGCACACACTGTTAGGAAATTAGCCGTAGTGAACAGACAATGATGGGAAAGGAGATTATCAAAGGTGCTTCACTCAAGATACCACTTAACTGGTCCTCCCTGGGCCTCTGGCAGGCTCCCTTAAATAGGCTACCTACCAGAGTCCCAGTCAGGACCTTATTTGCATACTTAATTAAACTGTTGTGTAGGAGCGTTATGCCCTAATTAGGTTTGATGTTGGGTGGGGGGTGGGGGGTTCCATGACTGCACACACATACACACATATGCACACATACACATACATGCATGTGCATGCATGCTCATGGACATGCATGCACACACACACACACTTTGATCAGATGGATTTCAGACTGATTTTTCTGTATAGTTGATTTATCTCCCTTCCTTCCCTCCCCTCCCCCTTCCCCTTCCTTCTCCCTCCCTCCTCCCTCCCTCCCCCTCCCTCCCCCTCCCTCCCCCTCTCTCTCTTGCAGGTGATAGATAATTTCCTAGTCACGGCCAGAGACATACTCACGGTTCGTCCCCAAACGGTGGACGAAGTAGGGGAGGTGAACCACATGCACGGCAAGCTGTCCAAGGAGAAGTTTGAGGTGGAGGAGCTCTTTGTCCAGGCTGAACTGAAGAACAAGCTTCTGCGTAGCGTGGCAGGCCAGGGCATGGAGGAGTTGACCTCTCTCAAGGCCAGCTGGGACAGGTTCGAGCTGATGATGGAGAGTCACCAGCTAATGGTCAAGGATCAAGTAAGATGCTAGTTGTTAACTTTGTTAAGCACTTAGTTTGTTAAACGTCTGCTTCGGTTGGTTGGTACTAGCTGTGTCAGTTGTAACTGTTTTCATCAGCTTGAATGTCGGATTGGTTTCATGGTTGCCAACTGGACGAATTTAAATAGCATTGTCCACCTGCTGCCGTGAATGCTGCTTGTTGAAGGACCTATCCCACGCTGTCGCGGACTCTCCATATTTACACTTGATTGAAGCTTGAATCGTGCAACCTCTGTCTGACCTTGCCAATTGTACCATTCTATTTTGGCGATCGCAGAGTTTCCTGCTTGACTCCTCTCTAGACTTGCAGCAAGGTTGACGGCTTGCAGCTGTTGCTTGATCAGTGCAAGCTTCCACCTCTGCACTGACAGAAACCTGCCGTCCACTCTCACCAGCGTCTGTAGTGGCGCGTCTTAAATGCATAAGCAAGTTACACTAATGTTGCACGCATATAACATTGGGTCTAGGATTGTTACTCTATGAATTTCATTACTCCACTTCCTTGCAGAATAGTAGTGGCGAGCGATAGCTGCTTTTAGTGGCTGGTTGGTGTTAAGTGCCTATATATATATAATAAGTGCCCCTGTTAACGGCTGACTTTGTATATATATCCAGTGCTGAACATTTCGTTATTTATTATATGTAATGATAGGGGTATTGGATCCATTAAACTAGCAGCAGGTTTCTTTGTTGTTGTTATCACTGTTATTGTTGTTGTTGTCTGTTTCAGGTAAAAGCTATGACCGCCAAAGTGGAATCGGACATTCAAGCCTTCAATCTCCAAGTGGAGAAGTTTGCTGCACGCTGGGACCAGCTAAAGCCCAAGGACGATTTGTTTATAGTGGAGGGTGGCAGGGACAGAGCTTCTCGTGCCATTGCTTTACTGCAGGAACTAAGGAAAGAGTTCGACGAACTGGCATCCACTTCTTCTCGGCTAATGTTAGTAAAAAATATATATATATTTTTAATTTAATAATGATATTGTAAATATGCAGGCATGATTGTGAGCATTTTGACCTGCCTGTGCCCAAGTTTGCTCAGATCGAAGAGCTGAAAGAGGACATAGCCATGAACGAGAAGAAGTGTTCTTTCTATGGCGAGTTTTATGAAGAAATGGAGAAGATGACAAAAGAAGATTGGATCTCTTTCAGGTAGGCCGGTGCATTTTGAGAAGAAACAATAGTATGAGTGCATTCACACGCCATGTGCACCCATCATGTTACATGAGATACTTGCCAGCTGACTTCCCGTGGCTCCACATGCACCCCATGTTGCATGAAATTAACTACCTACCAGCTGACTGGTGTCCGTAGCTCCACATGCACCCCATGTTGTGAGAGTAACTACCTACCAGCTGACTTCCCGTGGCTCCACATGCACCCCATGTTGCATGAGATTAACTACCTACCAGCTGACTTCCCGTGGCTCCACATGCACCCCATGTTGCATGAGATTAACTACCTACCAGCTGACTTCCCGTGGCTCCACATGCACCCCATGTTGCATGAGATTAACTACCTACCAGCTGACTGAAAGCACACAGATATCCCAAGTTTGAGGACTGGATATGCTGGTCATCATGAACATGTTGGGTGGGAGGGGTGCGCGAAGGGGGGAGGGAGGGTGTGGGAAGGGACATGAGGCTCACCCCCCAAAAAAAAATTTGAACCTTCAAAGTGCATTTTGGAGTTCCATTGGTGATAGTTTCATGAGCAGCACACACCAATTAAAAACAGTCCACCACAAATACACATTCAACCAAGTGTTGGAGACTTTTGTTTGACCAGGCTCTGTAGTGACAGCACACACACACACACAAGTACATAACACATCATTTCCTCGGCAAAGCTGTGAGATTTATTGCAGCCGTTGCTTGTAGATATCATCATGCAATCAAGGAGCAGTGCTGCCAAGTCAACTGAGCTCCGAGTATTGCCAGGCAGGACTGCAGTTGCTGACGATGTGGGTTTTAGGGAGCTCCGTGGGTTTTGCCCCTCTTAATGTGGGCCTGACCCACCAGATGCGGGGCCTGTGTAAGATCTCACTTATAATACTTAAAATCACATGCGTGGCTGTAAAGGGAATGGGAGAGGAGAGGGGCATAAATTGGCCCAGACCGTTATGCGTTAAGTGAGCACACACTGAGAGGAAGAGTTCAAAAGTTCATTAATTGACTACCCAGCAAGGCCCCTGTCAGCATTGAGTGGAGTGTCAAGACATGGAGTGTGATGCGTCACACTGACCAATGAACATCGAGTGGCTACCCATCCCATATTGGCAGCAAAGGGGCTTCCATACCCTCTGTTTTAAAAAATGGTCAGTCTCGACCGTGCATGCCAGTGTCTAGCAGATACCAGCACAACCTGTGCCTAGTGGGCAGCCCAAGCACTCAACACTCATGTGAGCCTCGGCTAGAGGCTGCACTCCTATCTCCTGAACTTGTCCTGATGTAGCATTATTGCCAGGTATTCATTTGTAATTTTTCATTTGTAATATCTGTAATAATATGTGACAGGGTCTGGAGAAATTAAAAAAAGAGTTATTGTACAGAAAGGGATTTCTTTTCAGCTAAGCCTCCATATTCCTTGTTGGGATACGTTGCAAGCACTTGAGCTCAAACATTTAAAAAAAATTTACTCGAGTGTACATGAACTTTATGTGGGACATGTCCATACATAGCAATTACTAGTGTGTGGTTTGTCCTTCTCCTTCTCACTAATTAGCAGCACAGAGTTGACCATTTCATTAGTGAGTTAACCAACCAGGAGTGAAATCATTAAAAAAAAACACAATTGTTAAGTCTCGAGCACAGCTAGACAGGCACCAGTGACCAGCAGCATGCCAAGACCCATTGGCCATGGCCTCATGTTTATTCATACACACTACCACACATGGAAAGTTGTAATCAGCAAATGTTGTGTTGGTTCGAGTTAGTATCATTTCAGTCCATTTTCACCACGTGTGAGCATTAGCAACAATATTTGTGCAGTTCTCATCCCAGACACATTTGGAAAACCTGATGCATACCTTGTGTCGAGTCTAGTTCCACTTGGTTCTTGGTCTGCTCCATTTTTCCTTCTCTTCAGATTATGATTCACAGGCAGAATTTGTGCATCTATCTAGCTGCTGACTCATCACTTGTTATATAATTATTAGTGTGCATTAATTAAGACAATTGATTGCCTGCCTTCAATTAATAATTTTTCATATGTAATGTTCATATGTAATATATCGATATTGGGCTTTACCTAATTCCCCTGTGGACTTGAGATCCTCCAAATACATGGGATTAAAAATGATCATATTATACAGAAACACATTTTGACAAAGCAGAAGGAGCTGACAAGGCAGATGAAGAAAATAAAATTGAAAATGTTTAGAACCGTCACTTGCTGCTGGTATACTTTGTGACTGCCTTGGTTCCCTCAGATACTGCATGCTTCGATAGCTCTCCCGGTAGGTGAAGTCTCACAGCAGTCTGGATCTCTCTGCTGGAAATAGTGTGCTTCTTATTATAATGCGCGAGCCTGGAAGCCTCGTTAGCGATTCTTTCGAAAATGTCGTTCACAAACGAGTTCATGATACTCATGGCCTTGGAGGAGATACCAGTATCGGGATGGACTTGCTTCAGTACTTTATATATGTAAATAGAATAACTCTCCTTCCTAGAACGCTTTCTCTTCTTCTTGGCGTCAGTACTCTTAGGGGCCTTCGTGGCCGCTTTCTTCTCTCCTTTCTTGGTTGCTGCTACTTTGCCTGGCATGACGACTGAATTCGCTGGTTAGTATACTTACTTGGTGTAGACAACTAGCGCTCGACTTATTTTATAGTTGTTTTAGTGAAGGATCATTTTGGGTAGGATCATTTTGTCGTGACCAATCAGAATTGGAATTACCTAGACGTGCTCTGATTGGTTGTGCCTAAAATGATCCGTCTTTGGTAAGCACGAGGAAGGGGGCGAGGGAGAGGGGTCTAATCGGAATTACCTAGACGCGCTCTGATTGGTTGTACCAAAAATAATGACCGGCCATGGGTTAGCACGCGGAAGGGGGCAAGGGGAGAGGGGGGTCAATATACACTTTGACCTAATCTGCAATTGTTGTCTTCGTGAGAATGCTGCCAAAAAAATGATTTCCTGTAGCTTAATTTCTGTAACTTACATTTTCCTTCCACTGGTTCTATAGTTTAGCTCACCGTGACTTGGCTATGCTGCGTTTTCCCTTCCAATTGTGTTCTTTCACTTAGTCACCCCAATGTTTAAGTTAAAGTGGCAGGCATGCCAAGGATTCTGTGTTCCAGGGGGAGAAATGGCGTCCCTCTAAGCTACAAATTTGATGAATAGTGTTTATATTAATTGTTCAAAGGATGAAAATTGTGAGCTGTCATGCAAAGAATAGTATAATCCATGGTCAATATTGCAGCATTTTTGATCCCCTGTTCCTAGTAACCGGAGTATTTTTGATCCAAATCTGTAACCTGAGTTTGGGTTCTAGCTTGCACCTTGCCATAATGTTGCTTAGCGGTGGCCATCTAGGCCCTTTGTTGGGAGCCATGGTGCTAAATTCCAAATCGTGCTTGGCTAGGAACTGAGTTTGCACCCAACAGTAACAGCACTAAGTTCTAAAGCAAATACTCTTTTTCAATTATGCAGCCCCTGGACCATGTTCAGCATGAGAATTTTGTGTTGGTGTTTTCTTTAGGCTTGTCCATGCCTTGGCTCCAGAAAATTGCCTTTTCCATCAGTATTGCTCATGCCATCCTGCAAGTCAGCATAGTTTGTTTTTGTACACTACACTTGATGTTTATCTCTGTGTGCTTTCTTTGGGTAATATTGTAGGTAAAATCACCCTCATTTTTACTTTTTCTCCTCTCCCACTGACGAACTAGGTGAAATTTAAGCGCAAAGATTTTGGGACTACTTCCCCATGTCAAACAAATGCTGGGATTTTTGTAACATTCTTGTGGGCATGAGGAATGGGTCATTGAGCAGCAGTCACATAGGACAAGTAGACTTGTGTCTGAGCCTAGCTAACCTACACTACAACACGAAGAGTTCATAATAATTTTTTTAGATTATACTATCACTCGAACTAGAAGAATGATTATCAGTGGGTGACAGATGCATAAATTAAACTCTTGACTTGCTCTTTCTTTTAATATAGAAACCGATGTTTTCAACCAACTTGTTTCCTCAGGTGATTATGTCATTACTATTATCACCTCACACCTAGGAGCCGCACCTACCAGTTTCAGGATTTCCTTGCTGCCTGGGACACAAAGCTGAGGGAAGAGGAACCTACCTCCATCACAGTCCTGCTCCAGCAGGAAGTTGACAAATACAATGTACCTACATAACTAGCTTTAGGCATTATAGAAATGAAAGTATCAATGAGAGGACCACCCTGGTACTTGTGCATTGATTGATTGATTGGTGAGGGGAAATGAGGGGTCCCAGTCCCTAACAAATGCTTTCACCTTTCACCCCCCCCCCCCCCAAATTTTTTTTGAATCAGGGTTTCTGGTGTTTTTTAGGGGGGTGGGGGGTAGAAAAAAAGGGGGGGGACTTTTTTATCAGAAAAATGTGATCGTTTTTTTAGCTAATGTATATAGCTTGCTTATAAATACACTAGTGCTGTATCAATGTTATCTCCTTTCTCTGTTATTTACACATGTGCATGCGTCACACACACACAGGCAATGCTTCCCTTGCTGAAGTATGTTCGTGGCGAGGTCCTGTCCCCTGAGCACTGGCAGGAGCTCTTCCAAATGCTTGGCATGCCCAAAGGCACAACCTTGGAGAGACTCACATTTGGAGACATTATTGCAGTTAGAGCAGCCATTGTTGGTGAGTCATGAAGATCAGAATACTTTCAGGTCTTGGAATTGGTTTAAGGGGGAAAGAGGGCTGCGTATCGCGTAGTCTCATATAAAGTACCATATCTTTGCTCGCATTCACTCTAGTTTCCAGATTTATATATCAAATTATAGCTTGCACTCTGTGCTTTCTAATGGTAATTCTCTTTTGTTATTTTGTTTCGCCCTACTTTTTTCCTGGCTCATTATAGGCTCTTCCAGTGCAGACCGTTAGCCGTTAAGTAAACCATGTTCCAGTAACCACCTTTGCGAGGCTCTTATTCGGGCTATTAGTCGATCATAACGAGTACTACAAACTGCTCGTCTTGAAATTTTGAAAAAAAGTTTTTTTGTTGAACACAGCTTTATGACAGCTTTATGACTACATTTTCATCTATAGGTCTTTTTTAACAAACAAAAACTCACGGGCAAGTTGTAGAATATAAAATTTGCTTTCAAATGATATAAAAAAATTTATGAAAGGATAAAAAATATTAAAGTTTAAAGTTATCATTTGAGCGGTTTTTGAAAAATCACTTCCAAGATATCGAGCCTTGAAGTCCAAGCAGTTTGTAATCACATCCCAGCTGCCAGAAACACCCCCTGCTTCACCAGAATACATCCCCTCATTACTAGAATTGTGGTGTGTACAAACAAAATGTTGAAAGCAACCAATTGACTTTCACAGTCCTTTATTTTTCAACAACAGCAGTATCCTACATCCTAACTACAACCTGAAAACCAACCATATATATATATATATATATATATACATACACACATAAATTAAAGATGCATCAGACTTGTTATGTTGCTTTGTTAATATGCAAACATAAACACGTCATCATTTGCACGGCTCCCATGCCCAGGTCCATCCATCGTCACCCTCCACACACGTCTTCCGACACCCTCCAGTAATCCCTGAAAAACAATAGAAAGAAAAATACACACAAACAAAAGTCATCCTCCAGTAATTCCTAAGCTTGACAAAAATACACATAAACAAAAGTATCTTCCCTGCAAGCTTGACAATAGAAAGCAAAATACACATAAACAAAATAAAAATGTTACAGGTCCCCCATGCCAGACCATACGATGCTCCGCCCTCCATTGAAACGTCTGCTGCCTCCTGCCGGGTCTTCAGCATCATCGTTGCCGTCCTTCTCCGCCTCACTTCTTCAGTAGCCTTCCTCTCCCGTTGGTCCTCCCTAGACTCATCAGAACACTCAAAAGACATGTTGGCTTGCATACTAGATATACCTAGTTTAGACATAATCTTACCAAAGCCAACCTTCCTCCCAATATTGAAGCTCGCCACACCTAAATCGATGGCAAGCCTGACACTTGTTGCACTCATATGTTCTGTCTTACCCGCTCTACTCCACACAACAGAATTAAAATTCTCATTTTGATTCTGTGTATAACCACCTAAACACTTGCACAAAATATCCTCGGACATTAATTTATCAAAAACCTCCTTAACGTACCTAGCTTTGTCTGAGGAATCATAGGCCTATGGGTGGGTACTGGTGGTGCCTCACCTTTAGCACAAGCTCGATTAAACTTACACCAACTCAAAACTCCTGTAGGACAATACTCGTGTTGGGGATGTTCCGTAGTTGACTGAGAGTGATAAAAAATCGCTTTCACATCGCAAATCATCCCCTCTAGGTTGTCCTTATTATTTCTAATTGCTCCCCTATAGTAGGTTTGCATTTTAACGATAGACACACGACTAACCCCCTTAGCACAACCCAAAGTTACACGCTTGCCATTGTCATCAACACCGCCTTTTTTAATGCATGTCTCAAAATGCTTTAAAAAGCGTTTGCTAACATGATTTATACACTCTACCTTCTCTATTTCAACACTAGGACCGTAAGGCTCGACTTCCAACAACCGTTTATGTGCATTTGTATCCCCATCACATGTGTGTGTACCTAAGCTTCAGTCTCTCCACTGAACGCTCAATTGTGTTCCTACAACTTCCATGGAACCCGAAGAGCCTTCAAAATTGGCTTCACAATTTACCTTGTGACCCTCAAACCATTCTTTGTAACTTGCTTCTGTTTCATCTTCAGGTCTACGCGCGCAAGCTTGACAGAACTTAAAGATAATAATCTAAAACTTCTCCAGTGTCCCAAGACATCACCGCAACCAAGCCATAATTTGATTTGTGGCCCCGTCTATGCCACGTGCAGTCAACAGTAAAGGCTGGTTCACAATATGAAGCGAGGCCTCCGTGTCGCGTCGCTTCGCTTCGCTTCGCGTCGCCTTGTTTCCTTTAAATGGTTCACAATATAATACTAGACGCATCGCCTCGCTTTGAAATTACGAACTCCACCCATTGATTAACGAACTTCGACCCGAACAATTATTCTTGCGAGCATGGCCAGCGATTCCAGCGACGAAGAGTTTCACCAGTTGTTTATTTTGACTTTGATCAGGACGAGGAGAAGGAGGAGAAAGAACAGAAGAAGAATGTGGGTACGACCAATTTTTTCACGTAGGAGGCAACAGGGGGAATATCACAACCTTCTGCAAGAGATGAGGCTCTCTGACCCAGAGTCCCATTTCACATATATGAGGATGTCAAAGGAGCGTTTTGATTCACTGCTAGGGATGGTATGTATGTAGTAATTGACCAAGAGCTAACCTTTGCATGATTCTCATTGTATGAAGTCCTGATGTTTGGAATAGGTTGGTCCCTTCTTGACACACAGAAGGTATAGAAGCTCTGTAAGAGCAGAAATATCTGCTGCAGAGAGGTTGGCCCTCACCCTTCGCTATCTGGCTACAGGAAACTCTCAAGTATATCACAGATAGTCGATTAATGTTGAATGTAAGCAGGAATAATTATTTGCAGGTCTCTTTGTCGTTCAATTTCCGTATGGGACGGTCGACAGTGTGTGCAATCCTTGGAGAGACTTGTGAGGTGATATGGTCTGAGTTGGCAAAGTTGTATGTGAAGGTCCCGTCATGTGCTCAAGAATGGGTTGGAATCAGCACAGAGTTTTACAAGTTGTGGAATTTTCCAAACTGTATAGGTAAATTTAGCTGCTAAAAATACATGTTTTCTGATGTATTATCGTTTACCATAATAACAGGAGCAATTGATGGGAAGCATATTGTAGTGCAAGCTCCCATCAACAGTGGGTCCACGTACTTCAACTACAAGGGCTCGCATTCAATAGTACTCTTGGCCGTCTGTGATGCTCACTACAGGTATACTTATACTTTGTAGATGTCGTATTGTTCACATAACCACATGTTTATACTATAGATTCACCTTACTGGACTTGGGACAAGTAGGTCGCCATAGCGATGGAGGTACCCTGTCCAACTCGGCTTTTGGGAAGGCACTTGAATGTGACTCTCTGCCATTACCAGTCCCAATGCCACTTCCTGGCACAACACAGCCTCAGCTACCATATGTTGTGGTCGGAGACGAGGCCTTTCCTCTCAGGAAGAACATGTTGCGGCCATATCCCGGAAAGAACCTACCTGGTATTATAAATAATAAAAACAAATAAATATATTTGATAACCTTGCTCCTTTGCAGAGGACCAAGCCATTTTTAACTATAGGTTGAGTCGGGCAAGGCGAACAATTGAGAACAGCTTCGGAATATTAGCTGCTCGGTATGACTGTATGATCGTATATGAATAAAGAAGTTATTCTTTTGACTCTGGTTTATACAGGTGGAGGCTATTCAGACGGCCAATAATAGCACAACCAGAGCGTGTAGTTGCATACAGTAAAGCTACGATTGCTCTCCACAACTATTTACGAACCACAGAATCGTCTGTCTACTGTCCTCCTGGCTTCATTGATGGTGAAGATGGTGCTGGAAATTCAATTGCAGGCAGATGGAGGGCAGACGAAGACCCATGCACTGGCATGCAAACTGTAGGATCCACCAGCAGCAACAGGTATGTTTATTTTTATCTTTTTATTCTATATTTTGATATTGTTCCCCTTTTAATACAGGCATTCAAGGTTGGCTGCCTCCATAAGGAGTGATTATAAAGATTACTTCAGCAGTCCAACTGGTGAACTTTCATGGCAGTACCCTCATATACGCCGAACACAATGACTTTGTTACACACCATGATATATTACATAACTATATATTATATACATGTACTCATACTGGCCAGTACATACATATAATAATAATAAACTTAATAGTTTGGAGGATAAAAGTTTGAGGATGAAGGGGATAATGGTTGGGGGTATGGTTCAGTAGGAAACTGAACTTCGAGTAAAACCTGTCGTATTCTCAGTTTTGCTATTGCCTTCTGTCTGGGATTCATCGTATTCATCGTATTGGCAATCTCGAGTCCATAGTTTATTTCTGGATTTTTATCCATAGCCTCCCTTTCTCTTTCCCGTGCCACCTGCCGCTCGCGGGAATCCTCCAAGCACCGTATTATGGCACTGTCCATAACCTCCTCCTGATGTCCGTCAACCCTACGGCGTTTTTTTGCAGGTGGCCGAGTCTGTGATGAGACGTGTAAAGCCGGTCTCACACTAATTGCTGGGGATTGTGGAGAAGCGGCCCGAGAGAGATGATCCCCATCAACTAAACTATAAAGTGATATATATAGTCCAGTTAAAAGTGCATTTAAAAGTAAATCATGTTATTATGATGGTGTGTACACCTTTCATCAAACTCAGAACCTGCTTCACAACCTCTATGTAGCCCATCCTGTTGTGTCTCCTGTTCTGTCTCCTCGTCTTGTGTTGTTTGAGAAGTGGTGGCACCATCACCAAAGTTTGAGAATGTGCTGTTGTAAAAACAAGGATTAACACAGCCACATTCATTAAATTATAAAAAAAACTTACGCTCTATGCCTGACAGTGTCATTGAGGAACAACAGAAGGTCAAACAAATGCCAGTTTGACTTGAATGGTGGGCCTTCCTCTCCACTTTTCTTCTTCTTCTTCCTTAGCTCCTTTACGAACTTGTCACGAATGACCTTCCACCTCCTCAAACACTGATCGCCTGTCACACCATCTCCCACCTGTATCACAGAGAATATATAGCTATAGTTCACAAGCTACAGTATAGCTAGCGAGTTATATGAGCTTACTTCAATTGCAACTTTTTTCCAAGAGTTCTCCCTTGCCTTGGAGTCCCTGTAGGATCGATGGGCTACATCCCATATACTGGGGAAGTACCTAACAGCCTCTATCAGTTTTTCATCATCCATCTTCCGTGCAATAATACAAATAAAGCGCACCTGCCACACCTTAAAACCTCGCGCGACTTCCGTTGGAATAGAAATCTTTTCTATTCAAGCAAAGCGAAGCGACGCGACGCGAAGCGAGAACGTGTTCACAATATCACAAAACAGTCGCTTCGCGTCGCTTCGCTTCGCGTTGCTAGTGCAACCTGCATATTGTGAACCAGCCTTAACACTAACATTCATGCCTAACCCCATAAAAATCATGTCACCTAATGAGCGGCATCCAACATAATACTCTGTGTTACTGCATTTGCGTTACTCCCTATTGACCTAGTATATATATTTTTAAACAAGTGGAACTAAGAGGGGGCAACATATCCATGACTGCAGTGATGTCTTCCAGACCAGAATGACTAATTCCAGCAATGCGAGCACCCAGTATACCCAGTATACTGACTGGATGTTCAAAGAATGAGCTTCTACAGATACAGGGTTTGAGTGTTACCACAATTTGAACAAAAAGTAAAAATATGAGACACCATGCCTGCCCTACTGGAACATTTCCCCTTCAGTTGCAAGGGAGCTCGGCTACCACATTGAATACACTTATTACACCTTTCTATGACCTATCTACGCTTATCTAAGTTTATTAAACGATTACCCTTACCCAGTTCTCCAACGTCACCCGAGTCCAAAGAGGTAGAGCCAGTAGATCCAGTAGCAACACCCGCAGAAGCAGCTGAACGATCCATGAGAGCCAACTTCTTCCCGGTCATAGTCACCACTGGAACTGGAACTGGCCTCTCTTCAGACATTTTCAATTGATTGCAAGGTAAGTGAAGGTTCACAAAAGGCGCTACCCTTACCTTCAGGATCCGAGAGACCAACTAACAGAGGAAGGAAACAGCATGTAACTTTTTAGTACCGAGATGGAACATTAAACTTGCCTGGCGCGGCTACTGTAACAGGCTCAACAACAGCCGCCTGTAGGGCTTTCTTCTTCTTGTCCTCACTCTTCTAGAATCCTTGGCCTTTCTGTTTAAAGTACTTCTCTTTTCTCTTCCCCATAACTCAACAGTGTGATACTTTCAAGTAATTCTGGCGAACTGACAAAAAATCACGTGATCTAAAAAAAACGTGCTCGCCTTAGCGGTTGCGCACCCCCCCCCCCCCCCCCCCCCCCCGCCTGGCCAATTAATTGCGCAAACGACTGGTAAGAGTCTCCGTGAAATTGGCAACATTTTGATATATAAAAACTGTATTTCGGGTTGGCGATCATCGCCGACTGCCCGACTGTAACCGGGTGAGACTGGGAGAGAACCTCTTTCGAATGTGAAGCGAAATGAAATGAAATGGAACAATAATGCACTGTATAAAAATGGCTATATCTTCTGATGCAAGTATTCACTTGCTCTGAAACTCAAACTCCAGACAGATTATGAACACTTTTGGGCTAAAAAAAAAATAGAAAAAATATGCGTTTTCAGTTCTCTTCCCCCCTTAACTCCACTGCCCCCTTAACTCCACTGCCCCCTTAACTCCCCTTAACTCCACTGGCAAAAATCCAACTCAATTTGGCTTCAATAATATGGCATGTCACAATCCTTTAGAGGTCTACATGGGTATGTATAACTGTTGTGGTGTACATTGGTATGTATAACTTGTGGTCTACATGGGTATGTATATATAACTGTTGTGGTCTACATGGGTGTGTGTAACTGTTTTCTACATGGGTATGTATAACTGTTGTGGCCTACATGGGTATGTATAACTTGTGGTCTACATGGGTGTGTAACTGTTGTGGTCTACATGGGTATGTATAACTGTTGTGGTCTACATGGGTATGTATAACTGTTGTGGCCTACATGGGTATGTATAACTTGTGGTCTACATGGGTGTGTAACTGTTGTGGTCTACATGGGTATGTATAACTGTTGTGGTCTACATGGGTATGTATAACTTGTGGTCTACATGGGTGTGTGTAACTGTTGTGGTCTACATGGGTATGTATAACTGTTGTCTACATGGGTATGTGTAACTGTTGTGGTGAACATGGTATGTATAACTGTTGTGGTCTACATGGGACTGTTGTGGTCTACATGGGTATGTGTAACTGTTGTGGTGAACATGGTATGTATAACTGTTGTGGTCTACATGGGTATATATAGCTGTTGTGGTCTACATGGGTATATATAGCTGTTGTGGTCTACATGGGTATGTATAACTGTTGTGGTCTACATGGCTGTTGTGGTCTACATGGTATATATAGCTGTTGTGGTCTACATGGGTATATATAGCTGTTGTGGTCTACATGGGTATATATAGCTGTTGTGGTCTACATGGGTATATATAGCTGTTGTGGTCTACATGGGTATATATAGCTGTTGTGGTCTACATGGGTATATATAGCTGTTGTGGTCTACATGGGTATATATAGCTGTTGTGGTGTGGATGCTTCTTGATTTATTTTTATTTTTGTTGCCTGTACATTTAGTACTACATGTAAGTTGGGTTTTCAGCTAGGCTTTGGGTCAGGATAGGGGTGTGGTTAGGGTCAGGGCAATAGCTAAGGTTAGAGCTAGGTGGGTGGCTAAGGTTAGAGATAAGGAGTGGCTAGGGTCAGGGCAATGGCTAAGGTTAGAGCTAGGTGAGTGGCTAAGGTTAGGGATAAGGAGTGGCTAGGGTCAGGGCAATGGCTAAGGTTAGAGCTAGGTGGGTGGCTAAGGTTAGGGATAAGGAGTGGCTCGGGTCAAGGCAATGGCTAAGGGTAGGGCCAAGGCAGTAGCTGGTGCCAGGGTAATGGCTAGAGCAATGCAATCTAACACCGCTCACAATGCAACCCTGGTGATGTTATTATAGTGTTTTTGTTAAATTATTGTGACATGATGGATCGGCTGACAATATCTCTCCAATATTTTAGAGAATGCCGAAGCCTTGAAGATATTGTTCAGTCGTGCCCAGGGTGAAGTATCCATCCGCGAGGCCTTGAAAGAGTTGGAACTCTGGGGGGCTGGAGCCATCTTCTCCCTCACTCTGTACACAGACTCAGCAAAGAGGGAACTCTCAATCATCAAAGATTGGAAGGAGCTGGTGAACCAAGTCGGAGACAACCAGTGCCTCCTTCAGTCCCTCAAAGACTCCCCATATTACAAGGGCTTCATCGACAAGGCAAGTCTCTGGGAGGCACGTCTGGCCGATTTGGACGAGTACTTGCATAACTTGAACCAAGTTCAGCGTCGGTGGGTCTACTTGGAACCAATCTTTGGCCGTGGTGCTCTGCCGAAGGAGCAGGGCCGTTTCAAACGTGTCGATGAGGACTTTAGACTGATTATGATCGAAGTGGTCAAAGACAGTCGAGTTGTATCTCTGACCACTCGCCAGGGAATTAAGCTGACACTGGTGACTCTCCTAGACCAACTGTGTAGGTGTCAGAAAGCACTCAATGAGTTCCTCGAGGTAAAAATCAGCACGGCTTATATATTATTAGGACGAGGCATGTTGTGCATTAGCAATGTTTATTACACATGACACACAAGTGTGGTACAGAGGAATGTAATGATATATTTGTCCCTCCCAATGAGGTAGAAAAGAGGCCAATTTTATGGAATACTCTGAATGTCAAGAACACATATAGAATGGAACTTGAATCAGCTATTAACCCGTTCTGAACAGCGGATCTGAAAGCCTGAAGGCAGAGGTTAAGCACACATGTGTTGAATGACTGAGCACATCAGTTACCACCTTCTCAACGTGAAATTGTATTTGTATTGTCAAGTTATTATGTCAACTGAGAGTTCATTGACAACCTATATGTGTCGCTGCGGGCTCACCTTGGGAGGCATTTCATTGCTGTCACACTAGACTGGTTCCACCAGGCCAGATCCTTCTGCACTGTTCCACCAGGCCAGATCTGTCTGCACTGGTTCCACCAGGCCAGATCTTTCTGCACTGTTCCACCAGGCCAGATCTGTCTGCACTGGTTCCACCAGGCCAGATCTGTCGGCACTGGTTCCACCAGGCCAGATCTGTCGGCACTGGTTCCACCAGGCCAGATCTTTCTGCACTGTTCCACCAGGCCAGATCTGTCTGCACTGGTTCCACCAGGCCAGATCTGTCGGCACTGGTTCCACCAGGCCAGATCTTTCTGCACTGTTCCACCAGGCCAGATCTGTCTGCACTGGTTCCACCAGGCCAGATCTGTCTGCACTGGTTCCACCAGGCCAGATCTGTCTGCACTGGTTCCACCAGGCCAGATCTGTCGGCACTGGTTCCACCAGGCCAGATCTGTCTGCACTGGTTCCACCAGGCCAGATCTGTCTGCACTGGTTCCACTAGGCCAGATCTGTCTGCACTGGTTCCACCAGGCCAGATCTTTCTGCACTGTTCCACCAGGCGAGATCCTTCTGCACTGTTCCACCAGGCCAGATCTGTCTGCACTGGTTCCACCAGGCCAGATCTGTCGGCACTGGTTCCACCAGGCCAGATCTGTCTGCACTGGTTCCACCAGGCCAGATCTGTTGGCACTGGTTCCACCAGGCCAGATCTGTCTGCACTGGTTCCACCTGGCCAGATCTGTCTGCACTGGTTCCACCAGGCCAGATCTGTCTGTACTGGTTCCACCAGGCCAGATCCTTCTGCACTGTTCCACCGCATCAAACTAACCCTGGGCAGCAAACCACACAGAAGCTTTCTATATATGGTTCGAGGGCTCTCACACACCACTATATATGTTTTTGTACTAATGTTTATTAAAGTTTGGTTCCTGTCTCACTATTCCGGCTGCAGGAGAAGCGATCTCTAGTCCCTCGCTTCTACTTCATTGGCGACGATGACCTGTTGGAGATCTTGGGCCAAGCAACAAAACCCTCCGTCATCCAGTCGCACCTCAAGAAACTGTTTGCCGGGATCCACTCGGTCAAGTTTGACAATGACAGCAGCATGATCGTGGCCATGCAGTCCTTGGAGGGGGAAGTGGTGCCACTAAGCAAACCCGTCCCACTCTCGCTGGATGTGGAAGTCCGTTTGTTGTGTTGTTATTGTTGCTGTTGCACTGCATTGCACACATGTGAAGCTGCTGGGTAAGGTAAGGGGATATGTTTTACCAAAATGCCGAAATGTTCTACTGAGCACTTCATTTGCCTTAGTCTTTATAGCTTCCCTCACAAGGGATCCAGATTTACATGGCCAGTAGCTTGCTCTAATTATAGGTAATTATAGCCTCCCAGGTGCCTCCTACTTTAAGTGCCATACCCTTAACCAGTTTGTGGTTGTCTTGTGTTGAGGAAAACGATACCAATGCAGAGTGGAGCACGTGTTCTATGTTGTTGTTGTTGTTGTTGTTAGAGTTGTTATTGCGGAAAATGTGGTTGCTGTAATTGTTGTTGTATTGTCAGAGCTGTTCATTCATTAAAGTGATTATTATGCACTCCCTTGCCTCCCGGTTCCTGCGACGAGTGTAGGTGTGGATCGGCAAGTTGGCAGATGAGATGAAGCGGACTCTCCAGGAGCTACTAATAGCATGTGTAAAAGATGGACAGGGTGCCACAGTGGACCCCACCAAATATCCTTCCCAGATCCTGTGCTTGTCAGAGCAGATTCTCTTCACAGAGAGATGTGAGAAAGCCATCCAGCAAAAGTCTCTCGATGGATTGCAGAAGTTGCTGGAATCACTTTTGGATGGCTATACCAGCACTGAGATACAGGTATGCATGAATCTGGCAGGAGCTGATAAAAGGGGATAATTATAGTGTTTAATATATATAACTATGCCAAAGTTACCTGCAGCTAAAGTGGGGACCATCAATAACTGAGTGCCTGAATTCTGGCTCCTGATTGGAAAGTGCTAATTAGTGTCTACAGTGCCCTACTCTATGCAATGAGTGTTTAGATTAGGCAAAAATGTGGGAAGGTAGTCAGCGTGGGCAATGAAAGTGTCATTGATGCGACAGAAGAAAATTGATTTGCTTCCAGCATAGACTCGATCCACTCCAGGTCTGTGTCTCCATCACAGATGATCCAGGAGTGGGCTCCTTGACCCCGCCGGGCACTGGACGTCAGCACCCCATCTGTCCCCTCACGAGTATCCAAGTCAATGTGACCCAGAAGCTGAGAAACAAGAGGGGGAGAGATGAACCATTAAACATTTTGATAAAAAATTATTTAGGTTTTTTAAATTTCGTGCTTACTGTAGTATGCACAGTGCTAAGCAAGTACCGGTCGACAACCTCTTATCCCAAACCCTGGGACCAGACGTATATCAGTTTTTTGGAATTTTTAGGATTTCAGAATGGTAGTCCCATCTACTGTACGTTATGGTAGCAGCCCTTGCGAGGGTCTGTGGTAGTAAGTGAGTGGTTGTGCTACCAATGATGAGGGATGCTTCCTTTTCTGCTTCTCACTGTTATTCCCCACAGCGCTTTTCATTTTCACTCATCTCAGAATCACAGAACAGCAAGCAAGCCAGCAGCAGAGACACATATGGCTACTTATATATAGGAGCACTGAGAGATGACTGATGCCTCACATCTACACGCCGTGGGTCACATCAGAGTCGGGTTTGCACGAAACCAGCTTTGTGCAGATGAGGTGTGCTCCATCTTTCACGAAGTTTTCAGAGTTTTTTGTTTTTCGGAATTCTGGATAAAAGATTGTCAACCTGTATCTATATTAGCACCTACTTTTTGTTAAGCACGTACTTGACTGCTGGTTCTAGCCTCTGTTTGTTAAGTGCTGATCATGACTTCTCTCGTTAAGTCATTGTTTCCTCCATTGTTGACAACTAGACACATGTGTAGCTGTGTCCATGAACAAACATTCTCCAGGCTCTCCTCTGCAACAGCTCAACTAGCCCAAGTATAATCCCCATTTGCCTCGGTTTCTGTCTGTGTGTGTGTAGTGTGCGTGGTGTGCATGTGTGTGCTCAAACACTGATGCAGCACTGCACAATAGTGGTCTTAGCTGGCTAGGTGGCTAGATAGGTTCTCTTCATCTGTATGGAGCTCTCACTGGCCGTGTTAATCCATTTATTGACATCGACCTCTCGAATAATGCCTCGTCCCAATGATTTCTTTTCTTTAAACTACACCCTCTCTCTGCCCGGTCCTGGCCAAGGGAGCTCACTGTTAGCTAGGCCATGCTTTGAGGAGTTCAGCTCATGGAGACTAAGCTTTTAAATGCAGTGATTGTGTGACAATTTTTTGGATGGTAGACATCCTCAAAGTGGATGCGATCCCTCGAACTGGCTGCCTACGCAAATTGGTTTTTGTCCTGCTGAGCATTTGCAAGTGATCTGATTGGCTATGTGTTGTGGTTGCTCCAAGATGCTCACCTGTGCATGCACGCAGCTAATTGCATATTAAGGTTCATTAATTCTTATCATTAGCCTAGTGTTGTCCCTACTGACTGATTGGAAATTAATGCACTGTTAGTAGTGCTCATCACTAGTGTGGGGGTGGGTGGAAGGGGAGGGGTTAAGCAGCGTGTGTGTTACTATAAAGAAAAGGGCGTGTTATGAGGGCAAGAGGAGGGCATAGTCCCCCTATGAGCGTCAAAAGAGAAAAAGTAGTTATTATGTATAATAATAATACTGACTTTTGTAACATTTCTCCCCCCCCCCCCCCTCTCCTCCCTCGCCCTTCACGTGCCTCTCTACAGCCCTCGTCTGGTACCACCAGAGATCCTGTGGCGCACGTGCTGCAGCTGAAGTTAAAGGCACTGATCCTGGACATGATACACTTTATTGATGTGGTTGACGTTCTCTCACAAGGCAATGTCCAGTCTTGTGACCACTGGCTGTGGAAGAAACAGCTCCGCTTCTACTTGAAGAAAGGTGCATGGTAATGATGATATCACTTAGTTTGACCCTCATTTAAAATGGCAGACCTCACCCCTCCTCTCCTTCAATTAAAAAAAAAATAAATAAGTAATAATATAATAATAATAATAATAATAATAATAACAAAACCAATAACAATAACAACAACAATATTATTATAATAAATTACATATATTATACATATATTAAAAAACAAAAAAGGACCCACTAAGCTCATACACTCACTTCGGCAGTTTCTTAACAGCCAAATTATGTACTGTTTTAGCTCCGTAAAGATAGTGCCTGTCTATTTGAAGTTGAAAGTTGGTTGAGCCATGCACTCTTCACTCACTTCTTGCAGACATAAAGCTCTTCCACATAAGTAGTTAGCTAGCTCATGGTTAAGGAACATTTACTGCTGGCATAGTAACTAGTGGCTGTAACAGAAGGGTTCCCCGGAAGTGGAGAACACAGTGACTGTGTAGTGTTTTTAGAAACCAACTTTTCAACATTTAGCTTGCAGGTTAATACTTTCTGTACTCAGCGAGTTCTTCCTTGTTATACACAGAGCATGCCTTTGTTAAACTGTGTTAAACTACGGAACGTTATTAAACTGCAGAATGTTATTGTCGTACAATTAATTAACAAAAAAAATTAAATACTAATATGCACATCCACCCCCACCCACCCACACATGCACACACACACACACACACACACCTAGGCCTGTGTTTCATAGGCATGGTGGATGCTGAATTTAACTACACATACGAGTACCAGGGCAATGCTCCGAAGCTCGTCCACACACCGCTGACAGACAAATGCTACCTCACGCTTACCCACGGCATGTTCATGGGTCTCGGGGGCAATCCCTACGGACCTGCAGGAACTGGCAAGACGGAATCTGTTAAGGCTCTGGGTGGACTTTTTGGCCGACAGGTGTTGGTGTTCAACTGTGACGAGGTATGATGCATGTGAGATGGGAGAACCCCTTCTTGATTGATGTAATTAGGAAGTGGAGGGAAAACCATGCATGTGTGGTCTTGTGTATGAACCTCCCATCACAGTGGGGTGGATTCAACCTGCTGGTCACGGTTGTTTGTTGCCACCCTCTCAGTCACAGAAAGATCTCTTTCTTTCTCGTTGCCAGGGTATCGACGTCAAGTCCATGGGGAGGATCTTCATCGGCTTGGTCAAGTGTGGGGCGTGGGGCTGCTTCGACGAGTTTAACCGATTGGACGAGGCCGTTCTCTCTGCAGTTTCCATGCAGATTCAGAAGATCCAGGATGCCATCCGGTGCAAGGCAGTGAAGTGCGTGCTCCTTGAGCAAGAGGTCAGCCTGGATATCAACTCGGGCATCTTCATCACCATGAACCCTGCCGGCAAAGGTTACGGGGGCCGTCAGAAGCTGCCCGACAATCTCAAGCAGCTGTTTCGCCCTGTGGCCATGTCGAAGCCAGACAACGAGCTGATTGCAGAAGTCATCCTCTTTTCTGAGGGCTTCAAGGAAGCAAAGGCTATTGGCAGAAAGCTAGTTGCAGTCTTCAACCTGTCGAGGTGAGCCGACTCAAGTTTTTAGTTCATCACAGTTGAGGTCATTGTTGTCACGATGCAATTATTGCCCTCTCCCCCCCGCCACTCTTCCCTCCCCCCAGGGAATTATTGTCCCCTCAGCAACACTACGATTGGGGTCTCAGAGCTCTCAAGACTGTCTTAGGTGGGTGTGGCTCCCTTCTGGCCAAAGAGAAAACAGCAGCCAGTGGAACATCTAGAAAATGTAAGCCAATTACATGACGCACTAAAGACAGTCGGCATTGGCAGATGATGAACTGTTTTGCATTTTCCTCCCCTTCTCAATGTGGACCCAGTGGACGCCAGCGTGGAGTACATGCTGGTGGTCCAGGCCCTTAGGCTCAACACTCTCTCAAAACTCACGTTTGCCGACTGTAAACGTTTCGACCACCTGCTGAGAGACCTGTTCCCTGGAATGCAGTTCCAAGAAGTGAAGTATGAGGAACTGGAATCCAACCTGAGGGAATCATGCACGGAAAGCCACCTGGTGGTGATAGAATCACAGGTCAAGATCTAAAGTGTGTTGGCTTGAGTGTCATCTGGAGTAATAATTTCTCTAATGTGTTTAAATAGATCAGTAAGGCAGTGGAAGTTTACGAGCAGCTGAGGCAGCGGATGGGGGTCGTGATAGTGGGGCCATCGGGATCGGGCAAAACCACTGTCTGGAAGCTTCTCAAGGCTGCTCTGATCAAGATGGGCCAGGTCATCAAGGAGTACATCATGAACCCGAAGGCCATGCCTCGCACCCAGGTAGCATTGTGTTAATGCTGGCCCTTGACTGAGGCACTTTGTAGCCTCGGTCGGCAAGGAAACGCATGCTTAACACTGAGCAGTTGCTTTCCAAATAATGCCCATGTGCAGGCTTGATACATTTTTGATTTCCGAGCACCTATAACTGGCTGGCTAGAGGCAGAGACAGCTCGGGCAATGTTAAGATCTTCAGGCCAGGAAGTGGAAGAGATCTGGGTGTGGCTTTTACTTTTAACACAATAGTGTTAATTGCTGACATAATATTTTAGTGTTGCAGAAAAAAGTATTGCAGAAAAAAGTTATTTGAACACTCGTTAGGTTCACCCTTACCTACAAAGTCATTGGCCATATTTCCTCTATTAGAACGCGTGCATTCTCATGAGCTGCCCAGCTAGGTCTAATCCAGGACACGTTCTCATCAACTGCCTAGTTGCTGGCCTAAGGACATGTTCTTTCTTTCGAGATAGTGAATGGTGCGTGGTCTAATCAACTCAAGGGCACATTCAAATCGAGGAGATGCGATAAGTTTGTCTGTATCCTTGAGAACATGTACTATCAGTAAGCTGTTCAGTCTTTCTTGTAACGGACTGCAGATGCGATTTCACTAGAGGCATTGCACTAAATGACCTTTCACTGGCACTGTTCATAGCTGCATAAAGTACACATGCACCTCCTCACTGACCACACCCATAAATTAATAATGTACTGGAAGTGGTCCGGCCAAAGCTGGACTGGCCGGCCATCAGCCACCCCTGAGAGGAGAAGGTGAATGGTTGAGCTATTGCAAGGCTAGAACTAGCAGTCAAGTACGTGCTTAACAAAAAGTAGGATGTGCATACATAGCTAGTGCAGATGATAGCGGCTCAACAACCTGCTTAACAACCTGCTTAATAACCTGCTTAACATCTTGCTTAATAACCTGCTTAACATCTTGCTTAAAACTGCTTAATAACCTGCTTAATTAAGAACCTGCTCAACAACCTGCTTAACAACCTGCTTAGACCTCTTAACAACCTACTTAGCAACCTGGTTAACATTCTGCTTAGCAACCTGTTAACATCCTGCTTAACATCCTGCTTAAAAAATCTGCTTAACATCCTGCTTAACAACCTGCTTAACAACCTGCTTAGCAACCTGCTAAGCAACCTGCTTGTACAGTAATGCAGGAATAAACATGCTTCATGAGTGTTTGATGGTTCATCTCTCCCTCTCTTGTTTCTCAGCTTCTGGGTCACATTGACTTGGATACTCGTGAGTGGACAGATGGGGTGCTGACGTCCAGTGCCCGGCAGGTGGTCAAGGAGCCCACTGAGGTCAAGTCCTGGATCATCTGTGACGGAGACATTGACCCAGAGTGGATTGAATCTCTCAATTCTGTGCTGGATGACAATAGACTTCTAACCATGCCATCCGGGGAGAGGATACAGTTTGGGCCCAATGTCAACTTCCTGTTTGAGTCCCACGATCTCTCCTGTGCCTCTCCAGCGACTATATCCCGGATGGGCATGATCTTCTTCAGGTGAGAATGACATCAACTGTGTCTACTAGTGGAGGATTTTGGCACTTGCTAACTACTGTGCTAATTAACTCTACCTCATTCTAAGTCAGAATCCACATGCCCTCAACTTGTTACTTCTACTGTAGCTGTTGTTGTTGTTTACCTGTGTTGTTGTTGCTATTTTTGTTATTGTTGTTGTTGTTGTTATTCTTGTTGCTATTGTTGTTCCTATAGTTATTGTTGCTGTTGTTGTTGCTGCTGTTATTGTTTTTGTTGTTGCTGCTATTGTTATTGTTGTTTCTGCCATTGTTGTGTTGTTGCTGTTGTTATTCTTGTTGCTGTTATTGTTGTTGTTGCTACTGTTTTTTTTTGCTGCTGCTGTTGTCGTTATTTGTGATGCTGTGATGCTCTTTTGTTCCTTCTTTTTTTTTGCTTTTTTGCAAGACTTAATTATAATTACTATCAGGAGTAATCATCAATCTCCCCCCCCCCCCCCCCCCCCCCCCATCCTCTCTCTCCTCTCCCTCAGTGATGAAGACATTGATATCAAGGCTCTGGTTCTGACCTGGCTCAAGTCCCTCCCCACACAGGACGAGTCAGGCCTAGCACGACTCGAAGGTTGGATTGATGACTACTTCTACCGAGCCCTGGACTGGGTCAGCAAGACTGCAGACCACATCATAGAGACCACCAAAGTAGGAGTGACCATGAATGGTCTCTCTCACTTGGCGGAGGTGAGGAGCAAGGCTGAGTTTGTGTGTGCTCTGAGCAGAGGGCTGGGAGCTAATATCCACTTTGACAGCAAGGTTGAGTTTGCCAAGGAGCTCTTCCAGTGGGCTCAGGAGTGTCATCCTAATGCAAAGAGACCTCTGGACACTTACTGTGATTCAAGTGGAAGGTTATCTTCCTATCAACTCCAAGTCAGTTAATTAATTGAGTGTATAATTAATTGGTCAGTTATTGATAATTGATTAATTGATGATTGAATAAGCTGGTACCATTTATTGTATTTTCACCAGTACATGTACCTACTTGAAATATTATTCCCATATTCAAAATTCCCATATTTTGAATGCTATAGAAAGGCTGCTCAGATTGGCCTGGTGACTGTGCCTGTAATTTCGCGCACTGTTCAGCATACAATCATTGCGTGCCTACAGGTGCCCGACAACTTGTCTGTGGAGGACCTGGGAGCTGCTCGCGTGGGGAGCAACTTGCCAGTTGTGCTCACACCCGACGTGCAGCAATGTATTGACGTCTTCCGTCCATGGCTGAGCAGCGAGCACATACAGCACTTCCTCCTCGTGGGGCCGGAGGGCTGCGGCAAAGAACTATTGCTGCGCTACGGCTTTGAGCAGCTGCGATCCGCTCAGGTGGCTGTAGTCCACTGCAGCGCCCAGACCTCTGCCTTGCACGTGATCCAGAAGCTGACGCAGATGTGCATGGTCATTTCCACCAACATGGGGAGGGTGTATCGGCCACGTGACTCCGAGAGACTCATTCTGTACCTCAAGGACATCAATCTTCCCAAGCCCGACAAGTGGGGGACCAGTCAGCTCATCGCTTTCCTCCAACAGGCAGGCCATCACCACCCACACTTAATTAATAGCTTTATAAATTATAATCCAGCACACACACACACACACACAGCATGAGCACCACACACACATGCACGTGCACACCACACACACAGCATGAGCACCACACACACACACACATACATACATGCTTATGCACACAATACACATACACATTACATACACAACAGACATGAACATCACACGCATGCATGAACACCACACACACATGCATGAACACCACCACACACACATGCATGAACACCACCACACACACATGCATGAACACCACACACACATGCATGGACACCACACACACATGCATGAACACCACCACACACACATGCATGAACACCACACACACATGCATGGACACCACACACACATGCATGAACACCACACACACATGCATGAACACCACACACACATGCATGAACACCACCACACACACATGCATGAACACCACACACACATGCATGGACACCACACACACATGCATGAACACCACACACACATGCATGAACACCACACACACATGCATGAACACCACCACACACACATGCATGAACACCACACACACATGCATGGACACCACACACACATGCATGAACACCACACACACATGCATGAACACCACACACACATGCATGAACACCACCACACACACATGCATGAACACCACACACACATGCATGGACACCACACACACATGCATGAACACCACACACACATGCATGAACACCACACACACAGACATGAACACCACACACACAGACATGAACACCACACACACATGCATGCACACCACACACACATGCATGAACACCACACACACATGCACACCACACACATCACACACACACACACACATGCATGTACCCCTTGTACACACCACAGTATTTAATGCACATTACTAGGATGTTTTTTCATCCTGTTGCTCGCAGGTGGTGACGTACAACGGATTTTACGATCAAAATCTGGAATGGGTTGGACTAGAGGGTATTCAGGTAGTGGGCTCCATGAACCAAAGCAATTCTCTGGGCAGACATACCCTTTCAACCAGATTCACCTCTGTCGTTCGTATCTGCTCTATTAGGTGAGTAACATAAGTAAGCTACATAGAAACCTCTACTTAAGGCGCTGATATATAGTCACCCATGCATTATGTTATCTAATGAATATCATAAACCTTTGGCTGATGACCTACATAGTTGCCTCTGGATAGTCACTGATTTTTTAAATGTATTTCCCCCCTTACTTTGTGTAAATGATATGCCAGCATGGGGAGGGTGTATTGACCACGTACTCGGAGAGACCAACACGAAGCAAATGCTTCTTAATCTACAACTGCTTGTGGCAGATTTTCATGAGGTTGCTGTCTCCTATGGCCATCATAATTGACTGAACAGCTGCAAAGTTGCAGAAAATCATCTACAAGCACTGCAGACATTTCTATGCCTCCTCAGGGAAGTGGTGAGCTGTCCTCCAGTGCCTCAACCATCTGCAAAGACCTCAGACATCTCTGTGCCTCCTCAGGGAAGTGGTGAGCTGTCCTCCAGTGCCTCAACCATCTGCAAGGACCCCAGACATCTCTGTGCCTCCTCAGGGAAGTGGCGAGCTGTCCTTCAGTGCCTCAACCATCTGCAAGGACCCCAGACATCTGCAAATACCCCAGACATTTCTGAGCCTCCTCAGGGAAGTGGTGAACTGTCCTTGAAAGCCACTCCTTGATGAAAATGGCTGTAGGAACTGATGTCAAGCCATCATTGATTTAGGCTTAGCTGTCAAAGCTTAATTTTGATTACAATAACCTTCTCATCTCTGATGTTTTGACCAGATGCTCTAGCCATCATCAGGAATGTTCATAAGGTACACTCTCTTGTATTCTGGTGCTCCATCACTGCCCGTGCACTGCCATTCTGTTCATGTTTTTATATCAAGCATAATTTGAACCTCTCTTCTTGCTTGTAAAATTAGGTAACATGAAAGTTGGTGAATCTACATAATGTTCGCAGGGGGATATTTCTGCAGGGGTAATATTTAAATAGTCGCAATGGTGACTAAAAGAGGAATTTGCAAGGGAAATATTTGCGGGGTTAAATATTTGTGACAGTCACTTAAATAAGAATTTGCAAACAAAAAAGTTTGCCGTGATAGAAGAATTTGCAAGGGAAATATTTGCAGGGTTAAATATTCGTGACAGTTACTAAAATGAGAATTTGCAAGAGAAATGTTTGCGGCGGTAAATATTCGCGATGGTCACTAAAAGAAGAATTTGCAAGGGAAATGTTTGCGGCGGTAAATATTCGCGATGGTCACTAAAAGAAGAATTTGCAAGGGAAATGTTCGTGGCTAGTGTCGTGGAAGCCACACACCCTGCTCTGCTGCTCTTCATCCTCTCTATTTGTGGATTGGATTTTAGCCTTGGGACTGACCCACAAAGTTATCCTCTGCTCTACAATATAGGAAGGGACAAACTTAGTTAGAATTACTAAGCTAATTCTGCTGCAGGGAGTACACTGATTACTGTTGTTGTTGTTGTTGTCATATTTAGCTATCCCAGCGGTGAAGACCTGGAGACCATCTACAGGGAATACCTCACCCCCGTCCTCCTTCACAGTGTCCCATCCCATCCCATCTGGGGCTCCATGGCCAAAATCCACACCCTCGCTGCCTCCATGGTGCAAGTCTTTCAGCAGGTACTACGACGCACGCAGCGAATATGAAAATAACACCAGCTCTCTTAATATCTCAGTTATTTACTTTTGTGAGTGATGTGATATTAGTGGCTTTTTGCACGTACATAGTGCGAATTTCAGAATAGACCCCTAACCCACACCATCAACCACAACACAACAGCTGTTGCAGTTCTATACGTATGGCACAGAGTTGATAATTAAACAGGGGCAATGCATGGATCAAACAGAATGGGAAGCTGTGATGTTGCACACCTCCTAGCTAGTGCTCTGCAGCAATGGATTTGGGCGGGAGAAATAAAAGGACCTCAATAATCTGGGCTGATGGTAGTGTATCGGTGCCTCTAAGGGGCGTCGTCCAGTGTTGAATGATCAATACCTTCATGTGAATTATTTGATTGTAGGTTCGCACGAAGTTCACAGTTGACAACTATTCTCACTATTTATTCACACCTCGGGACTTGACTCGCTGGGTTCTAGGGCTGATGCGTTACCCCCTGGCTTCTGGCGGCAGTTCGCAAGAGAAGGTGATAGAAATGTGGGCCTATGAAGCTTGCAGGCTCTTCAGAGACAGGCTAGTTGGAGATGAAGCTCAGAGGGAGTTTGACGCTATTCTCAGCACAGTGGTGCAATCTGATTGGTCGATGGTTCTTTGGCCTCCAGAGAGGGAGGTGTCTATGTATGTTACCTGGGGCTCCACGAAGAAGAGGGATTCTATCAGCTTAAAGTTTGGAAGTCATCTTGGAATGCTGACCTCCACCGACATGTACGAGCTGGTACACAAGACTCTCATCAACTACGGTCAGTGAGTGCTAGGGCTGCACTCTCATACTACATGTAGCTCTGAAGTTTATGTGACATACTTGTGATGTACATCTCCTGTGTCCTCTCCGTCTTCTCACCTCCTCCTTATCCCCCTCTCCTCCTACCTTCCCCTCCCCTCCTCCCCATCATCCCTTCCCTCCTCCTCCTCCTCCCCTCTCTTTGTCCTTATCCCCACCCCTTCCTCCTCCCCTTGACCCTCCTCTGCTTCCCCATCAATCCCCCCCCTCCCCCTCCACTCCTCCCCTCCTCGCCCCCTCGCCCCCTCCCCCCACTGCATGTAGGTCGGGAATATGGTGAACTAAATATCATTATCTTCCATGAGGTTCTGGACCACGTGGCCCGCATAAACCGTGTCCTAACTGCTCCTGGGGGTTCACTGCTATTGAGTGGGCACAGTGGCGTGGGCAGAAGAACTGCTCTCCTCCTCGTGTCCCACTCGCTCCAGCTGGAGGTCTTCACACCCCACATCACACGTACTTACGAACTCAAGCACTTCAAAAATGATTTGAAGACCGTGATGCAGAAGACCGGAGTGGAAGGTCAGGAGTTGGTGCTGTTGCTGGAAGACTACCAACTAATCAACGCATCATTTCTGGAGATCATCAACAGTCTGTTGAGTGCTGGCGAGGTCCCAGGCCTGTTCACACCCGAAGAACTGGAGCCCATTTTGTCTCCACTAAGAGACCAAATGTCAGAGGATGGCTTCAGGGGCTCTCTGCTCTCATACTTTTGTAATCGCATCAAGGCCAAGCTACACATTGTCTTCATCATGGACACCACTGCAGACAGCTTCATACCTTACTGTGAAGCTAACCCAGCTCTGTACACCTCCTGTTCCTTCCAATCCATGAAGGCTTGGTCCACCGACAGCATGCTCAAGGTGGCACTTTTGTTTCTTCAGTCTTCCAACATTGTGGGTGCTCCTCAAGACCTCAACAAGGGAAAGGAAAAAGATGGCGATTTGAGGCGGCCTTCTGGTGGTGATGCTTTGATTCGAGGTTTCCTGAACATCTACGAATCTTGCCAAGCTTTAAACACTTCCACTCCACGTAGTTATGTAACCCTTCTCAACACGTACAAGTCCATTTACGTGTCCCGGAAGGAGAGGATGCTGAGTCGGCAGGAGCATCTCCAAGCTGGCGTCTCCAAGCTGAATGAAGCCACTACAGTTGTGGACCAGCTGAAGAAAAGCTCTGCCCAGCATAAGATTTTACTGGCCAACAAGCAAGCCGAGGCCGACAAGGCCCTGCAAGGCATCACTGTCAGCATGCAGACTGTCACGGAGCAGAAGTCCGAGATGGAAACATTGAAATCCCAGCAGTCAAAGGAGAGGATGAAGCTAGAGAAGAGGAAGACGACTATTGACTTGGAACTCTCGGAAGTTGAACCCTTGATTGTGGAGGCCAAGAAAGCTGTTGGCAGCATCAAGCAAGAGACGCTCTCAGAGATACGGGCCCTCAGGGCACCTCCAGACACCATCCGAGACATTCTGGAGGGCGTGCTATGCATCATGGGCGTGTTTGATACCTCGTGGGGAAGCATGAGAAACTTCCTAGCACAGAGGGGAGTGAAGGAAGACATCCTGAACTTTGATGCCCATCGTCTTACCCCTCAGATCAGGGAAAGTGCCCAAGCCCTGCTGAAGAAGAACAGCCACTCCTTCGACCCAGCTGTGGCCAAGAGGGCCAGCGTGGCTGCGGCACCTCTAGCAGTGTGGGTGACGTCCAACGTCCGATATTCCCGAGTGTTGGAGAAGATCCAACCACTCACGAGTGAGCAGAACACTCTGACCGCAAACCTGGATAAATCTGAGGTGAAACTGGGCCAACTTCGAGACGTCCTGACTAGCCTAGACAGGCAGGTGAAGGAGATGAGGAGCAGGTTTGAAATGCTCACCACTGATGCCACCAGGCTCAAGATTGGGGTGGAGAAAGAGGCTGAAATCATAGCTGCCGCTGAGAACTTAGTCGGGAAGCTTGAAGGAGAGCACAAGCGGTGGTCTGGCCAGGTCATCGAGCTGACTCAAGATCTGGAGCAGCTGCCGATGCGGGCTTTGCTGGCAGCAGGCTTCATCACATACCTCAGTCAAGCACCTGAGGACAAGCGAAGGAGCATGCTGCAGGACTGGATGAAGAACACGAATCTTGAGGGTTTTGACTTGCAAAGTTTCCTGAGCACAGAGAGTACCATGCTGGTTTGGAAGGGAGAAGGACTGCCCTCGGATGACCTGAGCATGGAGAATGCTCTAGTGATCCTTCAAGGAGAGCAGTGTCCCTTTCTCATCGACCCTTCTCAGCGGGCAACAGAGTGGCTCTGCACGCACCTCAAGGACAGCAAGCTGGAAGTCATCAACCAACATGACTCCAACTTCACCACCGCTCTGGAGCTCTCCGTGAGATTTGGCAAGACTCTCATCATCCAGGAAGTTGATGGCGTCGAGCCTCTCATATACCCGCTGCTTCGGAAGGACCTCGTCACCCAAGGTCCTCGGTACGTTGTCCAGTTGGGGGATAAGTTGATCGACTACAACGAGGACTTCAAGCTCTACCTCAGCACACGTAATCCATTCCCCGAGATTGCACCAGACGCTGCTAGCATCATTACCAAGGTGAACTTCACCATCACCAGAGCTGGCCTATCTGCTCAGCTTCTGGCACTCACCATACAGAGTGAGAAACCCAAGCTGGAGGAGAGGAAGTCTCAACTGCTCAAGGCAGAGGAGGAGATGAAAGTCCAGTTGGCTGCACTGGAAGATTCTCTGCTGCAGGAGCTGGCCATGGCCAAAGGAAACATTCTGGAGAACAAGAGCCTCTTGGAATCCCTCAATCTCACCAAGACTAAAAGCTTGACCATTAAGGAGTCCCTGGACGAATCCCAGCAGCTTCAGACATCGCTTGACCAGGAACGGAACAGTTACCTCCCCCTAGCCAAATATGGCAGTGATCTGTTCTTTGTGATCACCGACCTGTGCAAGATAGACAACATGTACCAGTTCAGCCTGGCCTCCTTCCTGAGGCTGTTTGAGAAGGCACTGGCCAACAAGCAAGATTCCGGCAACACAGCGCTACGTATTCAAACGCTCACTTCTTACCTGCTGTTGCTGGTGTACCAGCACACTTGCTACTCGCTGTTCAAGGTGGACCGCTTGATGTTTGCGCTCCACTTGGTCCACGGGATGAAGCCGCAGTTCTTCTTGGAGAATGAATGGGCCATGTTTATGGGTCTTCTGGGCAGTGATCAGGGAGGCCTCCACAGGCACGAATCTCTCCAGTCCATGTTTCCCACTTGGGTGGAGCATGAGAGGTGCAGCGCTCTGCTTGCACTCAAGACACACTTCCCTTCTCTCTATGAATCGCTGGAGATTTCGAACACCATCATGTGGTCAAGCTTCGCAAAGAGCTCTCAGAGAGAAAAGGACTTCCCTGCTCCGGTGGCCAAGAACCTCACTCCCTTCCAGAAGGTTCTCACGGTACAGGCACTGTGGCCAGATCGCTTGCAGTCCAGTATGGAACAGTTTGTTGTCAGTGCTCTGAACCTGAAAGAACTCTACCCACCTTCTCTTAACTTTAAACGGCTCTATTCCGCAGACAGCCTCCACACAGAGCCCATATTAGTGATCATTTCCCCAGGGGCAGACCCATCACTAGAGATACAAGAGCTGGCAGAGTCTGAGGTGGGAGGGGAGCATTTCCGCCAGGTGGCCATGGGGCAGGGCCAAGCTGGCATAGCCATCCAAGCACTGAAGGACTGCGCCTCCAAAGGAGATTGGCTTTGTCTGAAAAATGTGCACTTGGTAACGAATTGGCTCCCAACTTTGGAAAAGGAGATGAATTCCATTAACCCCAACACCAAGTTTCGCTTGTGGCTGACCACCGAGAGTCACCCCAAGTTCCCTATGGTCCTGCTTCAGTCATGCCTGAAGGTGACCTTCGAGGCACCCCCGGGCATCAAGAAGAATATGACGAGAACCTACGACTCCTGGACTCAGGACTACATTGCGCAGGGGGAATCTGTGCTCCATTCCCAGTCCCTGTTTGCCCTGGCCTGGTTCCATGCTGTTGTGCAGGAGAGGAGGTCTCACATCCCTCAAGGGTGGTCCATGTTTTATGAGTTCACCATGACTGACCTGCGAGCTGCGGCCGGCATCATTGACAGGATGTTCCAAGGGTCAAGTACGCAGCCCTTGTTGTTGTTGTTTACACCCTGCATGCAAGAATTACCGCTACTAACATACCTTGTATGTATGTATGTGTGTGCCTATGTATGTGTGTACGTGTGTGCTTATGTGTGTGTGTGTGTGTGTGTGTGTTTATGTCTGTGAGTGTGCTTATATGTGTGTATGTGTGTGTGCATATGTGTGTGTGTGTGTGTTTATAAGTCTGTGGGTGTGCTTATATGTGTGTGTGCCTGTGTGTGTGTGTGTGTGTTTATATATGTGCCTGTGTGTGTATGTGTTTGCTTATGTGTGTGTGTATGCATGTGTGCCTGTGTGTGTCTGTGGCTGTGCTTATGTGTGTGTGTGTGTGTCTTGAATGACTGGACAGGCTTCATAAGAGCCGTGCCTACATAACAGTATGTGATATCTGTCAGCATCAATAGAGAGTTACACACATGCCCCTACAGTGTCTCTCTCAGTATGTGATATCTGTCAGCATCAATAGAGAGTTACACACATGCCCCTACAGTGTCTCTCTCAGTATGTGATATCTGTCAGCATCAATAGAGAGTTACACACATGCCCCTACAGTGTCTCTCTCAGTATGTGATATCTGTCAGCATCAATAGAGAGTTACACACATGCCCCTACAGTGTCTCTCTCAGTATGTGATATCTGTCAGCATCAATAGAGAGTTACACACATGCCCCTACAGTGTCTCTCTCAGTATGTGATATCTGTAAGCATCAATAGAGAGTTACACACATGCCCCTACAGTGTCTCTCTCAGTATGTGATATCTGTCAGCATCAATAGAGAGTTACACACATGCCCCTACAGTGTCTCTCTCAGTATGTGATATCTGTCAGCATCAATAGAGAGTTACACACATGCCCCTACAGTGTCTCTCTCAGTATGTGATATCTGTAAGCATCAATAGAGAGTTACACACATGCCCCTACAGTGTCTCTCTCAGTATGTGATATCTGTCAGCATCAATAGAGAGTTACACACATGCCCCTACAGTGTCTCTCTCAGCATGTGATATCTGTCAGCATCAATAGAGAGTTACACACATGCCCCTACAGTGTCTCTCTCAGTATGTGATATCTGTCAGCATCAATAGAGAGTTACACACATGTCCCTACAGTGTCTCTCTGCCCCTCCCTCCTCCTCTAGCACATCCTTCTTGGAACCTCATGCATGGCCTGATGGAAAGTGCCATATATGGTGGCAGAGTGGACAACAATTTTGACACGCTAGTTCTTCGCTCCTACCTCCGGCAGATCTTCAACGATGCCAACATCAGCGGAAAAGCTGCTTCTAGATCTAAAGGACTTCCCTGTGGCAAGATTCCTGTCTCCACTTGCATAAAAGTGAGTGAGTTTCACAGGATATCCTGTTCCCTGTGTCTCTGCCGCCATGCACCCTGTGGTTGAACATGGCATCACGCAGTCAATTAGTGGATGCCCACCATAGGTTGTTCAGATTTTTTGTTATATAAATACAATTCTCTGTTCGTGCACATGGAGGTCAGAAAGAGAGAGCGAGATATGCTGTAGCTTCGAGGCAGGCTCTTTGTGTAGGATTGTCCTTAGTCTGGGACACGTAGATGCATAGGCATCTGAGGGACTAGGAGCGAAGAATGAGGACGTAGGAGGAAGTCCTTGTGTAATCACAACACTGAACTCATTCCATCCTCCTGTTGCACACACACACACACACTTACACACACACACACTCACACACACACACATGCCCCATTGTTCAGCCTCCACTGGCAAGCATAAGAGCACTTCTACACCTACTATTGTGTTTCATTAGCGCTTCAGTCTCTTGATTCTGTGCAGCACATGCAACATTTCTCCCTCCATCCTCACGCAGGATTTCATGGCTGTGATTGCCTCTCTTCCTGAGTGGGACCAGCCTTCCTTCTTTGGCTTGCCGACCAACATCAACCGCTCTAGCCAGCGCACGGTCAGCAGTCATGTGATCTCCCAGCTGAAGGTGATGATGCGGAGTGGGGGGAGTGGAGAGAGGTTTGATAGAGCTCTCTGGTCCACTGAACTGGGTCCTCTACTCACCATGTGGAAGAAACTGAATCAGGTTTGTCTCCATTAACCTTTATTTCATTCAGCTTATGTGTCTGTTCCTTTTCCCCTGCAGGGGAGGATCCAGGAGGAAGAGGGGTTTAGGGGGTTTAACCCTCCCCCCTCTGCGTACCAAGTGCGCAAAGCAATGAGATGTCCTGTAGAGGCTACTTAGAAAACTGGTAGCTAGCTTATAGTTTTCCATCCATAGATTTCCTTCTTTGGTCCTGACCTAGACTGGTGCAGCTGCTATTGATACAGCTGTAGTGTATAGCTATAGCTTTCTCTCTGCTCTCAAGCACTCTATTCAACTCCACAACGTGTATTCACTGTAGCTAGCCTAAGTTGTGAGCTCTTAGAATCTTTTGCTAACTTGGTTAAATTTTCATTGGTGGACTTCCTTCTTTGGATCAAGACTAGATATGATGCAGTAGCTATAGCTACAGTTGAAGGTTGTAGCCGGAGCTTCTCACAGCATCAAGCACTCTATTGAAAACCACAATAGCTATATTGCAAGTAAGTTGCGTAGCTAGACTAAGCGTGTGCCCTTAGAAACTTAGTAGCTAATCAAGTAAATTTCCATTTGTGCCGATTTCCTTTTTTTAGGCCCACCAGACCAGTAGCCATATTGTAGCTACTGTAGCTCTAGGTAGCCTTCTCACAGTTCTTGAGTCTGTTTTCAGTTTCTCAGTTGTTTTGAACCTTTTATATCAAGTAAGTTGGAAGCTACAAACATATTAGGGTGCTTCTCAGACATTTGTGATCACCCAAGTTGTAAATTTTGGATTGATAACCATTGCATAAAGCTGCCTATGGGAAAGTGAATTGTATTATATAAGTTTCATTTTATTTTTATTTTACATATGTACAATTTCAGTATGGGGGGGGATTTGATTTTTGATTTTTAAATTAGCACGAGTACTCCTGCTTGGAAAAATAACAAAATAAATTTAAATTAAAAAAAGTCGACCACAATTATATATATATGTGCATGTGCAAATGGTGAGCTCAAGTTTCCTTGATGATGTTGGCAGTTACACATGACAAGATCCTTGTGTAGACACAGGGCAAACTCAAGTGCAGTTGTTAGTCGGTTTTGGAAGGTTTTGGTAATTCCTATCGGACCCTTAATTTAAGGGTCCAAAAGCATGTACCAAAACCTCCAAAAAATGACATTTAAAAAAAGCTTGGTAAGCTAGTAGGTTTAGGCCAAGGAGATGTCTCTAGAGTAAGCTAGTAGGTTTAGGCCAAGGAGGTGTCTCTAGTAAGCTAGCAGGTTTAGGCCAATGAGGTGTCTCTAGTAAGCTAGCAGGTCTAGGCCAATGAGGTGTCTCTAGTAAGCTAGTAGGTTTAAGCCAAGGAGGTGTCCCTAGTAAGCTAGTAGGTTTAGGCCAAGGAGGTATCTCTAGTAAGCTAGTAGGTTTAAGCCAAGGAGGTGTCTCTAGTAAGCTAGTAGGTTTAGGCCAAGGAAGTGTCTCTAGTAAGCTAGTAGGTTTAGGCCAAGGAGATGTCTCTAGTAAGCTAGTAGGTTTAGGCCAAGGAGGTGTCTCTAGTAAGCTAGTAGGTTTAGGCCAATGAGGTATCTCTAGTAAGCTAGTAGGTTTAGGCCAAGGAGGTATCTCTAGTAAGCTAGTAGGTTTTGGCCAAGGAGGTGTCTCTAGTAAGCTAGTAGGTTTAGGCCAAGGAAGTGTCTCTAGTAAGCTAGTAGGTTTAGGCCAAGGAGATGTCTCTAGTAAGCTAGTAGGTTTAGGCCAAGGAGGTGTCTCTAGTAAGCTAGTAGATTTAGGCCAAGGAGGTGTCTCTAGTAAGCTAGTAGGTTTAAGCCAAGGAGGTGTCTCTAGTAAGCTAGTAGGTTTAGGCCAAGGAAGTGTCTCTAGTAAGCTAGTAGGTTTAGGCCAAGGAGATGTCTCTAGTAAGCTAGTAGGTTTAGGCCAAGGAGGTGTCTCTAGTAAGCTAGTAGGTTTAGGCCAATGAGGTATCTCTAGTAAGCTAGTAGGTTTAGGCCAAGGAGGTATCTCTAGTAAGCTAGTAGGTTTTGGCCAAGGAGGTGTCTCTAGTAAGCTAGTAGGTTTAGGCCAAGGAAGTGTCGCTAGTAAGCTAGTAGGTTTAGGCCAAGGAGGTGTCTCTAGTAAGCTAGTAGGTTTAGGACAAGGAGGTGTCTCTAGTAAGCTAGTAGGTTTAGGCCAAGGAAGTGTCTCTAGTAAGCTAGTAGGTTTAGGCCAAGGAGGTATCTCTAGTAAGCTAGTAGGTTTAGGCCAAGGAAGTGTCTCTAGTAAGCTAGTAGGTTTAGGCCAAGGAGGTGTCTCTAGTAAGCTAAGTAGGTTTAGGCCAAGGAGGTGTCTCTAGTAAGCTAGTAGGTTTAGGCCAAGGAGGTGTCTCTAGTAAGCTAGTAGGTTTAGGCCAAGGAGGTGTCTCTGATAAGCTAGTAGGTTTAGGCCAAGGAGGTGTCTCTAGTAAGCTAGTAGGACAAGGAGATGTCTCTAGTAAGCTAGTAGGTTTAGGCCAAGGAGGTGTCTCTAGTAAGCTAGTAGGTTTAGGCCAAGGAAGTGTCTCTAGTAAGCTAGTAGGTTTAGGCCAAGGAGGTATCTCTAGTAAGCTAGTAGGTTTAGGCCAAGGAGGTGTATCTAGTAAGCTAGTAGGTTTAGGCCAAGGAGGTGTCTCTAGTAAGCTAGTAGGTTTAGGCCAAGGAGGTGTCTCTAGTAAGCTAGTAGGTTTAGGCCAAAGAGGTGTCTCTAGTAAGCTAGTAGGTTTAGGCCAAGGAGGTGTCTCTAGTAAGCTAGTAGGTTTAGGCCAAGGAGGTGTCTCTGATAAGCTAGTAGGTTTAGGCCAAGGAGGTGTCTCTAGTAAGCTAGTAGGTTTAGGCCAAGGAGGTGTCTCTAGTAAGCTAGTAGGTTTAGGCCAAGGAGGTGTCTCTAGTAAGCTAGTAGGTTTAGGCCAAGGAGGTGTCTCTAGTAAGCTAGTAGGTTTAGGCCAAGGAGATGTCTCTAGTAAGCTAGTAGGTTTAGGCCAAGGAGGTGTCTCTAGTAAGCTAGTAGGTTTAGGCCAAGGAGGTGTCTCTAGTAAGCTAACAGGTTTGGGCCAAGGAGGTGTCTCTAGTAAGCTAGTAGGTTTAGGCCAAGGAGGTGTCTCTAGTAAGCTAGTAGGTTTAGGCCAAGGAGGTGTCTCTAGTAAGCTAGTAGGTTTAGGCCAAGGAGGTGTCTCTAGTAAGCTAGTAGGTTTAGGCCAAGGAGGTGTATCTAGTAAGCTAGTAGGTTTAGGCCAAGGAGGTGTCTCTAGTAAGCTAGTAGGTTTAGGCCAAGGAGGTGTCTCTAGTAAGCTAGTAGGTTTAGGCCAAAGAGGTGTCTCTAGTAAGCTAGTAGGTTTAGGCCAAGGAGGTGTCTCTGATAAGCTAGTAGGTTTAGGCCAAGGAGGTGTCTCTAGTAAGCTAGTAGGTTTAGGCCAAGGAGGTGTCTCTAGTAAGCTAGTAGGTTTAGGCCAAGGAGGTGTCTCTAGTAAGCTAGTAGGTTTAGGCCAAGGAGGTGTCTCTAGTAAGCTAGCAGGTTTAGGCCAAGGAGGTGTCTCTAGTAAGCTAGTAGGTTTAGGACAAGGAGGTGTCTCTAGTAAGCTAGTAGGTTTAGGCCAAGGAGGTGTCTCTAGTAAGCTAGTAGGTTTAGGTGTCTCTAGTAAGCTAAGTAGGTTTAGGCCAAGGATGTGCCTAGTAGGTTTAGGCCAAGGAGGTGTCTCTAGTAAGCTAGTAGGTTTAGGCCAAGGAGGTGTCTCTAGTAAGCTAGTAGGTTTAGGCCAAGGAGGTATCTCTAGTAAGCTAGTAGGTTTAGGCCAAGGAGGTGTCTCTAGTAAGCTAGTAGGTTTAGGCCAAGGAGGTGTATCTAGTAAGCTAGCAGGTTTAGGCCAAGGAGGTGTCTCTAGTAAGCTAGTAGGTTTAGGCCAAGGAGGTGTCTCTAGTAAGCTAGCAGGTTTAGGCCAAGGAGGTGTCTCTAGTAAGCTAGCAGGTCTAGGCCAAGGAGGTATCTCTAGTAAGCTAGCAGGTTTAGGCCAAGGAGTGTCTCTAGTAAGCTAGCAGGTTTAGGCCAAGGACTGCAGTGGCTTGTAGCTAGCCTGCCTCACTGAACTGAGCTCTACTGCGACAGGCAATGAAGCTGGTGTCCTTCAGCTGCTCTAAGGTCTGTGGCTATGGCTAGCTGGTTATAGGGCCACTCACTTCTTTCTTCTTTCTTTGCTATTTTTGTCAAAGTTGTCCGTGATGATACTGCCCTCTGTTGACCTCTGCCGGTTCAGCGAGTGCGGTGTTTTTGTGATAGAGTAGGGTTAGGTGCAGCCTTGTCAGCTGACTGCTCGGGCTCTGTGAGCTCCAGCGTAGTTTCTCTAGTGGTGTTGCTAGTGCTGTTGTGGGGAACATGAAAGTGCATGTAGCCAATTACTGACCCTAAGAAACAACAAAATGGCTGACAACTGCAACTGCTAGTTTATGATGATGGCTTCCAGTGAGTTTGGAGTCCAATGTCACCTAGCCTATAACCATCCTTGGAACTGAGCTCTATGGAATTATCCAGATAGGCCAGTAGTTAAGCCATCTGTAAAACACATGCGGGCACATATACTTATAAACACACACACACACACATTATATACACACACATATATACATACATACATGCATATATACATGCATAGTGTACATACATACACACACATACATGTATACATACATACACATGTACGTACATACATACACACATACATGTATACATACACACATGTACATACATACACACATTCATGTACACATACATGTATATACATATACATACATACACATGTATGTACATACTTTCTCTTTTATAGTGTTAGAGATTTTTTTATTTTCATAACTTCTATTTCGTCTCTCTTTCAATGTGATTGGCAGGGTTCAGACATGATTAGCAAGCAAATTGCTCCTCCTTCCGAGAGCTTCGATTCTCCCGTGCTGGAGTTTGTGGCACTGGAGAGGTACAATGCCAAGCGGTTGGTCTCTGTCATCCACTCCAGTCTGAGGCAGCTAAACAGTGTCATCAAGGGAACTGCTCTCCTCTCTTCCACTGTGCAGACTCTAGCAAGCTCGCTGCTCAAGAATGAGGTTAGTAGCAATGGAGACAGCCACATACTGTGGACAGGAGCATTGGTGCTGTTGTGCGTCCTCTCTTTGTTGTCGTTTCTATTACAATACAGGAGCAAAATTTTTTTTTTAAATAGACTGCCCACAATTAGATGATCCTTTACCATTTAAAATTGTGTCTACCATCATTGTACTGATTTTAAAACTGGTGCTCTTGGTTCTGAATGGAAAAGTACAGTCTATTTGTTGTGGTCGGCATGGGTGCAGCCTTGTTTATCACATCACACCAATCCACACCAATCCAAATAACAATTATAATATTTTAAAAAAACATTTTGGCTCTTTTTTTAAAGTCTTTGTTTGTTTGTGTGTTTGTTTATTTGTGTAGTTGTTTCTGCATATTAAAGTTGAGCAGCGGATGACTCGATGAGTCACAGCTTCGGGGTCCCCGGGGGGCTTTTAAATACTTTTTTTAATTTTTACTTTACTGTTGTACACTAGTTACACAAGTATCAGCACGTGCCATGTCCTGTTGCTGTGTTGACTGCACCCATGTAGAGTCAGCTACAGCCTCCTTCAAGGACTTGGTAATAGTTGCAATGTGGGTCGTTTATTCTCTACATGAGACAGCACGTGCTTTATCATTGTTACCGCTGGATGATCCTTACCAACCTTTTTATTCTGTAATCGAGAAGCAGAGTAGTTGAGGACATGCATTGGGACATTTGGAGTCCTCTGTGCTAAGATTTCTGTTGTGTGCAAGTTGTGTGAGGGAAGAAACAGAGCAGACGATCCTTGAAGATGAATTTCAAAGGTTTCTCATTTGCACCTTAGCAAGGAATTCAAGACACACTGGAAGTGTTTCCAGAGCAAGTGGCAACCATTTTGGTGGGCTGCTCAGAAGCTGCAAATGCAAGATAAATATAGCTTCTTTTTTTGGAGGGGGGGGGGGTTATCTTTTAAAAGCAGATTTAGGAATACTAGCATACTTATTATTATTATTATTATTATTATTACTATTATTATTATGATGATGATGATGATGATTATTAGTATGATTATGATTATTGTTGTTGTTATTATTATTATTATCGTCATTTTTTTATGCTATTGTTGTTGTTATTGCTAATTATAATGCACATCCTGGAATAGTTTCCCTGTGTTTTGCAGGGGTAGACAGTGACTATTTGCATGGTAAATATCTGTTGGTTCCATGACATATAGTGGGACCCACTCCACATGTTCCACTGCTCTTTATTACACCTATTCATATTAACCCCCTGACAAATTTCCGTCCATGGGGTAGATTGCCAGATGTGCTCACCTCAATCGCGCCTTGTTAGGTCGTGGGTCGTGTGCAGATGTGTGTATGTACACTAAGATATTCAGGACTCCTCTTTTGCAGTATTCCTTGCCGTGGGTCTAGATTGACCCTGTGCTGATTGCAGGTCCCGCTGACCTGGTACAAGATGTGGGAGGGGCCTCTTGAACCTGTACGGTACATCCGCTCGGTGATGGTGAAAGCATTGGCACTGAAAGAGTGGGAGAAGAAGGGGCAACAAGGATCGCTCCTACAAGGAGAGGCTCTCGACCTCTCTGAACTCTTCCATCCTGACACCTTCCTCAACGCCCTCAGGCAGCAAACAGCCAGGTAGAATTGCTCTTCACTAGACTATTAACTAGAGAAACCATAAACTTGCCCTGTTTCAGAGCAGCATGAGAGGTCTTGTGTTGGTTTTGATGCTGTTGACCATTCCTGTCTGGGCATGATGCACTTCAGGGGATAACAGCACTGTTATTTTCTAGTAATCTTGTAGTACAGTGTAACTAACATCTCAAAGTTCAGTTATTTTTCTAGTGATCTTTAGTATAGTGTAATAAACATCTCAAAGTGCACTCTGTTAATCTTGTAACTAACATCTCAAAATTCACTCTGTTATTTTCTAGTAATCTTGTAGTAGATTGTAATGCTTATTTTCTAGTAATCTTGTAGTAACTAACATCTCAAAGTGCACTGTTATTTCCTAGTAATCTTGTAGTAGTGTAACCTCAAAGTGCAGTTATTTTCTAGTGATCTTGTAGTATATTGTCTCAAAGTACAGTGTTATTTTCTAGTAATCTTGTAGTAGATTGTAACTAACATCTCGGAGTGCATTCTGTTATTTTCTAGCAATCTTGTTGTATATTGACAGGCAGCTCAAGTGCAGCATGGATAGCCTCAAGTTCATCTGCAAGTGGAGTGCTAGAGCAGTACCTGGAGCCCAGCTCTCAGTCACGGCAAGTCAACAACAACAACAACAATTAATTGTATTTTGGTCCTAACCACATTTTTATAGACATAATCGTGTGCATCAGATTGGTGGACTGCAGCTCGAAGGATGTTTATTTGACGGTCTGAGGCTGATGGAAAGCCGTGAAGATTCCCCCTCCTTGGTGACCACCCCTGACTGCAGCGTGGCGTGGGTGAGCAGGGAGACCCCGGCCATCTACAATCCCACAGAGAGCATCTCCTTGCCAGTCTACTTCAGCGCAGACAGGTACAAGCTGGTGACCTGCTTGGACCTTCCCATGGGGCCAGGATCCAATGCCACCGTCTGGATACAGTCGGGAGCAGCACTCTTTCTCAAGAACTAAACCCACCGTGCTTGTTGCTGTGTGTTTAGGGCCATAAGGTGCACCTGTGATATCTTTATATTATCTCTGTTGGGGTAAAAGTTCAGACAAGATCAGCAGCTAGGGCTGGTGGGAGTGGTGCACTTAAACCATCATTAGGCACTTGCTATAAGTGACTGCAACAAGCACTAATAGTCTCAAAGAAGATGAGATGCAAGTGTGTGGTATGAGTAATATCCTAACCCCTTCCTGATGTGTCAGCTTGCTATACTTGCTTGTAGTCTATCTACAAGGTTCATGCACTGAGCTATGTACATTGGGGAACCCCTTCAGATTATGTCGGTGGTGAAGTGAAGGTATATAGCCTAGGGCTCTAAGGACTAAAATAAAATCCAGAAATAATTGTTGATAGATGATACGGGCATGGCCAATGACAATGAGTTCACAGAGAGGAATGTTATTACCAGTGTTGTGGTGCTTTCTTGAGCTGGCCTAGCCCAGGGCTATAAAGGACTGACCCATCCCAGGGGTCTAAGGACTGGCCCAGCCAGGGGTCTAAGGACTGACCTAGCCAATTCTAAGGACTAACCCAGCCCAGGGCTCAAAGGACTGGCCCATCCCAGGGCTCGAAGGACTGACCAGGACTAACCCAGTCCAGGGCTCTGAGGACTGACCCAGGACTGACCCAGTCCAGGGCTCTGAGGACTGACCCAGGACTGACCCAGTCCAGGGCTCTGAGGACTGACCCAGTCCAGGGCTCTGAGGACTGACCCAGCCCAGGGCTCTGAGGACTGACCCAGCCCAGGGCTCTGAGGACTGACCCAGCCCAGGGCTCTAAGGACTGGTCCAGCCTAGGCACTGACCTAGGCCATGGTCTAAGACTAAGGACTGACCCAGCCCAGGGCTATAAGGAAACGCGAGTTTTCGTATTGTCAAAACATGACTACACAACACATTTCAGATTAAAACTGAATTTTTAAATGACACGGAAAAAGGCTATATCATTTTCTGGGCAGTAGGTGTTAATCCTCTTTCCATGGGACTCTATCATTAATAATATAATTATCATTAATAATATAATTATCATTAATAATATGAGCAGAATGTATCGATGTATATTATATATATTTATAACAAATGGTGTATTGGTGTCTGTAACATTGGTATATTAATAACTACACAGATCACACACACCCATGCAAACGAGATGACCCTCGTTGTGACATCAATTAATTTCAGCTAAGACAGAGTTGTGGATTGTTTAATTAACACTTGAGCAAGTGTCAAGAAGAGACTGCACGAGCCAACAGAGAGAGATAACTCAGCGAGGTAATGCAGAGATATCACAGAAAGGTAAGAAGGTAACACGAGAGGTAATGAGGTAACACAGAGATAACAAAGGGATGATCTTGGGTCAAGTGTCCTGAAAGCTTGCTCAACAGTGGGAGTATAATTTGTAGGTTGGGTTCACATAGCCAGTCTTCTTCATCATGTCCAGCATAGCATTCTCTGAGGGGGACCTCATCTTATAACCCCTCCATACCATCCTCGTCACAAGCACAATCAACACTACTGTCACAGCCAGGGAGACCACGCCCAGGACTGCACACAGAAGCAGGATCCCAAGATGGCTGATTTCTGCCTCTTCACCTATACAACACATACACATTCACACACACACGTCTCAATCAAAACAGCAGCTAAGTAATGATAATGAGCACAACAACAACAAAAGCACAAACTCTTAGTCGACATAACGAAATTACAATGACTTTCTCAATATTGACATTTCAACTAAATACTCGAGCCTTCCTGATGCTTAAGACTCATGTGAGCTTCTTATATATTTTATATATCTTATATACCGGTAGCTAGCTCTCATGCAGCCAGCACATGAACCAGATGTGGCAAAAATATAATAATAATAATAATTTAAAAATGCAAATACATAATAATACTTAATAAATACTAAAGACAAGTAATAAAGACAAGACACAATAATAATTAATAAAGACAGCTAATAATAAATCTAAATCAAAATGGTGTTAAGAATTTGCTATCTTTTATTATTTATTGTAGTTCTGCCATATCCGGTTCATGTGCTGGGCGTGTGTGCTGAGGTGTGGTTTGTATGATGTGGTGAATAGCTAGCTACCGGTATATATAATGCTCACACGAGTCTTGGCATCTCATGAAGGCTAGAGCATCTTAGTCAAAGATTAAATTTCAAGTTGAATATCCTTGATGACATGTTACAAGTTATCAGAATTCTCGAATGCATGCACTTGAGGCTACTCTCCCATTGATACATGAGAAAAACATTGAAGTCAACCCACAAAAGCTGTTGTGTGTATATAGCAATTAATAAGCTGCTAAATTAATTGCTGAGAGTGGAGCTGAACATGTTCTTGTGGGACTCCTCCATACAGTTGCCAAGCATTGTAAAAGAAGGCTATAAAGAATTTTGAGCAAAGTAAGCTCACCAGTCGAAAGGTTTTGTGAGATTTTAGGCAGAGGTTTTTGATAAACCTTACAAATTCCATCCTGGCTCACTCTAGAGCTGTTGGTGTCCTCTACCTGCTGGGGTCAGTGGGACAGGGAAGTGTAGCTCACTCTAGAGCTGTTGGTGTCCTCTACCTGCTGGGGTCAGTGGGACAGGGAAGTGTAGCTCACTCTAGAGCTGTTGGTGTCCTCTACCTGCTGGGTCAGTGGGACAGGGAAGTGTAGCTCACTCTAGAGCTGTTGGTGTCCTCTACCTGCTGGGGTCAGTGGGACAGGGAAGTGTAGCTCACTCTAGAGCTGTTGGTGTCCTCTACCTGCTGGGTCAGTGGGACAGGGAAGTGTAGCTCACTCTAGAGCTGTTGGTGTCCTCTACCTGATGGGTCAGTGGGACAGGGAAGTGTAGCTCACTCTAGAGCTGTTGGTGTCCTCTACCTGCTGGGGTCAGTGGGACAGAGAAGTGTAAGCTCACTCTAGAGCTGTTGGTGTCCTCTACCTGCTGGGGTCAGTGGGACAGGGAAGTGTAGCTCACTCTAGAGCTGTTGGTGTCCTCTACCTGCTGGGGTCAGTGGGACAGGGAAGTGTAGCTCACTCTAGAGCTGTTGGTGTCCTCTACCTGCTGGGGTCAGTGGGACAGGGAAGTGTAGCTCACTCTAGAGCTGTTGGTGTCCTCTACCTGCTGGGTCAGTGGGACAGGGAAGTGTAGCTCACTCTAGAGCTGTTGGAGTCCTCTACCTGCTGGGTCAGTGGGACAGGGAAGTGTAGCTCACTCTAGAGCTGTTGGTGTCCTCTACCTGCTGGGGTCAGTGGGACAGGAAGTGTAGCTCACTCTAGAGCTGTTGGTGTCCTCTACCTGCTGGGGTCAGTGGGACAGGGAAGTGTAGCTCACTCTAGAGCTGTTGGAGTCCTCTACCTGCTGGGTCAGTGGGACAGGGAAGTGTAGCTCACTCTAGAGCTGTTGGTGTCCTCTACCTGCTGGGGTCAGTGGGACAGGGAAGTGTAACTCACTCTAGAGCTGTTGGAGTCCTCTACCTGCTGGGGTCAGTGGGACAGGGAAGTGTAGCTCACTCTAGAGCTGTTGGAGTCCTCTACCTGCTGGGGCTAGTGGGGGAAGTGTAGCTCACTCTAGAGCTGTTGGTGTCCTCTATCTGCTGGGGCTAGTAAGATGCTCAGCATCAAAGATAGACACCTGTAGCGACTACAAAAGGTTGTGCCCAGGCATTGCCTCCACCTAAGAACTCTTAATTAACTTATAGGGTGTATGGTTAGTTGCAATTATCACATGCAGGTAATCACAACAGGATCTCTAAGTGGGAATAACTTAATGAGGCCTAATGAACCTGAGGCACATGCCATACCTATGGATATAGTACTTGATGGCTGGCCTCCAATCGAAACCTTGCTTCTTCCAGCAACTGCAGCTTGCAGATTGGTGTCAGAGGATGCCACTTCTTCTCCAGAATTGGATATTTCTGTTGACAGTACCATCTCTCGGGGTGTGCTCCTGACACCCTGTATATGGATGGGTGTGGTTTCATGGAAAGCAGGCGGTGATTGGCTTCCTGTGCTTGGGTTGTATTCATTTAGGCTGCCAATGACAGGTTCCAGAGACACCCGAGGAACTGGGACCTGTTCGTAAACGTCACTAGCCGAGGGTGCATTTTCCACCTTGCCGAGGGAAACCACAAACTCGTGGAGAAGATCATTCTCTAACTCTTCCCCACCGGTATTTCTCGATCCCAAACTCTGATGGCGCGTGTCAACACCTTCGTGCTCCTCTGCATACACTGGGAGTTCAGTGTCTTTCATGCTGCTGATAAACGCACCGCTGAAGGTGATCAGCTTCTCCAGTTCATCAATGGCGCAATTGAGGGGGCTAACTGTCCTTCTGTTTCTGATTCGGCATCTCTCCATGTGAGCCGCCATCTTTGCCTGAAACCAGCTGACTTGGATGAGCAATTCTCTGTACTGAGCAGGGTTCTGCGTGACCATCTGCTTGGCAAAGGCTATGGATGAAGTGAGTTTCTCCCCCAGCCACTTCTCTTGAGCCGCCTCGCATAATGCCTGAGTTGATTCCAGCTTCAGCCTCTGCTCTCTCTCCGTCTCCCTCATAGCTCGATGGAAGTTGCTCTCAATGTCACGCCGCTTCTCGTTGTTGATACGGTCAAAGTTCGGCATGGATACCATTTCTTCCAAGGAGTGGAAGTACTTCATCAGCGTTCTTATCCTGCCCTGGTAGTGGTACTCCAGCCTAGACACGTTCATCTTGCAATCCACAGCACGCAAGTGCAACTCTTGCAGCAGCTCGGCACCGAATGTGGAGGAGAGCTCATTGACTCCTTCAATCAACGAGTCCAAAGTCATTCCAAAATCTAAATATGGGGATATGGGGGGGGGGGAAGGGAGAGAAAGAGAAAAAAGTCAATCAAAAAAATATTAGAGGAAGAAAATAAATAAGCACAAAAAGTGTTAATATTGCCAATATCAATTAGCCCTCCTTGTCCCTCCTTGTCATTTAATATCACTTAGGTTAGCCCCTCCCACCCTGTTAGCTTGACCCTTCCTTGTTGTGATATTGTCTACTGTGGAAGATGTCAGAAGAAAACAACAGATTCTACCATTCATATCTTTCACACACCTTTGTCTTTGGGAATCTAATGATGAGCCATTAAGCTTAGTGTAGAAGGCTGTGATTTTGTGAAGCACTGGATGCTAGTACCAACCAGTTAGTTGTAGCATAAGCCACTACTTTTGATAGGTATCTATACAGCGAATTCAAGGAAGTTTTGAGTCTCCTGCAGCACTGGTTAGTTAGTTATTTGCATGGCTGTTTTAGAGATTAAAGAGTACACAGCAGTTGGCAAACCTCAGCTACACATAAAACTGCTTGTGAATGTACCACATAATAGCCACTGCTGCCTGCACAGCCACTGCTGCCTGCATGCTTGTAACATAAAGCATGATTAATAATTGTTGGTGCAATCCAACAAATAGAGAAATTTCTAATTTTATCTGGAAAAGCCCTCTACTCCAGTGGCCAAATGTGAAGGGAAAAGGGAGTTGACCTAATTATAGCAAAGAGGTCTAACATGTGCCATTACAGAGTGAACACACTATAATAACATCAAGCCATTACATGTCACCTAGGGGGCATGGTGCCAGAGCTCATGGCATGCGTGGCAAGCATTAAGGGCAAGCCAGCAATATGAGGGGCTGACTTTGGAAGCTTAGATGCAGCATTCCAAAGACAAGCAGCATCAAAGGGACAGAGAGAACATCGAAGATCTTTTGTTTCACAGGGAAGGCCTACAGAATCACAGATGTGATATTTGCCTAAGCACCACACAGGACAGCAAATGGAAGAAGAGAATGCAGACATGGCAAACAGTGTGAGGCCAGAGGAATCAGCGGAGGTGGTCTCATCCTCTTCCCAGGACAACTTCAGCTGGGAGAAGAGGAGGTATGATATATGCAGACTCTACGAGAAGAGATGCCAATTTTGTATCACAATGGCAAATATAGGGTGTGCAAATGGTGCGAGGGCCCACATGCAGTCATCGAGTGTTGAAGTCAGGCTAAGTAGGAACAGAGCGGGTGCGCGGGCCCAATGAGGAGAGAGGGAGAACCCATACGATGATAAGGGAGTTGGACAGAGAAGGGCCACACCAGCACATACACTTGGACTCAGACTCCCTTGGTTGTGGAGCGGTGTGAGAAGAGAAGTGGTCCAGTTCCCCCGGCTGGAGGGTGGGGGAAAGAGGTCCTCGCTCAGAAGGAGCTCCTACTGATTGTAATGTTGTGTATCATCTGGAGTAGAGGTCTGGACGTGAGCCGGGTAGTGCCACACTGTGATAACCCAGCACTGGTGGAGGTGGTATGCTCAGGCTCTCATAGGGATGCCACTGTGATAACCCAGCACTGGTGGAGGTGGTACGCTCAGACTCTCATAGGGATGCCACTGTGATAACCCAGCACTGGTGGAGGTGGTATGCTCAGGCTCTCATAGGGATGCTGAGATGATGCAGCCATTGAGAGCAATATTCTTCGTGAAGTTTGCTGAAAGCAGAACATGCACCCGGGCAACATAATAGATTAGCCAATGCCATTTCGATGATTGCTTTCTTTCACAGGCCCAAACAGACAACAGGATCCCAACCAGAATCCCAGCATCACCAGTGGACCTCCTAGTATATACACAGGCAGCAGGACTGGACTTCAGAATCCCAGCATCACCAGTGGACCTCCTAGTACACAGGCAGCAGGACTGGACTTCAGAATCCCAGCATCACCAGTGGACCTCCTAGTATATACACAGGCAGCAGAACTGGACTTCAGAATCCCAGCATCACCAGTTCACCAGTGGACCTCCTAGTACACAGGCAGCAGGACTGGACTTCAGAATCCCAGCATCACCAGTGGACCTCCTAGTATATACACAGGCAGCAGGACTGGACTTCAGAATCCCAGCATCACCAAGTGGAACTCCTAGTACACAGGCAGCAGGACTGGACTTCAGAATCCCAGCATCACCAGTGGACCTCCTAGTACACAGGCAGCAGGACTGGACTTCAGAATCCCAGCATCACCAGTGGACCTCCTAGTATATACACAGGCAGCAGAACTGGACTTCAGAATCCCAGCATCACCAGTGGACCTCCTAGTACACAGGCAGCAGGACTGGACTTCAGAATCCCAGCATCACCAGTGGACCTCCTAGTATATACACAGGCAGCAGGACTGGACTTCAGAATCCCAGCATCACCAGTGGAACTCCTAGTACACAGGCAGCAGGACTGGACTTCAGAATCCCAGCATCACCAGTGGACCTGCTAGTGCTCAGGCAGAAGGACTGGACTTCAGAATCCCAGCATCACCAGTGGACCTGCTAGTGCTCAGGCAGCAGGACTGGACTTCAGAATCCCAGCATCACCAGTGGACCTGCTAGTGCTCAGGCAGCAGGACTGGACTTCAGAATCCCAGCATCACCGGTGGACCTGCTAGTGCTCAGGCAGCAGGACTGGACTTCAGAATCCCGGTGGACCTCCTAGTACACAGGCAGCAGGACTGGACTTCAGAATCCCAGCATCACCGGTGGACCTCCTAGTGCTCAGGCAGCAGGACTGGACTTCAGAATCCCAGCATCACTCCTTGCTGAGGTCCCAACTGTTCACAGACTGTTTGCGACAGGTTTAGCACACTCAACAAGAAGAGTATACAAGACAGGATCTGGGCGGTACCAGGGTTTCTGCTCGAAGGCAGGCCCAACCCTTTCCCAGCATCAGCTACTAAAGCTTTAGTGAGCCACTGACACTCGGAGCAATTGCAGCGACAGCAAAGGGTTACTTAGCAGCAATCCACTTTGGTCAAATTAGCAGGGGCTTAGGAAACCCAGAAATACACCAGATGCCCCAGCTGCTCAAGGAATGAAAGAGAACGTCACCTAGTGGGTGTGGCCAGGTGGAGACAGACAATAACCCCAGACACATTAACCCCTTCACCGGTGTAATCACCATATGGCAGTTAGACACTATCAAGAAACTCTGCTGTATCTCAGGCTATTTTTTTAACTTAGTGCTAGCTTAATGGATCAGTGCATGCCCAAATCATCTAGAAGCTGGGGAAACCTCTAGTCCATAATTGTTAGGTTGCTAATGTAAAATGAGCCTAGCATCGCAGCTGAGTTGATGGCATCTAGGTGTACCACTAGCAAAGCATTGACGGTACTTTTAGACATTGATTTCGGCTGTCTTCGGCTGTCAGACAGCCAACTGAGCGATGGTAAAGGAGAATAAGTCTCTGCTTGCTTGTGGGAGACTGGTATGAACTGTGCTAAAGTCAGGACACTGAGCTAAGAAATGGAATCAGCATGAGTGATGATTCTCTCGACATTGCCAGCTTCTGCAGATGAAGGCAGGAGAGAATGAAGAAATCATTCATCCTAAACTATCTAGCAGTGAATAGAATCTATACCTGGAATTTAGCAGAAGAGAGCTGAGCAAAACATGATTCTTTGCTGGGCAACTGGAGTGTGAGTGTGATTGTGTTGTGTGTGCGTGCATGTGTGTGTGTGGGTTAGCCAGTTAGAGTACTAATATCCGTCATTTCTCTGGTATCTCTAGTCCCCCAGCCCAAGCAAATCTCTCAGTGGTTTGGTGAGTCCTCCTACCATTTCTTCATCTATGATATTTATATCCTTGTAATCATTTCGTGGTTTGTTGCTAGGCAACCATTTTCAAGGATCATGTAACATTTTCATTATGTTGCTATGGAGATTCCTAAACTTAGTATATTATTAATGATATACAACTACTGTTGCAGCTGCAGCATAAGCTTTTAGAAAGTCTCCGGTGAAAGACTTAAACGGTTATGAGAGGCGTGGCATAAGAGTTTGAGCCCCACGGGAAGCAAAGGCATGGACGCAGCAAGTTTCCTTGTTTGTTTGGGTTCCTCTGGTCAGGAGACGCAGCATCGGCAACCTTCCACGACCCTGCCTTACCACTCATGCCCTGCAGATGTTAAGGTGGATAGTTGTACCTCTCCCTGCATCACGATCAGGGCCAGGCATCCAAGACCGACCCCTCCAGACAAGGAGGTAAGATTTATGTGGGAGCAACTAGAGGTCCTCTCTGCTCAGTTATGGCCGAGAGGACCAGTTATGGCAGAGAGGACCAGTTATAGTAGAGAGGACCAGCTATGGCAGAGAGGACCTCTAGTTGTCCCCACATAGTATTGGCACACCTGGTGGCAAGAGGAGATGCATTATAGGGCCATGTTCATCGGCGAAGATGGAAAAGTATCCGACCAGAGTTTTGTAATGGGAGTGAGAGGAGTGTTAAGTGGTCTTTAAAATATCATTGGCAGTAAATGAGTTGTCCCTGGAGGCTATGAATATCATCTCCAGTGCCAAGAAGATGAAGTTTGTACTAATAGGATTTGCATTGGCTGGCTGTATGCCAATCAGTTAGTGCAACAGTCATAAATATGTAAGTATTATTAATATATTTTAGAGATATAAAACTTGGAGTTTAGAGAGCACGTGCTGGACTAACAGTGTATCTCAAGACTTGGAGTGGGACTAGAGGACATGTGCTGGACTAACAGTGTATCTCAAGACTTGGAGTGGGACTAGAGGACATGTGCTGGACTAACAGTGTATCTCAAGACTTGGAGTTGGACTAGAGGACATGTGCTGGACTAACAGTGTATCTCAAGACTTGGAGTTGGACTAGAGGACATGTGCTGGACTAACAGTGTATCTCAAGACTTGGAGTGGGACTAGAGGACATGTGCTGGACTAACAGTGTATCTCAAGACTTGGAGTTGGACTAGAGGACATGTGCTGGACTAACAGTGTATCTCAAGACTTGGAGTGGGACTAGAGGACATGTGCTGGACTAACAGTGTATCTCAAGACTTGGAGTGGGACTAGAGGGCATGTGCTGGACTAACAGTGTATCTCAAGACTTGGAGTGGGACTAGAGGACATGTGCTGGACTAACAGTGTATCTCAAGACTTGGAGTTGGACTAGAGGACATGTGCTGGACTAACAGTGTATCTCAAGACTTGGAGTTGGACTAGAGGATGTGCTGGACTAACAGTGTATCTCAAGACTTGGAGTTGGACTAGAGGACATGTGCTGGACTAACAGTGTATCTCAAGACTTGGAGTGGGACTAGAGGACATGTGCTGGACTAACAGTGTATCTCAAGACTTGGAGTTGGACTAGAGGACATGTGCTGGACTAACAGTGTATCTCAAGACTTGGAGTGGGACTAGAGGACATGTGCTGGACTAACAGTGTATCTCAAGACTTGGAGTGGGACTAGAGGACATGTGCTGGACTAACAGTGTATCTCAAGACTTGGAGTTGGACTAGAGGACATGTGCTGGACTAACAGTGTATCTCAAGACTTGGAGTGGGACTAGAGGACATGTGCTGGACTAACAGTGTATCTCAAGACTTGGAGTGGGACTAGAGGGCATGTGCTGGACTAACAGTGTATCTCAAGACTTGGAGTGGGACTAGAGGACATGTGCTGGACTAACAGTGTATCTCAAGACTTGGAGTTGGACTAGAGGACATGTGCTGGACTAACAGTGTATCTCAAGACTTGGAGTTGGACTAGAGGACATGTGCTGGACTAACAGTGTATCTCAAGACTTGGAGTTGGACTAGAGGACATGTGCTGGACTAACAGTGTATCTCAAGACTTGGAGTGGGACTAGAGGACATGTGCTGGACTAACAGTGTATCTCAAGACTTGGAGTTGGACTAGAGGACATGTGCTGGACTAACAGTGTATCTCAAGACTTGGAGTGGGACTAGAGGACATGTGCTGGACTAACAGTGTATCTCAAGACTTGGAGTTGGACTAGAGGACATGTGCTGGACTAACAGTGTATCTCAAGACTTGGAGTGGGACTAGAGGACATGTGCTGGACTAACAGTGTATCTCAAGACTTGGAGTTGGACTAGAGGACATGTGCTGGACTAACAGTGTATCTCAAGACTTGGAGTGGGACTAGAGGACATGTGCTGGACTAACAGTGTATCTCAAGACTTGGAGTTGGACTAGAGGACATGTGCTGGACTAACAGTGTATCTCAAGACTTGGAGTGGGACTAGAGGACATGTGCTGGACTAACAGTGTATCTCAAGACTTGGAGTGGGACTAGAGGACATGTGCTGGACTAACAGTGTATCTCAAGACTTGGAGTGGGACTAGAGGACATGTGCTGGACTAACAGTGTATCTCAAGACTTGGAGTGGGACTAGAGGACATGTGCTGGACTAACAGTGTATCTCAAGACTTGGAGTGGGACTAGAGGACATGTGCTGGACTAACAGTGTATCTCAAGACTTGGAGTTGGACTAGAGGACATGTGCTGGACTAACAGTGTATCTCAAGACTTGGAGTGGGACTAGAGGACATGTGCTGGACTAACAGTGTATCTCAAGACTTGGAGTTGGACTAGAGGACATGTGCTGGACTAACAGTGTATCTCAAGACTTGGAGTGGGACTAGAGGACATGTGCTGGACTAACAGTGTATCTCAAGACTTGGAGTGGGACTAGAGGACATGTGCTGGACTAACAGTGTATCTCAAGACTTGGAGTTGGACTAGAGGACATGTGCTGGACTAACAGTGTATCTCAAGACTTGGAGTGGGACTAGAGGACATGTGCTGGACTAACAGTGTATCTCAAGACTTGGAGTTGGACTAGAGGACATGTGCTGGACTAACAGTGTATCTCAAGACTTGGAGTTGGACTAGAGGACATGTGCTGGACTAACAGTGTATCTCAAGACTTGGAGTTGAACTAGAGGACATGTGCTGGACTAACAGTGTATCTCAAGACTTGGAGTGGGACTAGAGGACATGTGCTGGACTAACAGTGTATCTCAAGACTTGGAGTTGGACTAGAGGACATGTGCTGGACTAACAGTGTATCTCAAGACTTGGAGTGGGACTAGAGGACATGTGCTGGACTAACAGTGTATCTCAAGACTTGGAGTTGGACTAGAGGACATGTGCTGGACTAACAGTGTATCTCAAGACTTGGAGTTGGACTAGAGGACATGTGCTGGACTAACAGTGTATCTCAAGACTTGGAGTGGGACTAGAGGACATGTGCTGGACTAACAGTGTATCTCAAGACTTGGAGTGGGACTAGAGGGCATGTGCTGGACTAACAGTGTATCTCAAGACTTGGAGTTGGACTAGAGGACATGTGCTTGACTAACAGTGTATCTCAAGACTTGGAGTGGGACTAGAGGACATGTGCTGGACTAACAGTGTATCTCAAGACTTGGAGTGGGACTAGAGGACATGTGCTGGACTAACAGTGTATCTCAAGACTTGGAGTTGGACTAGAGGACATGTGCTGGACTAACAGTGTATCTCAAGACTTGGAGTGGAACTAGAGGACATGTGCTGGACTAACAGTGTATCTCAAGACTTGGAGTGGGACTAGAGGACATGTGCTGGACTAACAGTGTATCTCAAGACTTGGAGTGGGACTAGAGGACATGTGCTGGACTAACAGTGTATCTCAAGACTTGGAGTGGGACTAGAGGACATGTGCTGGACTAACAGTGTATCTCAAGACTTGGAGTGGGACTAGAGGACATGTGCTGGACTAACAGTGTATCTCAAGACTTGGAGTTGGACTAGAGGACATGTGCTGGACTAACAGTGTATCTCAAGACTTGGAGTTGGACTAGAGGACATGTGCTGGACTAACAGTGTATCTCAAGACTTGGAGTGGGACTAGAGGGCATGTGCTGGACTAACAGTGTATCTCAAGACTTGGAGTGGGACTAGAGGACATGTGCTGGACTAACAGTGTATCTCAAGACTTGGAGTTGGACTAGAGGACATGTGCTGGACTAACAGTGTATCTCAAGACTTGGAGTGGGACTAGAGGACATGTGCTGGACTAACAGTGTATCTCAAGACTTGGAGTGGGACTAGAGGGCATGTGCTGGACTAACAGTGTATCTCAAGACTTGGAGTTGGACTAGAGGACATGTGCTGGACTAACAGTGTATCTCAAGACTTGGAGTTGGACTAGAGGACATGTGCTGGACTAACAGTGTATCTCAAGACTTGGAGTGGGACCAGAGGACATGTGCTGGACTAACAGTGTATCTCAAGACTTGGAGTTGGACCAGAGGACATGTGCTGGACTAACAGTGTATCTCAAGACTTGGAGTGGGACTAGAGGACATGTGCTGGACTAACAGTGTATCTCAAGACTTGGAGTGGGACTAGAGGACATGTGCTGGACTAACAGTGTATCTCAAGACTTGGAGTTGGACTAGAGGACATGTGCTGGACTAACAGTGTATCTCAAGACTTGGAGTGGGACTAGAGGACATGTGCTGGACTAACAGTGTATCTCAAGACTTGGAGTGGGACTAGAGGACATGTGCTGGACTAACAGTGTATCTCAAGACTTGGAGTGGGACTAGAGGACATGTGCTGGACTAACAGTGTATCTCAAGACTTGGAGTGGGACTAGAGGACATGTGCTGGACTAACAGTGTATCTCAAGACTTGGAGTGGGACTAGAGGACATGTGCTGGACTAACAGTGTATCTCAAGACTTGGAGTTGGACTAGAGGACATGTGCTGGACTAACAGTGTATCTCAAGACTTGGAGTTGGACTAGGGGACATGTGCTGGACTAACAGTGTATCTCAAGACTTGGAGTGGGACTAGAGGACATGTGCTGGACTAACAGTGTATCTCAAGACTTGGAGTTGGACTAGAGGACATGTGCTGGACTAACAGTGTATCTCAAGACTTGGAGTGGGACTAGAGGACATGTGCTGGACTAACAGTGTATCTCAAGACTTGGAGTGGGACTAGAGGACATGTGCTGGACTAACAGTGTATCTCAAGACTTGGAGTGGGACTAGAGGACATGTGCTGGACTAACAGTGTATCTCAAGACTTGGAGTGGGACTAGAGGACATGTGCTGGACTAACAGTGTATCTCAAGACTTGGAGTGGAACTAGAGGACATGTGCTGGACTAACAGTGTATCTCAAGACTTGGAGTTGGACTAGGGGACATGTGCTGGACTAACAGTGTATCTCAAGACTTGGAGTTGGACTAGAGGACATGTGCTGGACTAACAGTGTATCTCAAGACTTGGAGTTGGACTAGAGGACATGTGCTGGACTAACAGTGTATCTCAAGACTTGGAGTGGGACTAGAGGACATGTGCTGGACTAACAGTGTATCTCAAGACTTGGAGTGGGACTAGAGGACATGTGCTGGACTAACAGTGTATCTCAAGACTTGGAGTTGGACTAGAGGACATGTGCTGGACTAACAGTGTATCTCAAGACTTGGAGTGGGACTAGAGGACATGTGCTGGACTAACAGTGTATCTCAAGACTTGGAGTGGAACTAGAGGACATGTGCTGGACTAACAGTGTATCTCAAGACTTGGAGTTGGACTAGGGGACATGTGCTGGACTAACAGTGTATCTCAAGACTTGGAGTTGGACTAGAGGACATGTGCTGGACTAACAGTGTATCTCAAGACTTGGAGTTGGACTAGGGGACATGTGCTGGACTAACAGTGTATCTCAAGACTTGGAGTGGGACTAGAGGACATGTGCTGGACTAACAGTGTATCTCAAGACTTGGAGTTGGACTAGAGGACATGTGCTGGACTAACAGTGTATCTCAAGACTTGGAGTGGGACTAGAGGACATGTGCTGGACTAACAGTGTATCTCAAGACTTGGAGTTGGACTAGAGGACATGTGCTGGACTAACAGTGTATCTCAAGACTTGGAGTGGGACTAGAGGACATGTGCTGGACTAACAGTGTATCTCAAGACTTGGAGTTGGACTAGAGGACATGTGCTGGACTAACAGTGTATCTCAAGACTTGGAGTGGGACTAGAGGACATGTGCTGGACTAACAGTGTATCTCAAGACTTGGAGTGGGACTAGAGGGCATGTGCTGGACTAACAGTGTATCTCAAGACTTGGAGTGGGACTAGAGGACATGTGCTGGACTAACAGTGTATCTCAAGACTTGGAGTTGGACTAGAGGACATGTGCTGGACTAACAGTGTATCTCAAGACTTGGAGTTGGACTAGAGGACATGTGCTGGACTAACAGTGTATCTCAAGACTTGGAGTTGGACTAGAGGACATGTGCTGGACTAACAGTGTATCTCAAGACTTGGAGTGGGACTAGAGGACATGTGCTGGACTAACAGTGTATCTCAAGACTTGGAGTTGGACTAGAGGACATGTGCTGGACTAACAGTGTATCTCAAGACTTGGAGTGGGACTAGAGGACATGTGCTGGACTAACAGTGTATCTCAAGACTTGGAGTTGGACTAGAGGACATGTGCTGGACTAACAGTGTATCTCAAGACTTGGAGTGGGACTAGAGGACATGTGCTGGACTAACAGTGTATCTCAAGACTTGGAGTTGGACTAGAGGACATGTGCTGGACTAACAGTGTATCTCAAGACTTGGAGTGGGACTAGAGGACATGTGCTGGACTAACAGTGTATCTCAAGACTTGGAGTTGGACTAGAGGACATGTGCTGGACTAACAGTGTATCTCAAGACTTGGAGTGGGACTAGAGGACATGTGCTGGACTAACAGTGTATCTCAAGACTTGGAGTGGGACTAGAGGACATGTGCTGGACTAACAGTGTATCTCAAGACTTGGAGTGGGACTAGAGGACATGTGGACTAACAGTGTATCTCAAGACTTGGAGTGGGACTAGAGGACATGTGCTGGACTAACAGTGTATCTCAAGACTTGGAGTGGGACTAGAGGACATGTGCTGGACTAACAGTGTATCTCAAGACTTGGAGTTGGACTAGAGGACATGTGCTGGACTAACAGTGTATCTCAAGACTTGGAGTGGGACTAGAGGACATGTGCTGGACTAACAGTGTATCTCAAGACTTGGAGTTGGACTAGAGGACATGTGCTGGACTAACAGTGTATCTCAAGACTTGGAGTGGGACTAGAGGACATGTGCTGGACTAACAGTGTATCTCAAGACTTGGAGTGGGACTAGAGGACATGTGCTGGACTAACAGTGTATCTCAAGACTTGGAGTTGGACTAGGGGACATGTGCTGGACTAACAGTGTATCTCAAGACTTGGAGTGGGACTAGAGGACATGTGCTGGACTAACAGTGTATCTCAAGACTTGGAGTTGGACTAGAGGACATGTGCTGGACTAACAGTGTATCTCAAGACTTGGAGTGGGACTAGAGGACATGTGCTGGACTAACAGTGTATCTCAAGACTTGGAGTGGGACTAGAGGACATGTGCTGGACTAACAGTGTATCTCAAGACTTGGAGTGGGACTAGAGGACATGTGCTGGACTAACAGTGTATCTCAAGACTTGGAGTGGGACTAGAGGACATGTGCTGGACTAACAGTGTATCTCAAGACTTGGAGTGGAACTAGAGGACATGTGCTGGACTAACAGTGTATCTCAAGACTTGGAGTTGGACTAGGGGACATGTGCTGGACTAACAGTGTATCTCAAGACTTGGAGTTGGACTAGAGGACATGTGCTGGACTAACAGTGTATCTCAAGACTTGGAGTTGGACTAGAGGACATGTGCTGGACTAACAGTGTATCTCAAGACTTGGAGTGGGACTAGAGGACATGTGCTGGACTAACAGTGTATCTCAAGACTTGGAGTGGGACTAGAGGACATGTGCTGGACTAACAGTGTATCTCAAGACTTGGAGTTGGACTAGAGGACATGTGCTGGACTAACAGTGTATCTCAAGACTTGGAGTGGGACTAGAGGACATGTGCTGGACTAACAGTGTATCTCAAGACTTGGAGTGGAACTAGAGGACATGTGCTGGACTAACAGTGTATCTCAAGACTTGGAGTTGGACTAGGGGACATGTGCTGGACTAACAGTGTATCTCAAGACTTGGAGTTGGACTAGAGGACATGTGCTGGACTAACAGTGTATCTCAAGACTTGGAGTTGGACTAGGGGACATGTGCTGGACTAACAGTGTATCTCAAGACTTGGAGTGGGACTAGAGGACATGTGCTGGACTAACAGTGTATCTCAAGACTTGGAGTTGGACTAGAGGACATGTGCTGGACTAACAGTGTATCTCAAGACTTGGAGTGGGACTAGAGGACATGTGCTGGACTAACAGTGTATCTCAAGACTTGGAGTTGGACTAGAGGACATGTGCTGGACTAACAGTGTATCTCAAGACTTGGAGTGGGACTAGAGGACATGTGCTGGACTAACAGTGTATCTCAAGACTTGGAGTTGGACTAGAGGACATGTGCTGGACTAACAGTGTATCTCAAGACTTGGAGTGGGACTAGAGGACATGTGCTGGACTAACAGTGTATCTCAAGACTTGGAGTGGGACTAGAGGGCATGTGCTGGACTAACAGTGTATCTCAAGACTTGGAGTGGGACTAGAGGACATGTGCTGGACTAACAGTGTATCTCAAGACTTGGAGTTGGACTAGAGGACATGTGCTGGACTAACAGTGTATCTCAAGACTTGGAGTTGGACTAGAGGACATGTGCTGGACTAACAGTGTATCTCAAGACTTGGAGTTGGACTAGAGGACATGTGCTGGACTAACAGTGTATCTCAAGACTTGGAGTTGGACTAGAGGACATGTGCTGGACTAACAGTGTATCTCAAGACTTGGAGTTGGACTAGAGGACATGTGCTGGACTAACAGTGTATCTCAAGACTTGGAGTGGGACTAGAGGACATGTGCTGGACTAACAGTGTATCTCAAGACTTGGAGTTGGACTAGAGGACATGTGCTGGACTAACAGTGTATCTCAAGACTTGGAGTGGGACTAGAGGACATGTGCTGGACTAACAGTGTATCTCAAGACTTGGAGTTGGACTAGAGGACATGTGCTGGACTAACAGTGTATCTCAAGACTTGGAGTGGGACTAGAGGACATGTGCTGGACTAACAGTGTATCTCAAGACTTGGAGTTGGACTAGAGGACATGTGCTGGACTAACAGTGTATCTCAAGACTTGGAGTGGGACTAGAGGACATGTGCTGGACTAACAGTGTATCTCAAGACTTGGAGTGGGACTAGAGGACATGTGCTGGACTAACAGTGTATCTCAAGACTTGGAGTGGGACTAGAGGACATGTGCTGGACTAACAGTGTATCTCAAGACTTGGAGTGGGACTAGAGGACATGTGCTGGACTAACAGTGTATCTCAAGACTTGGAGTGGGACTAGAGGACATGTGCTGGACTAACAGTGTATCTCAAGACTTGGAGTTGGACTAGAGGACATGTGCTGGACTAACAGTGTATCTCAAGACTTGGAGTGGGACTAGAGGACATGTGCTGGACTAACAGTGTATCTCAAGACTTGGAGTTGGACTAGAGGACATGTGCTGGACTAACAGTGTATCTCAAGACTTGGAGTGGGACTAGAGGACATGTGCTGGACTAACAGTGTATCTCAAGACTTGGAGTGGGACTAGAGGACATGTGCTGGACTAACAGTGTATCTCAAGACTTGGAGTTGGACTAGAGGACATGTGCTGGACTAACAGTGTATCTCAAGACTTGGAGTTGGACTAGAGGACATGTGCTGGACTAACAGTGTATCTCAAGACTTGGAGTTGAACTAGAGGACATGTGCTGGACTAACAGTGTATCTCAAGACTTGGAGTGGGACTAGAGGACATGTGCTGGACTAACAGTGTATCTCAAGACTTGGAGTTGGACTAGAGGACATGTGCTGGACTAACAGTGTATCTCAAGACTTGGAGTGGGACTAGAGGACATGTGCTGGACTAACAGTGTATCTCAAGACTTGGAGTTGGACTAGAGGACATGTGCTGGACTAACAGTGTATCTCAAGACTTGGAGTTGGACTAGAGGACATGTGCTGGACTAACAGTGTATCTCAAGACTTGGAGTGGGACTAGAGGACATGTGCTGGACTAACAGTGTATCTCAAGACTTGGAGTGGGACTAGAGGGCATGTGCTGGACTAACAGTGTATCTCAAGACTTGGAGTTGGACTAGAGGACATGTGCTTGACTAACAGTGTATCTCAAGACTTGGAGTGGGACTAGAGGACATGTGCTGGACTAACAGTGTATCTCAAGACTTGGAGTGGGACTAGAGGACATGTGCTGGACTAACAGTGTATCTCAAGACTTGGAGTTGGACTAGAGGACATGTGCTGGACTAACAGTGTATCTCAAGACTTGGAGTGGAACTAGAGGACATGTGCTGGACTAACAGTGTATCTCAAGACTTGGAGTGGGACTAGAGGACATGTGCTGGACTAACAGTGTATCTCAAGACTTGGAGTGGGACTAGAGGACATGTGCTGGACTAACAGTGTATCTCAAGACTTGGAGTGGGACTAGAGGACATGTGCTGGACTAACAGTGTATCTCAAGACTTGGAGTGGGACTAGAGGACATGTGCTGGACTAACAGTGTATCTCAAGACTTGGAGTTGGACTAGAGGACATGTGCTGGACTAACAGTGTATCTCAAGACTTGGAGTTGGACTAGAGGACATGTGCTGGACTAACAGTGTATCTCAAGACTTGGAGTTGGACTAGAGGACATGTGCTGGACTAACAGTGTATCTCAAGACTTGGAGTGGGACTAGAGGGCATGTGCTGGACTAACAGTGTATCTCAAGACTTGGAGTTGGACTAGAGGACATGTGCTGGACTAACAGTGTATCTCAAGACTTGGAGTGGGACTAGAGGACATGTGCTGGACTAACAGTGTATCTCAAGACTTGGAGTTGGACTAGAGGACATGTGCTGGACTAACAGTGTATCTCAAGACTTGGAGTGGGACTAGAGGACATGTGCTGGACTAACAGTGTATCTCAAGACTTGGAGTGGGACTAGAGGGCATGTGCTGGACTAACAGTGTATCTCAAGACTTGGAGTTGGACTAGAGGACATGTGCTGGACTAACAGTGTATCTCAAGACTTGGAGTTGGACTAGAGGACATGTGCTGGACTAACAGTGTATCTCAAGACTTGGAGTGGGACTAGAGGACATGTGCTGGACTAACAGTGTATCTCAAGACTTGGAGTTGGACTAGAGGACATGTGCTGGACTAACAGTGTATCTCAAGACTTGGAGTGGGACTAGAGGACATGTGCTGGACTAACAGTGTATCTCAAGACTTGGAGTTGGACTAGAGGACATGTGCTGGACTAACAGTGTATCTCAAGACTTGGAGTGGGACTAGAGGACATGTGCTGGACTAACAGTGTATCTCAAGACTTGGAGTGGGACTAGAGGACATGTGCTGGACTAACAGTGTATCTCAAGACTTGGAGTGGGACTAGAGGACATGTGCTGGACTAACAGTGTATCTCAAGACTTGGAGTGGACTAGAGGACATGTGCTGGACTAACAGTGTATCTCAAGACTTGGAGTGGGACTAGAGGACATGTGCTGGACTAACAGTGTATCTCAAGACTTGGAGTGGGACTAGAGGACATGTGCTGGACTAACAGTGTATCTCAAGACTTGGAGTTGGAACTAGAGGACATGTGCTGGAC